>CM068376.1:291607400-291929900 GCA_034769895.1 Magicicada septendecula
TAACTGATGAAATAAATAAGTTATGTTACTGATTTACCATTATTCTTGAATGAATGTGTGTAAATAAAAAATTTCCCACTGTTTTTAAGCAGGAACAAAGATCATAAAACATATAAACTCTATCTGGCATCTCTTTAATCAACATGTTAAATGAAAATTGTAAAGCTGTAGGTAAAGTAATCTCTACACTGCTCTACTTTCTTTCTACTTAAAAGGATGCATAAACTTCAAAACATGAACCTTTTCAAAACTGTTAGCTTAAATTTTATATAATACCATTATTAAATTTCCAGTAAGGTTAAACTTAAACAATACATAATCTTATGGCTGTATATAGAATTATATGCAAATATACCTTCACTTAAAACAATTAATAGAATAGAATACTACAATTACTGCCAGTATAATACAATTTTTAAACAGGCAGATGGGGTTGCAATGGGTGCTCCTACATCTACTATTACTTCCAATTAATGTTAACTAAAGCTATTGAAGGCCTGTGCTTGAGAGAGAGAGAGAGAGAGAGAGAGAGAGAGAGAGAGAGAGAGAGAGAGAGAGAGAGAGAGAGAGAGAGAGAGAGGTTAAATGTCATTTGCAATCGTTAATATGGCGCTCATTCACCTTTCATGCGTGCTTATGGGAGTCATTATTTTATTTTTTCTTCGTTATTAGGTTCGACTGCCGTCTAAAATTATTTTTCCCGTGTTTATATGACATAGGACAATAGGAAAAAAAATATATCACACACACACGCACACGCGCACATGAAATTGGCTTGGGTAAATTGGATTTATATATTTCTGGTTTTTTGTATGCATTTAGGTGTTCAAAATAACGTTTTTTCAGCTGTTTTTTTGTTTGTCCTATGTAACATTTATTGCAATCTTGGCATTCAATTTTGTATATACCGTTAGTTGTTGTATTATCTTTGTTGTGTGAGCTAATTAGATTTTGTAATTTATTTTTATTAGTTTTTGTATGCTATTTTTATATCTGTTTTTAAATAGTTTTGTCATTTTATTATTTATGTATGTGAATGTGGCCCATTTTATGTTGTTGTTATTATTTATGTGTTGTTCATTTTGATTAATTCTTAATTGTTCAGTTTTTATTTTATATTTGATTTTATTTTCTATTTTGTTCATAGTATTTTACAAAAACAAACAAGAAACTGACAAAGAAAGAAATATAATATACCAAATTGGTTATGAAAATGTATACAATATAAATATCGTATTGCAACGTTACAATTATTTCATAAATTCACACAAATACAGAACCATGTACTCAATGCAACTATTAAGTGTAGTACACCGGCCAGGTCACAGGATTTTTGTTTCTCGTTGCATCAAGTATATGTAGATGCACAATAATTAAATAAATTTTAAAGAGGAGTGAGATGTTGTTGACATGAAACCATTTAAAAATAATCATCCTAAGGTTTATTCATTAATAGAAAAATATTCCAATATTAAAAAATTCAAACATTAGATAGATCAAATATCCACTTTTATAAGTTTCACACATATTAGGCTGTTCATAACATCTAAAAACTAAACAATCATATACCTACTCTTATTCACTAAACAGACATGTTAAATAAGTCATCTAAATTCTTTCATTTTTTATGTGTATGACTTTGATTCAATCTTCAAATGCTAATAGCAACTCATTTAAAAAGAAACAAAAATAATATTAAACTTAAGCATAACATTACTAGTTGCTATAGACAAAATAAATTAATTACATTTACTTTCAAACTATTATTTAACTCTATTGACACACCCAAATTTTTAATATATAACAAAAGATTTAGTAACTTTCAAATTTTCTTATAAAATTAAATTATTGACTTTAACTATTATTTACATTTAAAATTTTTAAGTCTTAATGATCATGTAAAATTGTCTTTCTGAAAGTTCTTTTCACAACCAAAATTATAAATATTTAGTCATCACCTGCATACTGCTGCCATTACCGTTGTGTGTGTGTGCGCGCGCGCGCACGTGCGTGCGTGCGTGTGCGTCCTGAATCCTGAGAATTTTATGATGATGATGCTGTGTTCTCTGTCTCTATAGGTTGTTGTTGTTGTTGTTGTTGTTGCTCCTGAGTTCCTCTATACATCTTGTGTGAGTGTGGTAGTGTGTGTGTGTGTGTGTGTGTGTGTCCATGTCGATCCGCAACGGGCAGTGTAATGTCGTCTGTAGATTTCTTGAGTCTACAATAGTTCAATACTGATCTACCCATGTTGGGAACATTTATAGCTATAAATAAATTTGTGTAAGGATTTGCTTATCACTTTTAACAAAAGACAGTCTGAAATAGTACATTTTGTTACATTCAATGAAGATACCACTAATATGAAAAATATTCTGTATTCATTTTCAAGACACTCAAAACCTCATGACTTTAATTTTATGTTAAGTTGTATCAGTTTTATATGTGGACAACCCCAGTTTTATATGTGGACAACCCTACGCTTCCATGTTTTTCAGTGACACCATACAGTTTAGTTTACTGCTGTAAATGTTTTAACCATATATTAAGTCTAAGTTCCTAAGTTCTTACATCTAACCACATTATCCTCTTACTGCATTCATGTCTTCATCTTGGATAATTTTATTTTAGCCCATAACAAGAAACATATAGTGTGAAATGATCTTCACATTCCTGAGTGTGTGTGTGTGTGTGTGTGTGTGTGTGTGTGTGTGTGTGTGTGTGTGTGTGTGTGTGTGTGTGTGTGCACTTGGTCTTGTATGTTTCAATACTATTAATAGGTTTCAGCCAGGTGCATTAGTATTATAATCCTTCTAGCCATGACTATGTCGTAGTTTTATTGAATGTGTGAAGTGAGTTCTCAGTTTTAACTTGACTATTTGGCATTTGGCTGTCTGTCTCTATGTCTATCTGTCTAGTTCTCTATTTATTTGGGATAAGTCTGACAAAAACGTTTGAAGCATTGGTATGTGTGACCATACTTTTAACCTACAGAGCCCATTATTTTTTAGATTGACTGCCTGAAAATAAAGGGGTAGGGGGAAAATGTAAGGAGACAAAATTTTAAAAAATACAAAACTCCATGTGAAGTATCAAATTAAACAGAATTTTAACCAAAATCTAAATTTAGCGTTAATTTCAACAATTTAAAAATTTTAGACACCAGGGCTCTAAAAATAGGTATATAAAAATTTTGAAAACTGTAAAATTCTATGTGGGGCAACAAATTATGACGACTTTTATCCATAATTCAAACTTGGTATTGTAACCCCTTTTTCCTTTTATAATTTTTATATATAGAAAACCACTTCTTTTTATTTCTTTTTATATTTAATTACTTTATTTTTTTTTGAAAGAGAGGCCACAAGTTATTTAGGACTAGGCTAGAGCCTAGAGAAGCCAAAATTGTGCTGGGTCCAGTATGATGGGACTTGCAAATGAAACACTGATCTTAAGATAACAATAACAGTTTTATTGTGCTCTGCTTTATACAACATATGCGCCCTTAAAGCAAGATAATTAAGTATTTCACAATCAATATAGCTCACTTCAAAACCCTTAATTGTTGTTATAATTCCCTTAAGCTATGCATCGCCAATTAGTTGAATAATAAATAATCAATTATTATTATAAATAAATATTGAAGAAATAATAAATAGCTGAATAATTATTGAATAATAAATCGTTGAATGGCACATAAATAATAATAATACTATTGTGAAATGGCACACAATCTCGACCTGCAAGTAATTACACATTTCCTAACATGATATAAATATATAGAAATATACACATATACATAATCAAATATAATAATGTAACAATCGCATAAGACACAACACACACATATAATTGACATAGAAAGACATTTACATGTAAGTAACACATCACATGTTCACCTGGTTAGCAGTGTATATTTGTCATCATACACCCTCAACCCCCCTGATTCTGACCAAGTATCCGGCCCACCTCAGTGTTCAATTAATAAATGACTAAACCCCCAAAAACCTCAATTAAAATATCCCAAGGAGTGGAGCAGACATGCCCCAAAAATTTAATTAGATAAATAGTAATCTAAATGTTCTATGTAAGCATTGCGGCCTGCGCACAAATACCACGCAGATGTTTAATTATCAATTTCGGATCTCGTCAATGATAATGATAAAGAGTGCCATCACGAGGTTAACATGGATCCCCAGTTGCCTAACTGCATTTCATATTTCTTCTTATTTTCTTGACAGAATTTGTAAAAATAGTGGAACGTGACCACCCATGAATATTCATAACTGATACTGATTAGTCTTGTATTCTTTAACGTTAATTAATTGGTATAGTGAGCAATAAAAGGTTAACCGTTACAAAATTTAAACTATGGCAAAATATAAACTGTGACAATATTTAACTGGCTATGGCAAATTTTAAGGTTTACAAAATTAGCGGAACAGTGGAACTGAAATTTTGCAAAACAGAATCTATATCATGAAGGTACTGAAACAGGCTTACAGTGTTCATAAAAAACTTGACTTCAGGCAGGGTCAGGCGTCCGGGCGAGATCCAGCAAAATCTGACATGATCCAGACCTGCAGTGAACGGGAGTCGCCCACATGTTAAAACACCTCCCAGATCTTTACATTAATAATAAAATACATGCCCTCATTAACTGAAAAATTAATTGACCGTAAAATTCCCCCCCCCCCTCCCGTTGACAGATACCTCTGCACATGCATGCACAACACAGAAACAATTTAGTGCCGACCCTTTTTTACAGAATCCCCTCGACCCGGGTGATGCATGACCCTGGCCGAGTTTACAATTCTCAGAATGAGATAGACATAGTATTTATATATGAGGCGTAAACCTTACAAAAATTACAAAATAACATATAACCCCCATTGTCCGGAAATAATTTTCCAAACTGGAGCGCCTCCACCATTGAATCTAATAAATCGCTTCAAAATAACCCTTTTAAATATTTTAAATTATAATATGTCCAAATATAGTCATTCCATAATAATAATCATTTCAATTAATAGTCAAGCAAAAGTTTTCATGAAGCACTTAACTACCCCTTACAGGAATTAGCAAAATTTAACAAGTCCGTGAAGCACACTGATTTCAGAAAAATAACTGACTTACGCCCCATTTTGGTTTAGTGAATTGAGTACGATTATTACTACATCATTAGAACACATTATTATTTTTTACTATTATTATCGGTTAACCAGCGTTAAGATTAAAACATACATAAAACAAATTTTAACCTGGTGGCTGCCACGTGGTGATGAATCACTGCAATATCTATCGCAACGCATCCGCGCTAATATCAAATAAATACAATTTGTTTTTATGAATAACTAATTTATATATGTTAATAGACTTACCGGAGGTCGCGTAGACTTCTACTTATTCATAACTAGAGCAGCTAGAAGACGAAAACTTTTGCATAAGCTCTGTCAGCCGGAGACCAGTCGTTAATACGCCGAAAGCCAAAATTGAACTGAACAAACCGGCGATTGAAAAAACAGTACGTAACCTCCGACCTAGGGCGCGCACGCGTCGGCCGGCAGAGGGGAAAATCATAATGACAAAGTCCGAATAAACGTACGTAAATTTTTACGTAACCCCCTCGCGTAGTCAAATACGTAATTTTAATTATTCCGCTATATATATATATATATATATATATATATATATATATATATATATATAGGGACACCGCCGCGTTTTTCCCAAAACACGGCACACCCCCACCCCAAAAGGGCAACTTGGTTGCCTCACAGTTAAACGCCGGAAGGGTACCCTGCAGTGTACCCCACTTCCCAAAACAAGCCAGTGGTCTTCGTGATTAGGTCGGCCCAGCAGCACTTGGTCTCAGGAGAACAGAGGCTCAGAAGGAAAACGAAAGAGACGAAAGAAGGCATGTAGTATGTAAGTGTGCGGGTGCTGCACGCTGACCTGATCAGGGCCAGCTCACAGCAAAGAGGGACAGCGAAGAAAAGACGAAAGAAAAGTTCGGGAGCTCCCTGAGTTCCGACCTCCTGAGGCTTGTCCACTGAAGCCAGAACACGACTGCCACCGTAACAGGGCCATCTGCCCTATATACCTACGGGGGGGGTATACTCTTATACTACCTCCATTTTAAACCATACCGTCACTGCACGGGCAAGGGAAAAGGGGAAATGATGGCCTCCATGATGCCATGGTCCCCACTCTGGACCGGGCGCAAAGCCATGCTACTTGTTAATATGACACTTCGAATATACAAATAAGTTTTACATGTGTGCTCCAAGGGCATGTGAACAACAAGGAGGCCCCCAAAGGCGCACAACCGCCCCCTGAGCACCTCCTTGTTGTCTATCCTCTCTCCAACTCCTTTTTTTTTTTTTTTTTTTTTTTGGGTACAGGTTAGGAAAATCGGAAGGAGGAAGGTCAAGGACCCTTGAAAGGTCCTGGGCTGGGACTAAAGGTAAGGACATGGCTCCCTCCGGACATAAGGACAATGGGAGAAAGCCAAGGCTCGCGCAGGCAGGGGCGCATCCCTGAAGTAGACGACTCCCACTGGGACTGTGGGAAACATCTACCCGCTACCCTATCATTCTCGATAACGCCCCCGGAGCACACACCCTGAAATAACAAAATCTCTACGCACCCAGAGACCACCAATCATTCCCCCCTCCCCGTCAGCCCGTTTATCCCTTTCTATATAGTTTTAATTTCGAAATATGCGTAGTAATCTCCCTCGGATTACCATTCGGCACTTCCAACCGCGCCGTCACTGGTGACGCGAACCACAGGATACGATATGGCCCCGACCAACGATAGCACAATTTAGCGGCTCTTTTATCGGCAGCTGAGCTGATCGGGTGGCTCTGGCAGTAGACCAAATCTCTTACTTTAAAGGGATTTGGAATACGCCCCTGATTATACCGACTACGGACGCGCTCGTGCGCACGAAGCAAATTCTTCCGGGCCTCTTTCCACCTATCTGCCGTCCTAATGTCCGGATTACTCGGCAGAAGATCGTCTATGTTCCATAAGTTGGCCAAGGGAAGCGTAGGCGAGAAAACAAACATAACTTCAAAGGGAACGGCCTTATGACTGTCATGCAGGGCCGTATTGAAAGCTAGCTGTAACCACTTAAGATTCTGGTCCCAGGTGGTCTGTTGCTCTGCACGATAAGCAATAAGCGCGGACCTGAGATTCCTGTTGAATCTCTCCGCGTGGGACGGCTGTGGGTAATAGGGGGAAGTGGTTACATGTTTGATGCCATTGGCGAAGCACATTCGCCGAAAATCGCCTGAAATAAATTGTGGACCATTGTCCGAGACAATGATGGCCGGAAGACCGAAGTGCTGAAATACATGACTCTGGAGCGCGCTTATGGTTAAACGAGCAGTTGCCTGCCGTAAGGGCAGTAGCCAGGCAAACTTCGAAAAGCATCCACACAAACAAGCAGGTAAGAATTACCTGACTTGCTACGCGGGAAAGGTCCCACGTAGTCTATGAATAACTTCTCCATCGGTCTGCTCCCCACATCAGATGACAACAGCCCCAACTTGGTGTTCTGGGCAGGCTTGCTCAAGCCACAGAGATGACATGCCTTCACCCGAGTTGCTATGTCCCTATCCATGCCCTTCCAGATGAAGTGTTTCCTAATACTGGAAATGGTCTTCGAAATCCCCTTATGTCCACCTACCGGGGAATTGTGGTAGTAGCTGAAGACCATGGGCACGAGTTTGCTAGGCAGCACTATCTTCGGGGCCCGTCCTTTTCTCTCTCTGCAACATAGGACGCCCCTGGACAAGAAGTAAGGGACCTGCACGTTACCCTCTTTTAGATTTTGGATGATCGGACCCAACTCTTCATCATCTAACTGATGTGGTAACACATCAGTAAAAGCTAAAGGAAAGTCCAGTAAAACAGAACAGGGTTGCTCCGGCTGGGCTGGGAAAACATACGGGACAAAGCATCTGCAACCACATTTTGAGTTCCCCGAATGTGTTGCACCTTGAATTTAAAGGATGAGATCTTGACCACCCATCGTCCAATCTTACCCAGCTGCCGGGGATGAGCGAGAAGCCAAGAGAGAGCCTGGTTGTCGGTCTCGAGCAGGAACTCAGCGTGTTCCAAGAAACGCCTGAACATGTCTAGAGCGTAAACAACAGCTAAACACTCTAGCTCATAGACTGAAGACTTCCGTTCTTGTTGGGTCAAAGTTCTAGATATAAAGGCCACAGGCTGCCTAGCACCATCAACAACTTGGGACAGAACCGCCCCGAGCGCCACCGAACTCGCGTCCGTCTGGAGTATGAACGGTTTCGAGAAGTCTGGCATCCGCAGTACTGGAGGGGAAATGATGGCTTCCTTCAGGATCTCGAAAGCCCTCTGTTGTTTTTCCCCGCATACAAACTTGGCGCCCTTTTTCCGGAGTTCATTCAGAGGTGCCGCGATCTCCGCCGCGTTCGGAATAAAACGCCGATAGAAATTGACCATCCCCACAAATCTCGCGATGCCTTTGGCATCCTTTGGTGAGGGAAAGTCCCTGATTCCCTGTGTTCGCTCAGAATCCACAGTGACACTTCTATGGGAAATCAGGTGGCCCAGAAAAGAAATTTGTGTCTGGGCGAACTTCACCTTTTCGGGATTGACAGTGAGGCCAGCACCCCTCAACCTGCACATCACCTCTTCAAGATGACCCAAATGCTCCTCGTACCCCTTGCTGTACACCAGCAAGTCGTCAAGATAATTGAAGACGTACTTGAACTTGACATCGTCAAAAACGGTGTCAAGTAAACGGGTGAGTGTTTGGGCCCCTACCGCTAGACCCATGGGAACCCTAGTGTACTGATAGAGGTTCCACAGAACACAGAACGGCGTGTAGGGCCTACTTTCTTTCGTCAACGGAATCTGGTGATATGCAGAGTTGAGGTCAATGATGGTAAAATACCTCGCCTCTCTGAACCAATCGAACGCGGAATGAAGGTCAGGAAGTGGGACCGAATCTACCTCAATGTTAGCGTTCAGCTTGCGGTAGTCGATGACCATCCTATGCTTACCTCCAGGCTTGGGCACTAGGAACGCTGGACTGGCATAACTGGACTGAGAAGGTTCAATCACCCCTTGATCTAATAACTCTTGAACCTTCTCCCTCAAGATGCTCATCTTCGGAGGGGCAAATTTATAAGGGTGGGAGCGCACCACCTTGGAGTCCGTTAGGCGGATCTTATACTCCAAGAGATGTGTGAGCCCAAGGGCCGGAGTTAATACAGTGGGGAAACGCTCACACAACTGATCTAAAGCGGACCGCTGGGACTGGGAGAGGTGGTCTCTAGATGTGTCGGGGCACTTAACCTCTTGGATATCTTGCCTGGTCCCCTGATATCCAAGGAAAGGGATTACAACTCCCCGATTAAATTTAAAATAACATTGGTGCTCTTGGATGTCAATAACGAGACCACTTTTGCAGATGAAATCGGCACCAATAATGCATTCAACTCCCAGAGCAGGAGAAACCAGAAAGCTCCACACCCAAGAAAATCCCTCGATTTTAAACTTAAATGAAACTACCCGGGAAATGGGCAGAATTTCCTGGGATGCCATCCAGCACACTACGGAAGACTGTGCTGACCTTTTAATTAAACCCTGTCGTTCAAGGTCCTCGCACACTTTGGATGAAATGATGGATCTTGCTGATCCGGAGTCAACTAATGCTCTGAGTTGACCCTTTTTCAACTCCAACAGCAAGAAGGGGCATACGGAAGTGGGCCTAGAGATGGTTTGGAGGACCTTGATGCCCAAAGACTTGGGACCTACAACTGGCCTGGAGGCGCGTACCTTAGAAGACCTCCGACATATCTTCCCCTCATTGACCTTATTCTGAATGACCTTGGGCGCCTTGGGGAGGGACGTTGGACTCGACCCAACCCCGGTACAAAATCGTCTGATGTGGCCCAACCTACCACACCCAAAACAAGTCACATTAGGCGAACGACGGCGCCTCTCGTTACAAGAGTTTATAATTCTAATTTCAGCACCGCATGAGGATGGAACAATTCGCCCCCCACGCCTCTCGGGTCTCACCTTACCCTGTGCTACTTGCTCACGGGACTCGTCAATCCCCTGGACCGTTCTAGAAACCACACACAGCCTTTCGAGATCCGCAAAACAACATGGACGGTCCGCGAACACCAAACGGGATCTCTCTTGGGGCGTCACCCCTTCTAAAATAATTCTAACGATATCCTTCTCGGGCAACCCCAACCTCAAAATCCGGGCAGTTTTACGGATATCCTGCACAAAGTCCCCCAACGCCTCTCCGTTGGCCTGTGCACGATAGAACCGGTTATGTTTCAACTGCTCACGTTGCCGACGGGGTATGAAAGAGTCCAACACCTCCCCATGGAGAGAGTCGATACTGCCACCACGACGCAGAGTGTCGGTGACCAGCTCAGCCAATGAACCCCGGCAATACGGGTATATAAGGGACAAGAGGACATCATCGGACAGCCCCGGAAAATCCGCCAACTCCAGGACGATGTCCAGAAAACCCAACAATTTGCCCTCATCTTCTCCATCCACCACAGGAAGTCTCTGTAGGATGCCGGAAATAGGGTTGGGTAGTCTCTGGTAACCTACCCCCGCCAGAATCACACAATACACATAACACAAAAACATATTCACAAGAATAAGAAAAACCCAAGTACTGTCCTTCCTTTGAGTGGACCCCCGGGTTTCCTAGCGCTGCGAAAACCTGACCCGCTCCAGAACTAACTCTCCGTCAGTCGCCAGACTCGAAGAAGAAACAACATCAGACACTAACACCAACATACAATCCACACCACCAAACACTAACCACAATATACGACATTCCGACTACGACATTGTCACCATTGCAGTCGGACGGTACCGACTTCCAGTCGGGCCATACCGCATCCCGCTAACCGCACGCGCTATTACTTTCATAGAATAAATAAGGGAACCCATTCCCACGCGATCTCCGGTAAGGTCCAATTTCGAAACCACAAACCCCAACTACCACACATGCCCGTGGCGGCATCAGGTTCACAATGCAAAACACCTAACAATAATTCATACACAGTACATATATACACCTACATGTTAGGTCGACTATTATAGTGCCACATTATTCAATCATTAAGTGTCATTGTATTTGCCAAACTATTTCCGAGTTTGCAAGCCCCATCACACCAAAGGACCCAAGAATTAAGGAATGAACCACGCTCTGCTACCATTTGTAACCCCTCTTTCCTTTTATACCTTTTATATATAGAAAACAACTTCTTTTTATTTCTTTTTATATTTAATTACTTTTTTTTTTTTTGAAAGAGAGGCCACAAGTTATTTAGGACTAGGCTAGAGCCTAGAGAAGCCAAAATTGTGCTGGGTCCAGTATGATGGGACTTGCAAATGAAACACTGATCTTAAGATAACAATAACAGTATTTATTGTGCTCTGCTTTATACAACATATGCGCCCTTAAAGCAAGATAATTAAGTATTTCACAATCAATATAGCTCACTTCAAAACCCTTAATTGTTGTTATAATTCCCTTAAGCTATGCATCGCCAATTAGTTGAATAATAAATAATCAATTATTATTATAAATAAATATTGAAGAAATAATAAATAGCTGAATAATTATTGAATAATAAATCTTGAATGGCACATAAATAATAATAATACTATTGTGAAATGGCACACAATCTCGACCTGCAAGTAATTACACATTTCCTAACATGATATAAATATATAGAAATATACACATATACATAATCAAATATAATAATGTAACAATCACATAAGACACAACACACACATATAATTGACATAGAAAGACATTTACATGTAAGTAACACATCACATGTTCACCTGGTTAGCAGTGTATATTTGTCATCATACACCCTCAACCCCCCTGATTCTGACCAAGTATCCGGCCCACCTCAGTGTTCAATTAATAAATGACTAAACCCCCAAAAACCTCAATTAAAATATCCCAAGGAGTGGAGCAGACATGCCCCAAAAATTTAATTAGATAAATAGTAATCTAAATGTTCTATGTAAGCATTGCGGCCTGCGCACAAATACCACGCAGATGTTTAATTATCAATTTCGGATCTCGTCAATGATAATGATAAAGAGTGCCATCACGAGGTTAACATGGATCCCCGGTTGCCTAACTGCATTTCATATTTCTTCTTATTTTCTTTACAGAATTTGTAAAAATAGTGGAACGTGACCACCCATGAATATTCATAACTGATACTGATTAGTCTTGTATTCTTTAACGTTAATTAATTGGTATAGTGAGCAATAAAAGGTTAACCGTTACAAAATTTAAACTATGGCAAAATATAAACTGTGACAATATTTAACTGGCTATGGCAAATTTTAAGGTTTACAAAATTAGCGGAACAGTGGAACTGAAATTTTGCAAAACAGAATCTATATCATGAAGGTACTGAAACAGGCTTACAGTGTTCATAAAAAACTTGACTTCAGGCAGGGTCAGGCGTCCGGGCGATATCCAGCAAAATCTGACATGATCCAGACCTGCAGTGAACGGCCCCTACGGGAGTCGCCCACATGTTAAAACACCTCCCAGATCTTTACATTAATAATAAAATACATGCCCTCATTAACTGAGAAATTAATTGACCGTAAAATTTCCCCCCCCCCCGTGGACAGATACCTCTGCACATGCATGCACAACACAGAAACAATTTAGTGCCGACCCTTTTTTACAGAATTCCCCTCGACCCTGGTGATGCATGACCCTGGCCGAGTTTACAATTCTCAGAATGAGATAGACATAGTATTTATATATGAGGCGTAAACCTTACAAAAATTACAAAATAACATATAACCCCCATTGTCCGGAAATAATTTTCCAAACTGGAGCGCCTCCACCATTGAATCTAATAAATCGCTTCAAAATAACCCTTTTAAATATTTTAAATTATAATATGTCCAAATATAGTCATTCCATAATAATAATCATTTCAATTAATAGTCAAGCAAAAGTTTTCATGAAGCACTTAACTACCCCTTACAGGAATTAGCAAAATTTAACAAGTCCGTGAAGCACACTGATTTCAGAAAAATAACTGACTTACGCCCCATTTTGGTTTAGTGAATTGAGTACGATTATTACTACATCATTAGAACACATTATTATTTTTTACTATTATTATCGGTTAACCAGCGTTAAGATTAAAACATACATAAAACAAATTTTAACCTGGTGGCTGCCACGTGGTGATGAATCACTGCAATATCTATCGCAACGCATCCGCGCTAATATCAAATAAATACAATTTGTTTTTATGAATAACTAATTTATATATGTTAATAGACTTACCGGAGGTCGCGTAGACTTCTACTTATTCATAACTAGAGCAGCTAGAAGACGAAAACTTTTGCATAAGCTCTGTCAGCCGGAGACCAGTCGTTAATACGCCGAAAGCCAAAATTGAACTGAACAAACCGGCGATTGAAAAAACAGTACGTAACCTCCGACCTAGGGCGCGCACGCGTCGGCCGGCAGAGGGGAAAATCATAATGACAAAGTCCGAATAAACGTACGTAAATTTTTACGTAACCCCCTCGCGTAGTCAAATACGTAATTTTAATTATTCCGCTATATATATATATATATATATAGGGACACCGCCGCGTTTTTCCCAAAACACGGCACACCCCCACCCCAAAAGGGCAACTTGGTTGCCTCACAGTTAAACGCCGGAAGGGTACCCTGCAGTGTACCCCACTTCCCAAAACAAGCCAGTGGTCTTCGTGATTAGGTCGGCCCAGCAGCACTTGGTCTCAGGAGAACAGAGGCTCAGAAGGAAAACGAAAGAGACGAAAGAAGGCATGTAGTATGTAAGTGTGCGGGTGCTGCACGCTGACCTGATCAGGGCCAGCTCACAGCAAAGAGGGACAGCGAAGAAAAGACGAAAGAAAAGTTCGGGAGCTCCCTGAGTTCCGACCTCCTGAGGCTTGTCCACTGAAGCCAGAACACGACTGCCACCGTAACAGGGCCATCTGCCCTATATACCTACGGGGGGGTATACTCTTATACTACCTCCATTTTAAACCATACCGTCACTGCACGGGCAAGGGAAAAGGGGAAATGATGGCCTCCATGATGCCATGGTCCCCACTCTGGACCGGGCGCAAAGCCATGCTACTTGTTAATATGACACTTCGAATATACAAATAAGTTTTACATGTGTGCTCCAAGGGCATGTGAACAACAAGGAGGCCCCCAAAGGCGCACAACCGCCCCCTGAGCACCTCCTTGTTGTCTATCCTCTCTCCAACTCCTTTTTTTTTTTTTTTTTAGGTACAGGTTAGGAAAATCGGAAGGAGGAAGGTCAAGGACCCTTGAAAGGTCCTGGGCTGGGACTAAAGGTAAGGACATGGCTCCCTCCGGACATAAGGACAATGGGAGAAAGCCAAGGCTCGCGCAGGCAGGGGCGCATCCCTGAAGTAGACGACTCCCACTGGGACTGTGGGAAACATCTACCCGCTACCCTATCATTCTCGATAACGCCCCCGGAGCACACACCCTGAAATAACAAAATCTCTACGCACCCAGAGACCACCAATCATTCCCCCCTCCCCGTCAGCCCGTTTATCCCTTTCTATATAGTTTTAATTTCGAAATATGCGTAGTAATCTCCCTCGGATTACCATTCGGCACTTCCAACCGCGCCGTCACTGGTGACGCGAACCACAGGATACGATATGGCCCCGACCAACGATAGCACAATTTAGCGGCTCTTTTATCGGCAGCTGAGCTGATCGGGTGGCTCTGGCAGTAGACCAAATCTCTTACTTTAAAGGGATTTGGAATACGCCCCTGATTATACCGACTACGGACGCGCTCGTGCGCACGAAGCAAATTCTTCCGGGCCTCTTTCCACCTATCTGCCGTCCTAATGTCCGGATTACTCGGCAGAAGATCGTCTATGTTCCATAAGTTGGCCAAGGGAAGCGTAGGCGAGAAAACAAACATAACTTCAAAGGGAACGGCCTTATGACTGTCATGCAGGGCCGTATTGAAAGCTAGCTGTAACCACTTAAGATTCTGGTCCCAGGTGGTCTGTTGCTCTGCACGATAAGCAATAAGCGCGGACCTGAGATTCCTGTTGAATCTCTCCGCGTGGGACGGCTGTGGGTAATAGGGGGAAGTGGTTACATGTTTGATGCCATTGGCGAAGCACATTCGCCGAAAATCGCCTGAAATAAATTGTGGACCATTGTCCGAGACAATGATGGCCGGAAGACCGAAGTGCTGAAATACATGACTCTGGAGCGCGCTTATGGTTAAACGAGCAGTTGCCTGCCGTGAGGGCAGTAGCCAGGCAAACTTCGAAAAGCATCCACACAAACAAGCAGGTAAGAATTACCTGACTTGCTACGCGGGAAAGGTCCCACGTAGTCTATGAATAACTTCTCCATCGGTCTGCTCCCCACATCAGATGACAACAGCCCCAACTTGGTGTTCTGGGCAGGCTTGCTCAAGCCACAGAGATGACATGCCTTCACCCGAGTTGCTATGTCCCTATCCATGCCCTTCCAGATGAAGTGTTTCCTAATACTGGAAATGGTCTTCGAAATCCCCTTATGTCCACCTACCGGGGAATTGTGGTAGTAGCTGAAGACCATGGGCACGAGTTTGCTAGGCAGCACTATCTTCGGGGCCCGTCCTTTTCTCTCTCTGCAACATAGGACGCCCCTGGACAAGAAGTAAGGGACCTGCACGTTACCCTCTTTTAGATTTTGGATGATCGGACCCAACTCTTCATCATCTAACTGATGTGGTAACACATCAGTAAAAGCTAAAGGAAAGTCCAGTAAAACAGAACAGGGTTGCTCCGGCTGGGCTGGGAAAACATACGGGACAAAGCATCTGCAACCACATTTTGAGTTCCCCGAATGTGTTGCACCTTGAATTTAAAGGATGAGATCTTGACCACCCATCGTCCAATCTTACCCAGCTGCCGGGGATGAGCGAGAGGCCAAGAGAGAGCCTGGTTGTCGGTCTCGAGCAGGAACTCAGCGTGTTCCAAGAAACGCCTGAACATGTCTAGAGCGTAAACAACAGCTAAACACTCTAGCTCATAGACTGAAGACTTCCGTTCTTGTTGGGTCAAAGTTCTAGATATAAAGGCCACAGGCTGCCTAGCACCATCAACAACTTGGGACAGAACCGCCCCGAGCGCCACCGAACTCGCGTCCGTCTGGAGTATGAACGGTTTCGAGAAGTCTGGCATCCGCAGTACTGGAGGGGAAATGATGGCTTCCTTCAGGATCTCGAAAGCCCTCTGTTGTTTTTCCCCGCATACAAACTTGGCGCCCTTTTTCCGGAGTTCATTCAGAGGTGCCGCGATCTCCGCCGCGTTCGGAATAAAACGCCGATAGAAATTGACCATCCCCACAAATCTCGCGATGCCTTTGGCATCCTTTGGTGGGGGAAAGTCCCTGATTCCCTGTGTTCGCTCAGAATCCACAGTGACACTTCTATGGGAAATCAGGTGGCCCAGAAAAGAAATTTGTGTCTGGGCGAACTTCACCTTTTCGGGATTGACAGTGAGGCCAGCACCCCTCAACCTGCACATCACCTCTTCAAGATGACCCAAATGCTCCTCGTACCCCTTGCTGTACACCAGCAAGTCGTCAAGATAATTGAAGACGTACTTGAACTTGACATCGTCAAAAACGGTGTCAAGTAAACGGGTGAGTGTTTGGGCCCCTACCGCTAGACCCATGGGAACCCTAGTGTACTGATAGAGGTTCCACAGAACACAGAACGGCGTGTAGGGCCTACTTTCTTTCGTCAACGGAATCTGGTGATATGCAGAGTTGAGGTCAATGATGGTAAAATACCTCGCCTCTCTGAACCAATCGAACGCGGAATGAAGGTCAGGAAGTGGGACCGAATCTACCTCAATGTTAGCGTTCAGCTTGCGGTAGTCGATGACCATCCTATGCTTACCTCCAGGCTTGGGCACTAGGAACGCTGGACTGGCATAACTGGACTGAGAAGGTTCAATCACCCCTTGATCTAATAACTCTTGAACCTTCTCCCTCAAGATGCTCATCTTCGGAGGGGCAAATTTATAAGGGTGGGAGCGCACCACCTTGGAGTCCGTTAGGCGGATCTTATACTCCAAGAGATGTGTGAGCCCAAGGGCCGGAGTTAATACAGTGGGGAAACGCTCACACAACTGATCTAAAGCGGACCGCTGGGACTGGGAGAGGTGGTCTCTAGATGTGTCGGGGCACTTAACCTCTTGGATATCTTGCCTGGTCCCCTGATATCCAAGGAAAGGGATTACAACTCCCCGATTAAATTTAAAATAACATTGGTGCTCTTGGATGTCAATAACGAGACCACTTTTGCAGATGAAATCGGCACCAATAATGCATTCAACTCCCAGAGCAGGAGAAACCAGAAAGCTCCACACCCAAGAAAATCCCTCGATTTTAAACTTAAATGAAACTACCCGGGAAATGGGCAGAATTTCCTGGGATGCCATCCAGCACACTACGGAAGACTGTGCTGACCTTTTAATTAAACCCTGTCGTTCAAGGTCCTCGCACACTTTGGATGAAATGATGGATCTTGCTGATCCGGAGTCAACTAATGCTCTGAGTTGACCCTTTTTCAACTCCAACAGCAAGAAGGGGCATACGGAAGTGGGCCTAGAGATGGTTTGGAGGACCTTGATGCCCAAAGACTTGGGACCTACAACTGGCCTGGAGGCGCGTACCTTAGAAGACCTCCGACATATCTTCCCCTCATTGACCTTATTCTGAATGACCTTGGGCGCCTTGGGGAGGGACGTTGGACTCGACCCAACCCCGGTACAAAATCGTCTGATGTGGCCCAACCTACCACACCCAAAACAAGTCACATTAGGCGAACGACGGCGCCTCTCGTTACAAGAGTTTATAATTCTAATTTCAGCACCGCATGAGGATGGAACAATTCGCCCCCCACGCCTCTCGGGTCTCACCTTACCCTGTGCTACTTGCTCACGGGACTCGTCAATCCCCTGGACCGTTCTAGAAACCACACACAGCCTTTCGAGATCCGCAAAACAACATGGACGGTCCGCGAACACCAAACGGGATCTCTCTTGGGGCGTCACCCCTTCTAAAATAATTCTAACGATATCCTTCTCGGGCAACCCCAACCTCAAAATCCGGGCAGTTTTACGGATATCCTGCACAAAGTCCCCCAACGCCTCTCCGTTGGCCTGTGCACGATAGAACCGGTTATGTTTCAACTGCTCACGTTGCCGACGGGGTATGAAAGAGTCCAACACCTCCCCATGGAGAGAGTCGATACTGCCACCACGACGCAGAGTGTCGGTGACCAGCTCAGCCAATGAACCCCGGCAATACGGGTATATAAGGGACAAGAGGACATCATCGGACAGCCCCGGAAAATCCGCCAACTCCAGGACGATGTCCAGAAAACCCAACAATTTGCCCTCATCTTCTCCATCCACCACAGGAAGTCTCTGTAGGATGCCGGAAATAGGGTTGGGTAGTCTCTGGTAACCTACCCCCGCCAGAATCACACAATACACATAACACAAAAACATATTCACAAGAATAAGAAAAACCCAAGTACTGTCCTTCCTTTGAGTGGACCCCCGGGTTTCCTAGCGCTGCGAAAACCTGACCCGCTCCAGAACTAACTCTCCGTCAGTCGCCAGACTCGAAGAAGAAACAACATCAGACACTAACACCAACATACAATCCACACCACCAAACACTAACCACAATATACGACATTCCGACTACGACATTGTCACCATTGCAGTCGGACGGTACCGACTTCCAGTCGGGCCATACCGCATCCCGCTAACCGCACGCGCTATTACTTTCATAGAATAAATAAGGGAACCCATTCCCACGCGATCTCCGGTAAGGTCCAATTTCGAAACCACAAACCCCAACTACCACACATGCCCGTGGCGGCATCAGGTTCACAATGCAAAACACCTAACAATAATTCATACACAGTACATATATACACCTACATGTTAGGTCGACTATTATAGTGCCACATTATTCAATCATTAAGTGTCATTGTATTTGCCAAACTATTTCCGAGTTTGCAAGCCCCATCACACCAAAGGACCCAAGGGTTAAGGAATGAACCACGCTCTGCTACCATTTGTAACCCCTCTTTCCTTTTATACCTTTTATATATAGAAAACAACTTCTTTTTATTTCTTTTTATATTTAATTACTTTATTTTTTTTTGAAAGAGAGGCCACAAGTTATTTAGGACTAGGCTAGAGCCTAGAGAAGCCAAAATTGTGCTGGGTCCAGTATGATGGGACTTGCAAATGAAACACTGATCTTAAGATAACAATAACAGTATTTATTGTGCTCTGCTTTATACAACATATGCGCCCTTAAAGCAAGATAATTAAGTATTTCACAATCAATATAGCTCACTTCAAAACCCTTAATTGTTGTTATAATTCCCTTAAGCTATGCATCGCCAATTAGTTGAATAATAAATAATCAATTATTATTATAAATAAATATTGAAGAAATAATAAATAGCTGAATAATTATTGAATAATAAATCTTGAATGGCACATAAATAATAATAATACTATTGTGAAATGGCACACAATCTCGACCTGCAAGTAATTACACATTTCCTAACATGATATAAATATATAGAAATATACACATATACATAATCAAATATAATAATGTAACAATCACATAAGACACAACACACACATATAATTGACATAGAAAGACATTTACATGTAAGTAACACATCACATGTTCACCTGGTTAGCAGTGTATATTTGTCATCATACACCCTCAACCCCCCTGATTCTGACCAAGTATCCGGCCCACCTCAGTGTTCAATTAATAAATGACTAAACCCCCAAAAACCTCAATTAAAATATCCCAAGGAGTGGAGCAGACATGCCCCAAAAATTTAATTAGATAAATAGTAATCTAAATGTTCTATGTAAGCATTGCGGCCTGCGCACAAATACCACGCAGATGTTTAATTATCAATTTCGGATCTCGTCAATGATAATGATAAAGAGTGCCATCACGAGGTTAACATGGATCCCCGGTTGCCTAACTGCATTTCATATTTCTTCTTATTTTCTTTACAGAATTTGTAAAAATAGTGGAACGTGACCACCCATGAATATTCATAACTGATACTGATTAGTCTTGTATTCTTTAACGTTAATTAATTGGTATAGTGAGCAATAAAAGGTTAACCGTTACAAAATTTAAACTATGGCAAAATATAAACTGTGACAATATTTAACTGGCTATGGCAAATTTTAAGGTTTACAAAATTAGCGGAACAGTGGAACTGAAATTTTGCAAAACAGAATCTATATCATGAAGGTACTGAAACAGGCTTACAGTGTTCATAAAAAACTTGACTTCAGGCAGGGTCAGGCGTCCGGGCGATATCCAGCAAAATCTGACATGATCCAGACCTGCAGTGAACGGGAGTCGCCCACATGTTAAAACACCTCCCAGATCTTTACATTAATAATAAAATACATGCCCTCATTAACTGAAAAATTAATTGACCGTAAAATTCCCCCCCCCCCCCGTGGACAGATACCTCTGCACATGCATGCACAACACAGAAACAATTTAGTGCCGACCCTTTTTTACAGAACTCCCCTCGACCCGGGTGATGCATGACCCTGGCCGAGTTTACAATTCTCAGAATGAGATAGACATAGTATTTATATATGAGGCGTATGCCTTACAAAAATTACAAAATAACATATAACCCCCATTGTCCGGAAATAATTTTCCAAACTGGAGCGCCTCCACAAGTGTCTCAAAAGAGTTTATTGGCCACAACATTTTGGGTTTAATAAGGTTAAATTTCACCTGGTTAGTAGCGTGTAGTTAGAGGGTTCCGTTGAGTGTATTTTGTCCGTCCATTCCGGCTGACAGCTGACGGAAATGTTTGAATCTACATCTTCGGAGGCAGTTGTTCGGCCGTCCTTCTGGAGCGGGACAGATTTCCGTCTACATCAGATACCCTGCACAATTATATCTGGGATTACTAACAAGTTTAATAAAACACACTACCACGTTTACCAGCTGACATTGCATGGCCTGCCCAGTTTATAAACTCCGAAAATTCACTAAGTATAGAACACCATTGAATCTAATAAATCGCTTCAAAATAACCCTTTTAAATATTTTAAATTATAATATGTCCAAATATAGTCATTCCATAATAATAATCATTTCAATTAATAGTCAAGCAAAAGTTTTCATGAAGCACTTAACTACCCCTTACAGGAATTAGCAAAATTTAACAAGTCCGTGAAGCACACTGATTTCAGAAAAATAACTGACTTACGCCCCATTTTGGTTTAGTGAATTGAGTACGATTATTACTACATCATTAGAACACATTATTATTTATTACTATTATTATCGGTTAATCAGCGTTAAGATTAAAACATACATAAAACAAATTTTAACCTGGTGGCTGCCACGTGGTGATGAATCACTGCAATATCTATCGCAACGCATCCGCGCTAATATCAAATAAATACAATTTGTTTTTATGAATAACTAATTTATATATGTTAATAGACTTACCGGAGGTCGCGTAGACTTCTACTTATTCATAAGTAGAGCAGCTAGAAGACGAAAACTTTTAAATAAGCTCTGTCAGCCGGAGACCAGTCGTTAATACGCCGAAAGCCAAAATTGAACTGAACAAACCGGCGATTGAAAAAACAGTACGTAACCTCCGACCTAGGGCACGCACGCGTCGACCGGCAGAGGGGAAAATCATAATGACAAAGTCCGAATAAGCGTACGTAAATTTTTACGTAACCCCCTCGCGTAGTCAAATACGTAATTTTAATTATTCCGCTCTCTCTCTCTCTCTCTCTCTCTCTATATATATATATATATAGAGGGACACCGCCGGGTTTTTCCCAAAACACGGCACAGTATCGTTAATAATTTGATGCAGGAATCTGGTCCATTCTTGTCCTTCCTATAGCAGGTATGGTTGGAACTGAAAATCTGTTTCTAGAAACTAGGCTTGTTTCAGAGAGGAGTACGATATCAACATCATCATCGACAGTGAAAGCAGCTAGATTGGCAGAATATGCTACAATGCCATCATTCAATCTGACAAGCTGAAACTGTCTAGACAAGAGAGGGTGTGATGGTTAGCACTGGAGTAAGGAAGGTTTAGAATAGTGATCAACATGGTGTAACATTATTATGTTTTTCAAATCCCCCCCTCGTGACTTCTACTTACCTCTTGCGATCTTTTTACGCACTGGCCCTGATTACACTTTACCCTGACTTACCAAACAGAAGACTCCAGGATTACTTCAGGTCGCCACCAATATTTTTAAAAGGATAAATATGGAAACTTTCATACACTTTCCCCTTTTTGACTTTAATTACTTAGCAGGTTCGTTTTAGGCGAGATTTTACAAACAGGACAGGTGATGATAATTAGGTATAATAATTGACTTAACACATGGTTATGCTATTAACCCATTTTATTTGTATTCATTTTAAAAGTTAATTACTATCTGTTTGTAACTTTTAACAGTTTATCCAATTCTCTGCTTTATCAAACTCTCTATAATATTATACGTTAAACATTTAAGAAAACAAAATTTACTATATCAACTAAGCGGTATACATTTTATTTTTATTTGACAAACCAGTATTTACTCATTTGCTCACACTTTCATTATTTATACATACTTTACACACCCCTGCTCTTATAGATCTCTTTATTATTATGTTAAATATGAATTTTGCCTTTAAACGCCCAAAGGAACGATTTCTGAAGTTTAGTCATTAGATTATGTAGCTGTCTCCCTGCTGTTTCACCACCACTTGATTCACTTTTTATTTAACGTTCCGAAATTAGGTTTTAAAACTGTTTAAACTTCAATATTACTGTAGATTGTTTCTGATCACATGTTTAACTATTGTTTCACATTAGTTAATATACATCTTTTGTTGATCGACCGTAACTTTGCTCGCGAGCACGTGTTTAGCGAACCACGCGTTAACACACCTGCGCGGTTGTGTGATCTTTTGTCGACTGAAAGCGTCCAAAATGGCTAAAAGGACTCGCTGCCTTCTCACCTCGAGGTCACCAGGGAGCCTTGCTCGTTTTGCGTTCACCGATTGGTTCAAATGCGGCTAGCGGAAATAATCCGCCTTAATTCCGTAATGAATTTTGGTTCGGAGACTACATATTTTCTTATGCCCTTTCGTGTCCTCTGAGCACATGTCGCAAAAGGCGGCACACATGCTCTTCCACACAAATACGCACTTTGCTGATAATGAACATTCCTGTACCGGTCCGTACCTCACACGGCGCTACAGTCAGTGACCAAAAGTACACACTGGGTAAATAAAAAAGGGTTACCTCAAAGGTCGTATACAGATTTTAAATATAAGGAATAAAACCTACCCCTGTTGTACCGTCACAATGGGTGGAACAGTCATGATTTGCAGGACTATTCCACTCACCTACACCAATGTCTGGGTCTCTGGAGCTTCGTATACAATGTTACTGGGCTGCTTCGGTTCTGGGAACTCCTTCATAGAGGTAATGAGGACAGAGGCAACAGAAATAGCACAGTTCTCCTTGCTGGGTTAATTCTGAAGGGGTGGTGGCACAACTTTTTCTTATTTGGCTTTGGCTGAGCCTTGGAAGTGGTTTGTGCCATCTTTGCTGCATTGGGTTGTAACAATCTGGCGTGTGCCAGAATTGTGGTGGTTGCAGCAGGAGCCGATGTGACCTAATGGCCATTTCCTGCCACTTCTGACTCTGAAAGTCCTTCTTGTAGTAAGAACAAATTTGCTAGGTTGCTACATGACTACTTCAAAAGCATCACTTTGGAACATTCAGTTCTATCATGTAGTTACACAACACAGGGCAGAAACAAATAAAACTTTTCCCACAACAAAACTTCCTCGTCAAGATGATCATGGTTCACGATATCCTCACATCATAATGTCTCGGTTAAGAAGAAGTCTAAGATTTTGGACTTAATTTTTGTACTAAAATTGTGTTTATTTTTTTTGCAATTTTTAGTATTTTCTTTTGAACTTTTTTAATTTTTTTACACATCCATTTTTAATATTTTGAAACTCAGAAAATTATATAATCTGTTTTGGGGTATTTAATTTTTAAATCTCTTTTAATGCAATGTTTCCACTCTACATTCAATGTACAGAATATAGAAAGCACATATAATCACAGAGAAAACAGACACTGTTAAAAATAAATTGCGTATTATTACTTGATGGACTCTTATGTAGCTTTTTTAATTTTATCATGTATTGTGACACATATTATTATAATCCTGTAACAGATTTGGAACAAGTAATTATGTTTAAACACGTGAAGCATTTTGTGTATGGAATATAGTACACTGTATATTCTTCTTCATCTTGTTTGTCTAGCCTTTCTGCCATCATTGTCAGGTTTAGTATTTTACATAAGAAATTTCTCACTTGTAGCTGATTGTTACTTTGAATACATTGCTACTCAAAGAACAATGTTCATTTCTAAAACAATATTTTTAAAAATCGATAAAATAAAGTATATAATAAATACTTCATGAATATTAATTGTTAAACTTTCACTTGTAAACTTACTTTGTTTTTTCCCGTACATGTTTTGGCGTGATGTGCGCCTTCTTCAGCGGTGTGAGACAGAATGTCCGGAACTTGTAACGGTTTTTAGTTGGTAGGTTGAATGAGGGGGTGGAAGGGAATTGGCGCGGGTATCCGAATTATTGTATGTTTTATGTATAATTGTGTCAAAGAGTGCGTGTGATTTAAAGTGTAATTGGTCATTAAGTATGTCGTTTGGTTGTGTTGTGTAGTGTTTGTATATTTCATATTGTTCTGCTGTGTTAAGTTTCCGACTTTTAGGCAAGTAGTGTAATATCTCAAGATTATTATCTATGTTGGTGTAGCTGTGGTTTTTTGTGTGTATGTGTGAGGCGAACGCTCTTCCACACAAATACGCACTTTGCTGATAATTCCTGTACCGGTCCGTACCTCACGCGGCACTACAGTCAGTGTCCAAAAGTACACACTAGGTAAATAGAAAAGGGTTACCTCAAAGGTCGTATACAGATTTTAAATATAAGGAATAAAACCTACCCCTGTTGTAGCATCACAATCCCCCCCCCCCAATGAGAGGTTTTATGCTGAAGCATAAAAACTCTCATTGCTAAAACCTAAGAGGACCAGCAAGGATATGGCGCCATGAACCCCCCTTATTCTCTTACTAAAATTATGGGTAACTTTACCCCTAGTCCGGTGACTGCGGCTGCACCTGAATGATCTTACTGGACTTCCCTTGTCGAGATCCCATCACCATAAAGTCAGACAGGCGCGCCACCACAGTATCACAAGACTCGACAACAATCAAACAAAAACATCAATAACTGGTCTTTCACAATGCCATATCCCCAACTGATTTGGTTTCCTCTTAGCCCGTACTGGTTTGTCCTTTGCAAAGTACTGGTTGCTCATCTTATTTATCCACTAATACATAAATACTTGGTTTACTATATACCCTTAATCTAACATGGTACATTTGATTGAAACTACATATAATGATACTTTTACAAGATAGAATTGAAACGAAAAAATTAATTCAACAGGTCAACTATGAGTTCAATTTATCAATATTTCCATCTTACCTTTTCATTAGAATATACATTTAATGTCTCCCTTATAAGGCAGATTACTTCTGTTAACTTTATACAATGCGAAACAGGATTAATACAGAATCACAAATTATGTAACACAACAGATACATATTGTACAAGGACAATCTCCGTCGATACTTTATCATAATTATGATCATGATAATCATTTACAAACAACTCTCCTTCCACATCATTTTATAATATCCCCCCTAACCCGTTACAATTTGGTAAATGACCTCACGGGTAAACCGTGCAAGGCATCTACACATTTGCATAAATGCTATATTTATGCCCCTGGCTTGTAATGGCCAGCTCCTTTCAACACACTCTATTGACTTTTATGTTGGACTGTAACGCCCATTTGCTTCAACAAGAACTGAAATATTTATGGTGTAAACGCTGCTTACACCGTTCTTGTTTCGGCGTTATAAAACATGTGGCATCACTGGTATCCAAAGATACCAGTAATCCTACTAAAAATTAGTTACATGCCCTTAAACAGTCTACCATCCCATTTGATGGATAGCAGCTGTTCCAAAGTTTATGATTGATTTCCCTGATTAACCCCCCCCCTCCGGTTAATTTGTAAAGTCACCAATTTTGAAAATAATAACAAGTATGGTCAGGGTACAATAAGCCTGCCCACATCTTGTTACCAATAATCCAAATCCACGGTCAGGGTTCGGTGAAGCCGTGACCGCCCGAAAATGGGGAATCTATTTGAAATATTTAACATTTAATGTACTTCTTATACCTATACACACTTGTATAACACTCAAATAAACTTTTATATTTCACAAAAACCTAGACTCAAAATAAACATTCCTAACCTCATGTTAACATAAAACATTTCATCTCTGAATTTGAATAAAATTTCCTAACATTACACAACTTTTAATTTCAATTTCTATTGATTAAACATTTTAATTGTTTATCTTGCATTATCACTTCAACTCTGACTTTCTATTAAACATTTTAATCATTTAATTTTAATTGTCTACCATTTATTATCCATTTCAAATCAAAAATAAATTATTCAAATTTATTACACATATTTACATCTTTTAAATTAATTAGACCATCTCTTTTAATTAATTACTTTAATTGGATTACTTAAAACATTTTGCATTAATTAAATCCTCTCACATAAATTTTAATTACATTATAATCAAAACACTGTAAGTTACTTCAATTACATTATTCAAAACAATTTCAATTCATTTAATTTCATCTTGCATTTATGTTATTTCATAATAAAATTCATTTATCATTTTTTTATAAACTTCAAATCAAAACTTACTACCAAACTTACTAAATTTACTACAAAATTTCTATCTTTTAAACATTTTATATTAATTTAATTTTAATTATAAAGATTCATGACTACACACTGTTAATTATTCACTTCAAACAAAATATTATTACTGACATGACCTCAAACTAACCTGTAAATTGACTACATTAAATACAATGTCCACATAACATCATGTATCAGCTGATATCTCATCGTAACAACTTAACCTTACTGCATAATTACATCTAACACATGTAAATACAATACAACTTTATATACAACCTGTTTCATTAAATGTCATTGTTTACCCAAAAAAAAAAAAAATCATTACCTTATTCAATCCAGTATCTAAAACCACTAAACTCTCATAATTAAATGTTCATTAACAATAACTGTCTAACCACCATCATCGAAAATTAATCTTATTTTAATATAACAATTTTCATTTTTATTTAAATTCATTATATTACACTTTTGAATATAATGTCCATTTACTTCATCCGTTAAACCATAATAATAATTAATAGGATCATTCCCCATTATTATTTTATCATAAAACCCGTCTCCATTAGGTGTGGTTAAGTCTCCATTAGTATTTTCTTTTACCATTAAGTACATTATCACTTCACTGTTATCATCATCTGCTACTAATACCCCCATTCTGTCCCTAGGTAAGTATTTTTTCTCAACAATATAATCATCATTTACTACGGTGCTAATTACTTCAAAAGGTAAGTCCTTAATATTACTAATTCTCTCAATATTTATCCTCTCTATCAACTCTTTATGATCTCTACTCAACTTGAATAATTCTATTTCTCTCTCATTCTCCAAATCACTTATATAACCCCCTCTTACTTTCTTTCTCTCTCTCATTCCACACAAAGGGCAACACAACATTATTATAACACGTCCTGGCTTTTCCAGGGAAATCATAATACACTGGGGAATTATTTGTAGACCTTTCGTCTACCAAATACACTTTCAAGAAACCTTTGTTCTTGCTAAACACATGTGAAGCCTCTACTTCACCTACTACACCGGGGAAATCTGCCCTTTGTCTCATCATTCTACTCAAATTATTCTCTTCATACTCTCTCTCTAACTTACGAACACTTATTACTACTCCATTACTAACCCCAACTAACTTTCTACTCGCGTTATCACTAATATTATTCACTGTATTACCCACATTACTCACCTTGTTCTCAGTTACTTCATTATTTATATTCTCACTACATTTACCTGTATCTGTACCATTTTCTATCATCACTACATTCTCATCATTATAATCATTATTCGCTATTTTATTCTCTAACACCCCATTATTATTCATCATTTCGTTATTATCATCATCACTTATAATAACTACCTCCTTCAACTAACAACGACCTTCAACTACTTCAATATTATATACAACTATTATATTAATGGCTCGGAACACAATATGTGTTCCGAGTCGTTAATATAATAGTTGTATTTAGTTAAGTAACGGACACGTCATGGACAACGAAATCCAAGAATACTTCGATATTATTATTATTCCCCATTATTTCACTATCATTATTTTCATTCTCATTTACCTTGTCAACTATAACCTTGTTATTTTTCGTAATTATCTCCCCATTATAATTATCATTTGTCTTGTCATCTATCACTTCATTATTTATATTCTCGTTACACTTACCTGTATCTATTTTCCACATTGTCATTTTCTCAATACTTTGTTTTAACTTGTTAAAATTACTTTCACTTCTATTGCTTAATTCATTAAACTTTTCGTCACTATTATCCAAACGATTATTTATTTCAGTAAATTTTACGTCTATACTCTTTAATGAATTACTCAGTTCCTCCTTTAACTCATTAAACATACTCTCACATTTAACATTTACTGCATTGATATCATTCTTGAGTTCCTTAAACTTACTTTCTAATTTAACACTTTGTTCGTGAAACTTAATATCATTAATATCATAATGACTATTTAGTTCATTAAAATCACTCTTTACTTCATTAAATTTTACCTCTAACATTGCTGTAACATTTCAAACATTTTATACTTCTCAGATTGTTTTACTTGAGGTCGGCGTTGACTGAATTCCCGAGTCATCTATAACATCTGACTCGTTTAATTTACTGTCTTGGATTGCATTTGGAGTTGAATGAACTTCTACCCCCCTCATAACCTCTGACTCGGTCATTGACTGAATTTCTGACTCATCATGACAGTTACATTAGTTATATTTACTTCGTTCTCTGTATTTTCCATTTTTATGAATTTAATTATTCTTTAATCAAATAATTAATTACTTATTTATTATCTAAACAAAATCTCATAACTTTTACTCACAGTATTTTACGTCTTAACCTCTAATCACAAATCTCGTGATTTTTACTATTACAAAAACCGCCTGTTATCACTACCTGTTTCATACTTCAAATCAGGCCTAAACCCATATGAATAAATTCATCTGAGTTATCCTGGCAGGGTCGCCATTTGTAACATTATTACGTTCTTCAAATCCCCCCCTCATGACTTCTACTTACCTCTTACGATCTTTTTACGCACTGGACCTGATTACACTTTACCCTGACTTACCAAAACAGATGACTCCAAGGTTACTTCAGGTCGCCACCAATATTTTTAAAAGGATAAATATAGAAACCTTCATACACTTTCCCCTTATTGACATTAATTACTTACCAGGTTCGTTTTAGGCGAGATTTTCCATACAGGACAGGTGATGATAATTAGGCGTACTAATTGACTTAACGCATGGTTACACTATTAACCCATTTTATTGGTATTCATTTTAAAAATTAATTACTCTCTAACTAATTACTCAAATGAACGATTTCTGAAGTTTAGTCATTAGATTTTAATGGTACTTAGCCATTTTGTAAATGTCTCCCCGCTGTTTCACCACCACTTGATTCACTTTTTATTTAACGTTCCGAAATTTGGTTTTAAAACTGTTTAAACTTCAATACTACTGTAGATTGTTTCTGATCACATGTTTAGCTATTGTTTCACATTAGTTAATATACATCTTTTGTTGACGACCGTAACTTTGCTCGCGAGCACGTGTTTAGCGAACCACGCGTTAACACACCTGCGCGGTTGCGTGATCTTTTGTCGACTGAAAGCGTCCAAAATGGCTAAAAGGACTCGCTGCCTTCTCACCTCGAGGTCACCAGGGAGCCTTGCTCGTTTTGTGTTCGCTGATTGGTTCAAATGCGGCTAGCGGAAATAATCCGCCTTACTTCCGTAATGAATTTTGGTTCGGAGACTACATATTTTCTTATGCCCTTTCGTGTCCTCTGAGCACATGTCGCAAAAGGTAGCGCACATGCGCTCCCTTCCACACAAATACGCACTTTGCTGATAATGAACTTTCCTGTACCGGTCCGTACCTCACACGGGGCTACAGTCAGTGACCAAAAGTACACACTGGGTAAATAAAAAAGGGTTACCTCAAAGGTCGTATACAGATTTTAAATATAAGGAATAAAACCTACCCCTGTTGTACCGTCACAATGGGTGGAACAGTCATGATTTGCAGGACTATTCCACTCACCTACACCAATGTCTGGGTCTCTGGAGCTTCGTATACAATGTTACTGGGCTGCTTCGGTTCTGGGAACTCCTTCATAGAGGTAATGAGGACAGAGGCAACAGAAATAGCACAGTTCTCCTTGCTGGGCTAATTCTGAAGGGGTGGTGGCACAACTTTTTCTTATTTGTCTTTGGCTAAGCCTTGGAAGTGGTTTGTGCCATCTTTGCTGCATTGGGTTGTAACAATCTGGCATGTGCCAGAATTGTGGTGGTTGCAGCAGGAGCCGATGTGACCTAATGGCCATTTCCTGCCACTTCTGCCTCTGAAAGTCCTTCTTGTAGTAAGAACAAATTTGCTAGGTTGCTACATGACTACTTCAAAAGCATCACTTTGGACCATTCAGTTCTATCATGCAGTTACACAACACAGGGCAGAAACAAATAAAACTTTTCCCACAACAAAACATCCTCGTCAAGATGATCATGGTTCACGATATCCTCACATCATAATGTCTCGGTTAAGAAGAAGTCTAAGATTTTGAACTTAATTTTTGTACTAAAATTGTGTTTATTTTTTTTGCAATTTTTAGTATTTTCTTTTGAACTTTTTTAATTTTTTTACACATCCATTTTTAATATTTTGAAACTCAGAAAATTATATAATCTGTTTTGGGGTATTTAATTTTTAAATCTCTTTTAATGCAATGTTTCCACTCTACATTCAATGTACAGAATATAGAAAGCACATATAATCACAGAGAAAACAGACACTATTAAAAATAAATTGCGTTTTATTACTTGATGGACTCTTATTTAGCTTTTTTAATTTTATCATGTATTGTGACACATATTATTATAATCCTGTAACAGATTAGGAACAAGTAATTATGTTTAAACACGTGAAGCATTTTGTGTATGGAATGTAGTACACTGTATATTCTTCTTCATCTTGTTTGTCTAGCCTTTCTGCCATCATTGTCAGGTTTAGTATTTTACATAAGAAATTTCTCACTTGTAGCTGATTGTTACTTTGAATACATTGCTACTCAAAGAACAATGTTCATTTCTAAAACAATATTTTTAAAAATCGATAAAATAAAGTATATAATAAATACTTCATGAATATTAATTGTTAAACTTTCACTTGTAAACTTACTTTGTTTTTCCCGTACGTGTTTCGGTGTGATGTGCGCCTTCTTCAGCGGTGTGAGACAGAATGTCCGGAACTTGTAACGGTTTTTAGTTGGTAGGTTGAAAGAGGGAGTGGAAGGGAATTGGCGCGGGGATCCGAATTATTGTATGTTTTATGTATAATTGTGTCAAAGAGTGCGTGTGATTTAAAGTGTAATTGGTCATTAAGTATGTTGTTTGGTTGTGTTGTGTAGTGTTTGTATATTTCATATTGTTCTGCTGTGTTAAGTTTCCGACTTTTAGGCAAGTAGTGTAATATCTCAAGATTATTATCTATGTTGGTGTAGCTGTGGTTTTTTGTGTGTATGTGTGAGGCGAACGCTCTTCCACACAAATACGCACTTTGCTGATAATTCCTGTACCGGTCCGTACCTCACGCGGCACTACAGTCAGTGTCCAAAAGTTCACACTAGGTAAATAGAAAAGGGTTACCTCAAAGGTCGTATACAGATTTTAAATATAAGGAATAAAACCTACCCCTGTTGTAGCATCACAATCCCCCCCCCCCCAATGAGAGGTTTTATGCTGAAGCATAAAAACTCTCATTGCTAAAACCTAAGAGGACCAGAAAGGATATGGCGCCATGACCCCCCTTATTCTCTTACTAAAATTATGGGTAACTTTACCCCTAGTCCGGTGACTGCGGCTGCACCTGAATGATCTTACTGGACTTCCCTTGTCGAGATCCCATCACCATAAAGTCAGACAGGCGCGCCACCACAGTATCACAAGACTCTACAACAATCAAACAAAAACATCAATAACTGGTCTTTCACAATGCCATATCCCCAACTGATTTGGTTTCCTCTTAGCCCGTACTGGTTTGTCCTTTGCAAAGTACTGGTTGCTCATCTTATTTATCCACTAATACATAAATACTTGGTTTACTATATACCCTTAATCTAACATGGTACATTTGATTGAAACTACATATAATGATACTTTTACAAGATAGAATTGAAACGAAAAAATTAATTCAACAGGTCAACTATGAGTTCAATTTATCAATATTTCCATCTTACCTTTTCATTAGAATATACATTTAATGTCTCCCTTATAAGGCAGATTACTTCTGTTAACTTTATACAATGCGAAACAGGATTAATACAGAATCACAAATTATGTAACACAACAGATACATATTGTACAAGGACAATCTCCGTCGATACTTTATCATAATTATGATCATGATAATCATTTACAAACAACTCTCCTTCCACATCATTTTATAATATCCCCCCTAACCCGTTACAATTTGGTAAATGACCTCACGGGTAAACCGTGCAAGGCATCTACACATTTGCATAAATGCTATATTTATGCCCCTGGCTTGTAACGGCCAGCTCCTTTCCACACACTCTATTGACTTTTATGTTGGACTGTAACGCCCATTTGCTTCAACAAGAACTGAAATATTTATGGTGTAAACGCTGCTTACACCGTTCTTGTTTCGGCATTATAAAACATGTGGCATCACTGGTATCCAAGGATACCAGTAATCCTACTAAAAATTAGTTACATGCCCTTAAACGGTCTACCATCCCATTCGATGGATAGCAGATGTTCCAAAGTTTATGATTGATTCCCCTGATTCCCCCCCCCCCCGGTTAATTTCTAAAGTCACCAATTTTGAAAATAATAACAAGTATGGTCAGGGTACATTAAGCCTGCCCACATCTTGTTACCAATAATCCAAATCCACGGTCAGGGTTCGGTGAAGCCGTGACCGCCCGAAAATGGGGAATCTATTTGAAATATTTAACATTTAATGTATTTCTTATACCTATACACACTTGTGTAATACTCAAATAAACTTTTATATTTCACAAAAACCTAGACTCAAAATAAACATTCCTAACCTCATGTTAACATAAAACATTTCATCTCTGAATTTGAATAAAATTTCCTAACATTACACAACTTTTAATTTCAATTTCTATTGATTAAACATTTTAATTGTTTATCTTGCATTATCACTTCAACTCTGACTTTCTATTAAATATTTTAATCATTTAATTTTAATTGTCTACCATTTATTATCCATTTCAAATCAAAAATAAATTATTCAAATTTATTACACATATTTCCATCTTTTAAATTAATTAGACCATCTCTTTTAATTAATTACTTTAATTGGATTACTTAAAACATTTTACATTAATTAAATCCTCTCACATAAATTTTAATTACATTATAATCAAAACACTGTAAGTTACTTCAATTACATTATTCAAAACAATTTCAATTCATTTAATTTCATCTTGCATTTATGTTATTTCATAATAAAATTCATTTATCATTTTTTTATAAACTTCAAATCAAAACTTACTACCAAACTTACTAAATTTACTACCAAAATTTCTATCTTTTAAACATTTTATATTAATTTAATTTTAATTATAAAGATTCATGACTACACACTGTTAATTATTCACTTCAAACAAAATATTATTACTGACATGACCTCAAACTAACCTGTAAATTGACTACATTAAATACAATGTCCACATAACATCATGTATCAGCTGATATCTCATCGTAACAACTTAACCTTACTGCATAATTACATCTAACACATGTAAATACAATACAACTTTATATACAACCTGTTTCATTAAATGTCATTGTTTACCAAAAAAAAAAAAAAAAAATCATTACCTTATTCAATCCAGTATCTAAAACCACTACACTCTCATAATTAAATGTTCATTAACAATAACTGTCTAACCACCATCATTGAAAATTAATCTTATTTTAATATAACAATTTTCATTTTTATTTAAATTCATTATATTAAACTTTTGAATATAATGTCCATTTACTTCATCCGTTAAACCATAATAATAATTAATAGGATCATTCCCCATTATTATTTTATCATAAAACCCGTCTCCATTAGGTGTGGTTAAGTCTCCATTAGTATTTTCTTTTACCATTAAGTACATTATCACTTCACTGTTATCATCATCTGCTACTAATACCCCCATTCTGTCCCTAGGTAAGTATTTTTTCTCAACAATATAATCATCATTTACTACGGTGCTAATTACTTCAAAAGGTAAGTCCTTAATATTACTAATTCTCTCAATATTTATCCTCTCTATCAACTCTTTATGATCTCTACTCAACTTGAATAATTCTATTTCTCTCTCATTCTCCAAATCACTTATATAACCCCCTCTTACTTTCTTTCTCTCTCTCATTCCACACAAAGGGCAACACAACATTATTATAACACGTCCTGGCTTTTCCAGGGAAATCATAATACACTGGGGAATTATTTGTAGACCTTTCGTCTACCAAATACACTTTCAAGAAACCTTTGTTCTTGCTAAACACATGTGAAGCCTCTACTTCACCTACTACACCGGGGAAATCTGCCCTTTGTCTTATCATTCTACTCAAATTATTCTCTTCATACTCTCTCTCTAACTTACGAACACTTATTACTACTCCATTACTAACCCCAACTAACTTCCTACTCGCGTTATCACTAATATTATTCACTGTATTACCCACATTACTCACCTTGTTCTCAGTTACTTCATTATTTATATTCTCACTACATTTACCTGTATCTGTACCATTTTCTATCATCACTACATTCTCATCATTATAATCACTATTCGCTATTTTATTCTCTAACACCCCATTATTATTCATCATTTCGTTATTATCATCATCACTTATATTAACTACCTCCTTCAACTAACAACGACCTTCAACTACATCAATATTATATACAACTATTATATTAATGGCTCAGAACACAATATGTGTTCCGAGTCGTTAATATAATAGTTGTATTTAGTTAAGTAACGGACACGTCATGGACAACGAAATCCAAGAATACTTCGATATTATTATTATTCCCCATTATTTCACTATCATTATTTTCATTCTCATTTACCTTGTCAACTATAACCTTGTTATTTTTCGTAATTATCTCCCCATTATAATTATCATTTGTCTTGTCATCTATCACTTCATTATTTATATTCTCGTTACACTTACCTGTATCTATTTTCCACATTGTCATTTTCTCAATACTTTGTTTTAACTTGTTAAAATTACTTTCACTTCTATTGCTTAATTCATTAAACTTTTCATCACTATTATCCAAACGATTATTTATTTCAGTAAATTTTACGTCTATACTCTTTAATGAATTACTCAGTTCCTCCTTTAACTCATTAAACATACTCTCACATTTAACATTTACTGCATTGATATCATTCTTGAGTTCCTTAAACTTACTTTCTAATTTAACACTTTGTTCGTGAAACTTAATATCATTAATATCATAATGACTATTTAGTTCATTAAAATCACTCTTTACTTCATTAAATTTTACCTCTAACATTGCTGTAACATTTCAAACATTTTATACTTCCCAGATTTTTTTACTTGAGTTCGGCGTTGACTGAATTCCCGAGTCATCTATAACATCTGACTCGTTTAATTTACTGTCTTGGATTGCATTTGGAGTTGAATGAACTTCTACCCCCCTCATAACCACTGACTCGGTCATTGACTGAATTTCTGACTCATCATGACAGTTACATTAGTTATATTTACTTCGTTCTCTGTATTTTCCATTTTTATGAATTTAATTATTCTTTAATCAAATAATTAATTACTTATTTATTATCTAAACAAAATCTCATAACTTTTACTCACAGTATTTTACGTCTTAACCTCTAATCACAAATCTCGTGATTTTTACTATTACAAAAACCGCCTGTTATCACTACCTGTTTCATACTTCAAATCAGGCCTAAACCCATATGAATAAATTCATCTGAGTTATCCTGGCAGGGTCGCCATTTGTAACATTATTACGTTCTTCAAATCCCCCCTCATGACTTCTACTTACCTCTTACGATCTTCTTACCCACTGGACCTGATTACACTTTACCCTGACTTACCAAAACAGATGACTCCAAGGTTACTTCAGGTCGCCACCAATATTTTTAAAAGGATAAATATGGAAACCTTCATACACTTTCCCCTTATTGACTTTAATTACTTACCAGGTTCGTTTTAGGCGAGATTTTCCATACAGGACTGGTGATGATAATTAGGCGTACTAATTGACTTAACGCATGGTTACACTATTAACCCATTTTATTGGTATTCATTTTAAAAATTAATTACTCTCTAACTAATTACTCAAATGAACGATTTCTGAAGTTTAGTCATTAGATTTTAATGGTACTTAGCCATTTTGTAAATGTCTCCCCGCTGTTTCACCACCACTTGATTCACTTTTTATTTAACGTTCCGAAATTTGGTTTTAAAACTGTTTAAACTTCAATACTACTGTAGATTGTTTCTGATCACATGTTTAGCTATTGTTTCACATTAGTTAACATACATCTTTTGTTGACGACCGTAACTTTGCTCGCGAGCACGTGTTTAGCGAACCACGCGTTAACACACCTGCGCGGTTGCGTGATCTTTTGTCGACTGAAAGCGTCCAAAATGGCTAAAAGGACTCGCTGCCTTCTCACCTCGAGGTCACCAGGGAGCCTTGCTCATTTTGTGTTCGCTGATTGGTTCAAATGCGGCTAGCGGAAATAATCCGCCTTACTTCCGTAATGAATTTTGGTTCGGAGACTACATATTTTCTTATGCCCTTTCGTGTCCTCTGAGCACATGTCGCAAAAGGTGGCGCACATGCGCACTCTTCCACACAAATACGCACTTTGCTGATAATGAACATTCCTGTACCGGTCCGTACCTCACACGGCGCTACAGTCAGTGACCAAAAGTACACACTGGGTAAATAAAAAAGGGTTACCTCAAAGGTCGTATACAGATTTTAAATATAAGGAATAAAACCTACCCCTGTTGTACCGTCACAATGGGTGGAACAGTCATGATTTGCAGGACTATTCCACTCACCTACACCAATGTCTGGGTCTCTGGAGCTTCGTATACAATGTTACTGGGCTGCTTCGGTTCTGGGAACTCCTTCATAGAGGTAATGAGGACAGAGGCAACAGAAATAGCACAGTTCTCTTTGCTGGGCTAATTCTGAAGGGGTGGTGGCACAACTTTTTCTTATTTGGCTTTGGCTGAGCCTTGGAAGTGGTTTGTGCCATCTTTGCTGCATTGGGTTGTAACAATCTGGCGTGTGCCAGAATTGTGGTGGTTGCAGCAGGAGCCGATGTGACCTAATGGCCATTTCCTGCCACTTCTGACTCTGAAAGTCCTTCTTGTAGTAAGAACAAATTTGCTAGGTTGCTACATGACTACTTCAAAAGCATCACTTTGGACCATGCAGTTCCATCATGCAGTTACACAGCACAGGGCAGAAACAAATAAAACTTTTCCCACAACAAAACTTCCTCGTCAAGATGATCATGGTTCACGATATCCTCACATCATAATGTCTCGGTTAAGAAGAAGTCTAAGATTTTGGACTTAATTTTTGTACTAAAATTGTGTTTATTTTTTTTTGCAATTTTTAGTGTTTTCTTTTGAACTTTTTTAATTTTTTTACACATCCATTTTTAATATTTTGAAACTCAGAAAATTATATAATCTGTTTTGGGGTATTTAATTTTTAAATCTCTTTTAATGCAATGTTTCCACTCTACATTCAATGTACAGATATAGAAAGCACATATAATCACAGAGAAAACAGACACTGTTAAAAATAAATTGCGTGTTATTACTTGATGGACTCTTATTTACATACATACATACATACATACATCCTCAGCGCTACAGCCCAGTCCGGGCCCTGGCCTCCAAAAGAAATCTTCCCCACTGGTCTCTACTCCCGGCCAATGTCCACCAGTTTGCTGCACCCAGCCTCACTGCCTCCTTACCAACCTGGTCCAGCCATCTTGTACGCGGTCTTCCCCTCCTTCTCCTTCCCATCGGCAAATAATTCATCACTCTTTTTGGGATTCTATCCTCCGCCATTCTCTGCACATGACCAGCCCAACGCAATCTGTTAATTTGTATGAGTTGCACGATCGGAAGATCTTTAAACCTTTCGTACAACTCTCGATTATGCAGTCGCCTCCAAATGTTGTTTTCCCTCACAGGGCCATAGATTCTCCTCAGTACCCTCCTCTCAAAAACAGATAGTCTCTGCTCATCTAGTTTTTTTAACACCCAGCATTCCGAGCCATACATCAGGACTGGTCTAATCAAGGTCTTGTATAGGGAGGCTTTTGTATCTTTAGTTATTAATTTTGATTTAAAATGTTTTACCAGTCCGTAGTAACACCTATTAGCAGATAATATTCGTCTTTCAATATCTCTAGAGGAGTCATTTCCAGAGTCCACATATGACCCGAGATATGGAAAACCCTGAACCTTTTCAAATTCATAATCGTTAATGCGCAGGGACAGGGTACGAGTATTGGCACCTACAATCATATATTTGGTTTTGCTTTGGTTTATAACCAAGCCCATAGGCTTAGCGGACAACTCCAGTTCCTGAAAGGCTTCCTTTAAGCCAGATTCAGACCTACTTATGACGTCAATGTCATCGGCATAGGCCAGAAGCTGTACCTCCTTGTGAAATATGTGTCCGCTAGTTTGAATTCCTGAATCCCTGATGACCTTTTCTAGAGCTATGTTGAACAACAGACATGCTAAGGCATCTCCTTGTTTCAACCCATTCAATGTTTTTAAGGAGTTAGATAGATTTGATTGTATTCTGATTTGGCACTTAGAATTGGACATAACTACTCCAACCATACGCACCAACTTAGATGGTATATGCAACTCCTTCATAGCTCTATATAGCATTTTCCGGTTGATTGAATCATATGCCGACTGGAAATCCACAAAGAGATGGTGAGTGGGCACTCCATATTCGAACGTTTTTTCCAGGATTTGCCTTAGTGTAAATATTTGGTCTGTTGTTGACCTATTCCTAGTGAATCCACACTGATATTCTTTTATGTTTTCCTCAGCGTAGGGAAGCAGCCTAGAAAATATGATGTTGGACAATACCTTATATGCTGTATTAAGTAGAGAGATGCCCCTATAATTTTTACATATAAGTGGATCACCCTTTTTATGTATTAAACACACCACCCCATTGTTCCACTCATCAGGCATTACCTCCTCCAGCCATATTCGCTCTATAAGATGGGCAAATTCCTTTATGAAATCTCCTCCTGCGCTCTTTAATAGTTCCCCTGGTAAACCATCGGAACCTGCTGCCTTGTTATTTTTAAGCTTTTCTAGAGCTTCATACACCTCGTCATAGGATGGCACCAACTCCTCTCTATCATCCTCGAATTCTCCTACCTCCTCTTCATTCTCAGACGCCTCCATCGAAGCCTCCCCAACTGAGCCTAGCAACTCTTCGAAGTGTTCTGTCCATCTCCTGATCACGCCAGCATTATCACTCACAAGGCCACCATTATTATCCCTACAGGCATTTGTTCTAGGCTGAAATTCCTGTCTCATATCATTCACCTTCCTGTACATATCTCGGCTCAGCCTTTTACTCTTATATTCCTCTATCTTTTCCATCTGTCTCATCATATACTCCCTCTTTTTTCCTCTATGAATCTTCTTTTCCCTCCGCCTGGCCTTCCTGTATTCCTCTTGAACAGCCCTAGTGCATTTCCTTTGGATCATAAATTTGTATGTCTTGTTTTTGAAGTCAGTTGCCTCTTCACACTCCTTATCAAACCACTCATCTCGCCCATGTCTCTTCTTCAAACCAACGATTTCTTCTCCCGTGGTCACTAACATGTTTTTTAGATTAAGCCAGTGGTTTTCTATATCTTGTTCCTCACGGCATTCAAGTCTCCACTGTCTAATTTTCTCATTAGTAACTTCCTCGAACCTCCGTTTTATTTCTTCTTCCTTTAGCATTTCTGTATTGTATCTAACAGTCTTTATTCCTTTTTCATTTCTATTATTGGAGATTCTAGCTCTCAGTTTTGCAACTACGAGATAGTGATCGCTGTCCATGTTGGCACTTCTATAAACTCTCACGTCTTGTAAGTCTGACTTATGGCGGCCATCCAATAGGACATGATCTATTTGATTGACCGTTCTCCCATCTGGAGAGATCCATGTGCCCTTATGTACGTCTTTGTGGTCGAAGAAAGTCCCTCCTATGATCATATTTTGACCAACTGCAAAGTTCAATAGTCGGAAACCATTGTCTGAGTGTTCAGAGTGTAAACTATACTTTCCTATATTACTACAGGTATGGCTGCTTCCCACTTTGGCATTTAAGTCACCTATGATTATTTTTATGTCATGTCTAGGGCTGCTAGCATACGCATTCTCCAGCAAGTCATAAAAATCATCTTTCTCCTCCTCAGGCTTATCATCAGTTGGGGCATGCACGTTTATTATAGTATAGTTAAAGAAAATTCCCCTAAGTCTTATTTTACACATTCTAGGTGTAAGGGGTTTAAAATCGATGATATTTGCTTTCATTCTACGGCTTACCAAGAAGCCAGTTCCAAGCACATGGTCCCGGTTCTGACAGCTGTAATACACCGAGTAGTCCCTTCGATCCATGATTCCAGCACCAGTCCACCTCATCTCCTGCATAGCCAAAACATCTATCTTATATTTGAGAACCTCTCCTATTAATATCTTCAAGGCTCCAGGTCTGTATAAGGAACGCAAGTTCCATGTCGCAAGTTTAAAATCTTTGTCCTTTTTACACGATCCAGTCCCAATTCCATTAATCCGTCCGGCTTTTCCTTTTTCTCTTGGTTTCATAACAATCTTTTTTTTATGGGGTGGGTTGTTAACCCTACGCCCAACCCCCAACCTGGAGGACCAGGGGTTTTATGTTTAGAGTTCCCGTCTCTTAGATGAGTTGCCTTCACTGAGCTAACGAGTCTCATCCACCCGTCCGCAGTAGACCATGCTCACTAGATCTATGGGCGCCGCCGTTGACATTTTTATGTTCTTCCGCCGCCAACCCCGCCATGCATCCTGCTGCCGACACACTACATCTTGGTAAGCCGGGTCCCTGATTACCTCAGGGCCACCTCGCCCAGACCCCCATCTCTCGTTGGCTCGCCGACCCAAGCTGCCGAAGGGATTGGTTACCACAACCTTAGCATGGGTTGCTCGACTTAACAGGGCCCACCGCTTGTAGGTGAGAGTTGGAGTTGGAGAGGAGAGGCTAGTGACCAGCTCTTGTATGCAGGCCATATATTACACATCACTCCCCCATTTAGGCCCCGGACTCTTATTTAGCTTTTTTAATTTTATCATGTATTGTGACACATATTATTATAATCCTGTAACAGATTTGGAACAAGTAATTATGTTTAAACACGTGAAGCATTTTGTGTATGGAATGTAGTACACTGTATATTCTTCTTCTTCTTGTTTGTCTAGCCTTTCTGCCATCAGTGTCAGGTTTAGTATATTGCATAAGAAATTTCTCACTTGTAGCTGATTGTTACTTTGAATACATTGCTACTCAAAGAACAATGTTCATTTATAAAACAATATTTTTAAAAATCGATAAAATAAAGTATATAATAAATACTTCATGAATATTAATTGTTAAACTTTCACTTGTAAACTTACTTTGTTTTTTCCCGTACGTGTTTCGGCGTGATGTGCGCCTTCTTCAGCGGTGTGAGACAGAATGTCCGGAACTTGTAACGGTTTTTAGTTGGTAGGTTGAACGAGGGGGTGGAAGGGAATTGGCGCGGGGATCCGAATTATTGTATGTTTTATGTATAATTGTGTCAAAGAGTGCGTGTGATTTAAAGTGTAATTGATTATTAAGTATGTTGTTTGGTTGTGTTGTGTAGTGTTTGTATATTTCATATTGTTCTGCTGTGTGAAGTTTCCGACTTTTAGGCAAGTAGTTTAATATCTCAGGATTATTATCTATGTTGGTGTAGCTGTGGTTTTTTGTGTGTATGTGTGAGGCGAACGCAGAATGTATGTTGTTGCTGGATAGAGCTTTTAGGTGTTCAGAGTAACGTGAAGAAAAAGATCTTCCCATCTGGCCTATATAGAAACTATTACAATCACTACAGTTTAACTTGTATACCCCTGTTTTGTTGTATTTGTCTATGTCCGTGTTTGTATCATTGATGTGTTTTTTGATGGTATTGTTTGTTCTGTAGGCTATTTTGTACTTGTGTTTCCTGAATGTGTTGAACAGAACAAACAATACCATCAAAAAACACATCAATGATATAAACACGGACATAGACAAATACAACAAAACAGGGGTATACAAGTTAAACTGTAGTGATTGTAATAGTTTCTATATAGGCCAGACGGGAAGATCTTTTTCTTCACGTTACTCTGAACACCTAAAAGCTCTATCCAGCAACAACATACATTCCGCGTTCGCCATACACATACACACAAAAAACCACAGCTACACCCACATAGATAATAATCTTGAGATATTACACTACTTGCCTAAAAGTCGGAAACTTAACACAGCAGAACAATATGAAATATACAAACACTACACAACACAACCAAACAACATACTTAACGACCAATTACACATTAAATCATACGCACTCTTTGACACAATTATACATAAAACACAATAATTCGGATCCCCGTGCCAATTCCCTTCCACCCCCTCACTCAACCTACCAAATAAGAAACCGTTACAAGTTCCGGACATTCTGTCTCACACTGCTGAAGAAGGCGCACATCACACCGAAACGCATACAGGAAAAACAAAGTAAGTTCACAAGTGAAAGTTTAACAATTAATATTCATTAAGTGCTGTGAATGAAGAAGATGAACCATCAAAACAAATACTTCATATTTCTAGTTCAGAAATATTTAACTAAACATATAAATGTGGCAAATAAAAATGACAAAAACTCAGTATATTAAACAATGAATAACTCATTAAAGAAATATAATTTCACTAAAAGTCAATTAAAAGAGAGAAACTTTGGAGACAGTCTAACCATGTGCATAGACTGAAGGAGGTTATGCAAAGTTTTTTTAAACCTTACCCAAAATGTTCCACTTAGTTAACAAATCTTAAAACAAATTATGTAATTTTTTATACTTTTAAAGTACGTCTAAATAGTGTTTATAATAGGCAATAATAATTAATTGCATTGGATGTATCTATATACATATTGGTAGGAGATGGGTGATCATAAAACATATCACATCCAATTTTTTAAACCCCCCTCCGAAGTGAAATTCTGCATATGCCCGTAAGTCTTACTGTTGATATAATGATATTTTGGACTGTTATTGCCACAGGTTATATTATTTTGAGGTGACAGTTTGTTGTGATACAAAGTAGAGGAATATGCTTAATAAAGCTAGGGTGAATGCACCAATTACCGACCAGTTAAGACTTTGTCAATTTTAAAGTGCTGTATTAAATAAATAATTCAACCCCTGAAAGTGATTTTCATAAAAAGTTTTTGTATTACATTTGTATTTCACTATAACATATTCCATATCGATTTATTTTTATTTAAAATATTTTTTTTAATTAAAAAAAGTGACAAAATCACCAGTAACCGACCACTTGCTCAAAGTATTGACCACCTTTGCTCCAGTTACCAACCAAAATTTATTTTTATTTTTCCAGTAAATATTTTGATTATACTACACACTTAACATGTTACAATTATTGTGTTTTGATTTATTTATTAAGTAAAAAAAGGCATTTCCAAACTTTAAGATGCTTGAAACAATATAAAACATAAAATAAGAACACAAAGTTTAGTTTTATTGTACATACAAGAAAATCATTTAAAAGTACAAGGTACTCAATACAAAAGCTAAAAAAAAGGTCAATTTCACTTGTCTACTAAGCCTAGCGAACATTAAAGTTTTTCAAATTTATTTCAAAAGTAACAGAAGATTGTTGTCTCTTTGTACCACTCAATACAGTTGGTTTTAAAATGTACACTATTTGGTCTCTTCCAATTATTGATGAATCTGGAACAGCTGAAAAAATAAATTTGTTTTCACATTTCAAACTTTTCCAAAGACATGAAACTTCAATATAATTTCCCTGAATTTTTATAAATTTTCCAACAGAATAAGCTTGTTTGTTATTTCCTGATTCCAATGGGAATGTCACCAAAGCAAAGTCATGTTCTTGTGGTTCTTTCACAAGTTCTTCATGGTTGGGAGTGGGTGAATGGGTTCTAGATTTAAAAAGATCAGCTAAGTCAACATCGTCTAATGAGTTTTCTTCATCGTCCAATAAAAGATTATCTTCTTCAGCGGAACTGCTGAATACGTGAGGAAGAACACACAGACTCAAGAAACAATAAATGTTCAGTCTTGGACTGACATGGCTTATCAACTACTCTTGACTCATGGCTTAAACATTTACTATAATCAATATTTTCCTTATAAAATGGGAAAATTCCACACTTTCTAAACCCATTTTGCAAAATGTCTTCTGTTGCTGCCATCAAAGCACTCTCTATTAAAGGAGGTAAGTTGGCTCGCGTAATGGTTTTGTTTCTAGTTTGTTTCAGCCAGTCAGAAACAATCTTTTTCCAAGCACTTTTAATAGGCTTGAACACCGATACATCAGCTGGTTGTAAGATATGTGTTACGTTAGGCAGCAATGAATATAAAATTATGTCATTTTCCTTACAAAACATTGCAACTTCATAGCTAATGTGGGATTTATGATCATCGACTAGGAACGAAACTGGAAAGATTGTATTGTAAGCTTTTAAAAAAGGTAGCAAATTACTTGCTACATACCCATAAAAAACTTGGGAGGTCATCCATCCATTTTTTGATCGACTTAACATCCATTTTTTGATCGACCTAATGACCAGTCAAGATTAACATTTCTGCTGATTTGTGCTGGCATCCTCTCATATGGGTAAACAATGCAGGGAGGTGCCATTTTTCCATTAGCAGTGAATGTTACAATTACAGTAATACACTCCTTATTATTTCCTCAGACCTCATATAAATCTTTGAAACCCTTAGGCCCTATCACTAGTGAGGTTACGGGGTTAGTCTGAAATCCTGATTCATCCCCATTTAAAATTCTTGAAGGTTCAGCTAGCAAATCACAGCTTCCTGTTTGCTCTAAAATGTACTTTCATAAGTTATCATGCCACTCTCTAATGGCTCGTTCAGTCACAAGAGCTCTTCCAATACCAAGCGTTTCTGGCTTTCGAAGTGAAATATCTGGGTGACGCTTGAGGAAAAGTTCCAGCCACTTCTTCCCGGGTCTTCCATCAGTGAATGGATTTGGTCTTCCATCGTTTTTCAAAATCTCATCCACAGCATCAAGCAGTTGTCTGGGTTCAACTGGCATTCCTTTTTTGGCCATTGCCCTCAGCCATAGAACGAGGAGTTCTTCTTCCTGAAAACAAAAAATGCATCAGCAATAGAACAGCTATATCATTGAAAAAGCAGTCTAGATCAGACACTCATGCCAAAGCCATAGGTCTACAAAAATAGCCTATCAAGAAACAACAATGATGCTATGATCAATAAGCTAGGCTTTTCTGATTTCTAAAAGCAATAGACTGGGTCTATACATTTTAACTTAAGTGTATTATAAACTAATGTGTACCAAAAAAAAAAAACACTGGCTATCATTGACCCAGGGCTAATAATAGAGTGAAAATACAAGGTTAGATAGGTGGGCTACCTAAAAGAATAATAATAGCTTAAAGGTATAGCAAGTACAAGAGCTTAGTCTACTTACATTACGGTTTAAAATTGTAGCGGGACCATTTCTAACATCCACTGAGCTTTTTTCTTTCAGTTTGTAGCATGAGGAATGTTGTATTTTCTTCCTGTTTCGCGTATTTTTGCTTCACTACGCACTTAATTTATAGCATTGATAACATCTTCCACTGTATATTTTTCGACATCTGAAAAGAAAAAATTAAATTTTAGGTCAGTGCACCAATTTCCGACCACCACTTTTCTCCAGTACCCGACCAGTGGTCAGATACTGGAGAGGTTTGATATTTGAATGTGAAAGTAAGAGCCACATGTTTGTTTTTAAATAGGGCCAAACAGCATAACATATTGGCTAAAAAAAACACTAAATTTTTACCGACCGGCTGGTCGGATATTGGGTATAAAGTGAAAATGATGAACCAATAATCGACCAAATTATATTGCTACGACAGCACAGAACAATCTACGCGTTTATCGAATGCGCCAGAAAGATCTCGACGTAAGCGTGTGGTGTACGTGCTACTAGACGCATTTTGCGAGAATCGTCTCGACTGTGTCAAGGCCGTAGTAATTACGTAATTCACGAGAGATAAGACGCAGTTTGGAAGCTTCTGGTGTATGAGCGTGACTATAAATACATCGCGTAGCGGCCTTAGCTTTCAGTTCAATGCGAGATTTTTGACTGTGCGGTTCGAGAGTATTAGTGCGATATATTTACAGAGCGGTTCGAGAGTATTAGTGCGATATATTTACAGAGCGGTTCGAGTTATTACGGTGTACGTTCAAGTAGTTATTAGTGAAGTGTTGCGTTTTATATTCGGACGGTATAATTGTAATACAGTTGAGTTTTAATATTAGTGGACATTTTATTGCGTATGAACAATTTTCATTTGATTTGTTGTAGACACTGTGTTGTTAATTACGAACTGTTTTACTATAACAATTAAAGGTGTGATTAGTGACTTGATTGGTGTCTTGTACTTATTTTGTTTCCACTGTACCTACGACGATCGTGTAGACCGTCGTAACAGTGGTGTCAGAACTGGGATAGAACGGTTAACAGTGGGAACAGTGGACGCTTTGTACAAGACGAGTGTGATTCGTAATTAATCAGTAAACATGGATCCCAGTCAGATGATGGAAGCTTTACAAACACTGCTGCGGCAGACACAGGAAGAAGCAGAAAGACGACAAAAAGAAGAACGAATACAAGAAAGAGAAGAAGCAGAGAAACGACAGGATGAGAAACGCAGACAGGAGGCGGAAGAAGCAGAAAAACGACAGGATGAAAAACGCAAGCAGGAGGCAGAGGAACGTAAACGTCAAGCAGGTGACATCAAAGCATTAATTCATGAACAAAAGCAGATGCAAGAACATACTACCGCAGAATTGGGTCTCCTACGTGGTGACGTAGGTGAATTACGAGGTGAGCTCAACAATCAGATTACCAGAATATCTGACGTAGAAGAATCCATGTCAAATAAAATAGCTAAAGTAGAAAAATCTGTCTTGACTGTGGAAGAAGTTATGTCAACAAAAATATCTGCAGTAGAAAACTCAATGGCAAACATAAGACAACAAATTAAAATTGAAGTTGAACAGTGCATGAAGATTCAACCAAAACAAATTTCTGAACAGACTGTACCAGTGATCAAGACAGAAAAATACACAGAAAATAAGTTAACAGAGAAAGTCACTTTGCCTGCAGTAGGGACAGTTCATGTCAAAGCTCCAACCTTTGACGGAAGCACTCACTGGGCAACGTACCTCCGCCAATTTGAAGCTGCTGCATGCGCAAATAATTAGACAGAAAAAGACAAGGCTGTTTCACTTGTTCTTGCATTAAAAGGACCCGCGGCAGAACTACTACAGAAAGTGCCACCTGACAGCCAGAACACCTATGCCGAGTTGATAAAAGCTCTGGAATTACGGTATGGTGATAAACATTTGCGAGATGTGTACTGCACCCAGTTGAGAGCAAGGCGACAGCATTCCGGGGAAAGTCTTCAAGAGTTTGAAGCAAGTATCGACAGACTAATTAGACTGGCCTATCCTGAAGCGCCAGAAGATTTTCGAACGCGTTTTGTGATGCAGACATTTACTGCCGGTGTCCGAGATAACGAACTACAGCAAGTGTTACGAATGGCAAGACACCAGAACAGTGCGGACGCCCTGGTACATGCTTTGCAATTTGAGGCCGCCAAATCAGCGTCTGGTTGGACAAGTCATAAAGTGCGCGAGCTAAAAGATCGCGACGGCACAGACGATGAGGAAGAAGAACAAGGAACAGAGACTCGACGGTCGGCGCCACATAATAAAATAAGAAAGGATGGAAGACCGAAGTGTTATCGATGTGGGAAACCTGGACATCTACAACGAGATTGTCGGGTTAGAATTCAGCAGCAGGGAAACGAGCAATAGTCGGTGCAACGGGGCGTGTGCTGACTAACTGGAGGAACGAAGCCCCTAGAGAATACGCAATTTCTACGCTTCAGAAAAACACCGGGAGCTTGGTAGTTACCGGATTTGTTCAAGAAAGGCCAACCTCGATTACAGTTGACACAGGCGCAACAGTTTCTATTGTGCGCCCCGACGTGGTGAAAGATCTCAAGCCAATCTGGTGCTCTTGCAGCTTGCGAACAGCTACTGGACGGCCTGTAAAAGTGTATGGAAAAGTGGAGATACACCTACGCCTCGGTAGACTTGAGTTTAATCATCAAGTACTTGTTGCAGACATTGTGGATGAAGCAATTCTTGGTGTGGACGTTATGAACGCATACGGATTTATAGTCGACTTCAAAAACAATGTCTTGAGAATCGGAGGCGAAGAGGTAATGCTATCAACAATGACGACAGCAGAAAAATCGATGGACGTCATAAACCAAGTGGCCGTAACTGTTCCGCCAAACTCCGAAAAGATCATCATGGTTAGAACTGCGGTAGATACTAGGGGCAATCAGTGCTCTATATTCGAACCCCAGGTAGTCAGCACACCGGGCATACTAATTGCCAGAAGTTTAGTAAAACCTGACGAAACCGGAAATGTACCTATTAGAGTGGCGAATATTTTGGATCAAGCTATCACTTTACAAAGCAATCCGCTCCTAGGCAAATTGACTTCTGTGGCCTGGGTAGCCGGAATAACGCAACGAAGACCCAGTTCTTCGGATACTTCTAAATTACCAAAGGAACTGCAAGAATTATTGAACAGATCTTCTAACGACCTCTCAAGTGGTGAGGTAAAAGAACTCGGACAGTTTTTACACGAATTCAAAGATTGTTTTGCAGTTCGGGGAGAGTCACTGGGAAGAACCTCTCTTGTGCAACATCGCATCAATACCGGGGACACAACACCGATACGCCAACCTCCTCGAAGGCCTCCATTATCTAAACAAGAGGAGATGTCTCGGTTAGTACAGGACATGTTGACAGAGGGAGTAATTGAACCTTCGTCAAGTGCTTGGTCTTCCCCTGTAGTGCTGGTAGCGAAGAAGGATGGTGGATTGCGTTTCTGCGTAGACTACCGGAGGTTAAATGACGTTACAAAGAAAGACTGCTATCCATTACCTCGCGTTGACGATACACTCGACACGTTGTCCGGAGCACAGTGGTTTTCCACATTGGACCTGAAGAGTGGATATTGGCAAGTGGGTCTTCATCAAGAAGACAAGGAAAAGACCGCTTTCTCGACCCCAAGTGGCTTATTCCAATTTAACGTCATGCCATTTGGACTCTGTAATGCACCGGCAACATTTGAGAGATTGATGGACCTGATACTCCGAGGCCTGACGTGGAAAACTTGCCTTGTTTACTTAGACGATGTCATAGTGATCGGGAAGACTTTCGAAGATCATTTGGAAAACCTTAAGGAAGTTCTAACTAGAATTCACGGTGCACAACTGAAGCTGAGCCCGAAGAAGTGTTCTCCATTCCAGAAGGAAGTACAGTATTTGGGCCATCTGGTTTCGGCAGCGGGCGTTAGCATGGATCCTAATAAAGTAGACACCGTAAGAGACTGGCCAGTTCCGAAGAATAAACACGAAGTTCGGAGTTTCCTGGCGTTATGCTCATATTACCGACGTTTTGTGAAAGGCTTCGCTACTATTGCTAAACCACTACATGAGCTAACGGAAAATAAACGAAACTTCCAATGGTCGAGAGAGTGTGAACAAGCATTTAGAACGTTGAAGATTGCATTATGTTCGCAGCCAATTCTCGCTTTTCCAGCTTCCGAAGGGAAGTACATCGTAGACACAGACCCAAGCAATACTGGTCTAGGAGCAGTTTTGTCTCAAGTGCAGAACGGTGAAGAACGAGTAATAGCGTATTACAGCAAGACGCTTTCTAAACCAGAGAGAAATTATTGTGTTACAAGAAGAGAGTTGTTGGCAATTGTCAGAGCTTTGGAGCACTTCCATAAATACCTCTATGGGAGAGAGTTTTCACTACGTACCGACCATGCTGCACTTGCATGGCTCTTGAGATTTAAAAATCCGGAAGGACAGTTGGCAAGGTGGCTCGAACGTCTGCAAGAGTACAACTTCAAGGTACAACATCGGCGGGGGCGCCTGCACGGTAATGCAGATGGCTTATCACGAAGACCATGCCCGGAAGACTGCCGACATTGCCACAGAAAGGAAGAACAAAACTCAAGCGAACATGTTCAAGCCATCACTGTAGATTTCCTGGCTGATGGCTGGACAACACAAGACTGTCGACAAGAACAGATGACTGATGAAGACATTGGACCTATCTTGGCAGCAAAAGAGGAAGGTCGCCGCCCGGATTGGCAAGATATCTGCCATGGTTCCGAAGTGCTGAAGGGCTACTGGGCACAATGGGAATCTCTCACCTTAGAAAACGGATTGCTGAAAAGGGCTTGGGAAAGTGCAGATGGACGAGACGTGGTCATGCAGTTGATAGTTCCCCGAAGTAAAGTGCAGTCTGTTTTGAAGGAGATGCATGATGGAACATCTGGAGGCCATCTTGGCGTTAACAAAACCCTTGACAAAATACGGAAGCGATTCTATTGGCTTCATCTTCGCCACGACGTAGAGGAATGGGTTCGGACGTGTGAAATATGTGCTGCAAGCAAGGGCCCACAAACCAGAAGCAGGGGAAAAATGAGACAGTATAACGTTGGACAACCTTTCGAGAGAATTGCCATAGACATTGCTGGACCATTCCCAGTTACTGACGATGGAAACCGGTACATCATGGTTGTAGGTGACTACTTTACTAAGTGGGTGGAAGCCTACGCAATTCCAAATCAGGAGGTTACCACTGTGGCAAAGCAGTTAGTTCACAACTTCTGTTGCCGTTATGGAGCCCCTATGGAAATCCATACGGATCAAGGGAGAAATTTCGAATCAGGAGTGTTGAAAGAATTATGCCGTCTACTTGGAATTCGAAAGACCAGGACAACGCCTCTGCATCCTCAGTCGGACGGGATGGTTGAGAGGTTCAACAGGACACTTGAGCAGCATCTTTCGAAAGTTGTTGACGAGAACCAAACAGACTGGGACCAATGTATACTACTATTCCTCATGGCATATAGATCATCAGTACATGACACAACCGGGATGACTCCAGCAAAATTGGTGTTTGGGCGGGAGATTCGTCTTCCTGGGGACTTGATGTTTGGATCACCTGAGACTCAGTCCCAAGACCCAAAGAACTATTCCTCGCAATTAGAAAACCAACTGCGAGAAATGAATCGTTTGGTAAGAGGACGGCTGAAGATTGCCAGTGATAAAATGAAAACTCGGTATGACATTCGCAGCAATAATGTGGGTTTCCAAGAAGGAGATCAGGTCTGGTTGTTCAATCCAAAGCGCCGTCGTGGTCGCTCACCTAAGCTTCAGTCTAACTGGGAAGGACCCTACACTGTGAAAAAAAGAATTAACGATGTTGTTTATCGGATTCAACAGGAAGGACAGCGAAGTTCAACGTCGTCCACCTAGATCGCCTGGCTAAGTACAAATTTAGAGACGCTTTGCCAGTTCGGGACGAACAGGCTTAAGGAGGGGGCAGTGCTACGACAGCACAGAACAATCTATGCGTTTATCGAATGCGCCAGAAAGATCTCGACGTAAGCGTGTGGTGTACGTGCTACTAGACGCATTTTGCGAGAATCGTCTCGACTGTGTCAAGGCCGTAGTAATTACGTAATTCACGAGAGATAAGACGCAGTTTGGAAGCTTCTGGTGTATGAGCGTGACTATAAATACATCGCGTAGCGGCCTTAGCTTTCAGTTCAATGCGAGATTTTTGACTGTGCGGTTCGAGAGTATTAGTGCGATATATTTACAGAGCGGTTCGAGTTATTACAGTGTACGTTCAAGTAGTTATTAGTGAAGTGTTGCGTTTTATATTCGGACGGTATAATTGTAATACAGTTGAGTTTTAATATTAGTGGACATTTTATTGCGTATGAACAATTATCATTTGATTTGTTGTAGACACTGTGTTGTTAATTACGAACTGTTTTACTATAACAATTAAAGGTGTGATTAGTGACTTGATTGGTGTCTTGTACTTATTTTGTTTCCACTGTACCTACGACGATCGTGTAGACCGTAGTAACAATATCTATTATTCTGAATCAAATTTATGGAAAACAACCAAATCATATTATTCTTCATACATTTTTAATATTAAAATCATAATTTTAACGCTGAAAGAACAAAAAATGTGGTGGATGAAAACTGATAAGTAAGATGCTTACCTTGGACATGCGTTGTTGCGGAACCCAAAGAGACTCCATACTGTCAGTATTGCCAAACACGAAAATTCCCTGATACTCCTGAGTTCATGTTAGACACTTGAATGAAATTTCCCTACATTTTAAAAGCCTCATAGTAAATATATATGAGAGGGAAGTTGTGAAACACTTTAGGATTTTCTTAATTTTAGGTTGTTTTTTTAAAATGGTCGGTAACTGGTGCATTCACCCTATCTGCAACATATAAATTATATTGTTGTATATATGAAATTTGTAAATAAAATATTTTCAGTTGCAATTAAAACAAATAATCCTTTTTCAATTTATAAAGCATGTATTTAATAATAAGTATCAATAATGAATTTAAAATGTAAGTATAAGTAAAACAAATAAAATAAAATATAAAATGCGAGTACTCCTCTTGGAAAAAGAATTAAATTCAGATAAAAACTAATAAAGATAACTTATCCAAAATAATAAACTACATTTTTGTATTATTAATAATATTATAAGTAAATTATGTATCATGAAAACCACACACACACACATTGCAACGTTACAAGTATTATAAAATAAATGAATACATTTTTGTCCATGAATCCAATGCATCTGTATAGCATGTATTGCATTAAACACCGGCTACGCCGTAGGATTTTTGTGTTCGTTGCGTTAAGTATATGTGGTTCACAATAAACATATTTTTTTTAAAGAGGAGTGAAACATTGATGACATGAAATAATTAATTAATACATATTAAAAGAATCAATCAACGGTTTATTAAATATTGCATAGAAATTACTTGATTATTAAAAATTGAAATAATAAAATTAAAAAATATTATCTTTTATAAGTTTACACTCTGTAAAACATAACATACCTTTGCTATTCAGCACACATTAATAGCATATAGTCTTAAATGTCTAAATATATATGATGAACAAATTATACAATTACTTTATATTGCATGGGTGTCTGACTTTGACTCATTTTTAAAATAGCAACTCATTTATAAAATAATATTAACTTTACTAAAATAAAATTTAAATGTTGCTATTAATATTTTAATAAAAAAATAACATTTACTTTAAGAATATTTATTATTTTTAATGACACGCCCAATTTATAAAATTGATTATAAGAAAATTATTATTTTTAACCACAATTTACAATTACTTCTTTTACTCTGAATATTTACATTATTTAAAGTTAAGTCTTTACGATCTCATACTTGGTTCTTTATGAGTTCTTTGCACAAAAATATAATTGTTCGTTTGTCACCTGCGTATTGTTGAAGTTACCGTTGAGTGTGTACGTGTGTCCTGAATGATGACAATGATGATGTTGATGATGATGATGCTGCTGATGCGTTCTCGGTACTCTATGGCTCGTTGTGGATGATGATCCTGTGTTCCTCCATCAATCATGGTGTATTGTAGATGATGGTGATGATGATGTTCAAATCGATCAGCAGACTCATATAGTGATGGCCTGTGAAGATATCTTTGAAACCTTACAAATTTATAGTTAATAAAATCTTATTAACTTTATTAAGACTTTGTTTTTATCTTACCTTCGGGTTCTATCCAGGATTCTACAGACGAAAACAGTTGCAGAAGGATTATTTGGGTTGAGTTGCGAAATGATAGTAACACAGTTTATACTGTCTAAAACAAATTACTTTAAAACAATTTACAGATAGGGTAAACCTTGTTAATTAACCCTGCATAGACATGCACTATCCGCAGTTAACTTGAATTCCGACCCCTAAACAAACTAATAATACTTGTAAATTTGACATTATTTAAATAATTAAACAAGACCACAGTAGTGTACTTTAATAACGTTTGTAATTAAGAATATCTCTGAATAATTAAAAAGTCAAACTTTAAGCATTTAAATAAAGGAGAAATGTGGAACTATTTCGCTGCGACGCGTAACCTCCGCGCGATTTACTGACCCTTCCTACATAGTTACAGAGCAGAGATGATGCGTCGTTCAACCAGTAAGCAGCTCAAAGCCGAGCGCTGTACAAAATATGTACTTTTTGTTAAATGTGGTTATTAGTTTCGAATAACCGTGTGAAGAGTTATATAACGAGAATGTAGTGTGTAACAGAAAAAAGTAATGTAGAAATTTAAGTGCGTAAGGTGACATCTCCCAGTAAGAAATATAGTTAAAGTTATCTTAGTGTTGTATATGTAAATTCAGATACAACCGTACTATTACCAAATGTGATGTGCATAACTGTAAAATGTGAAGACGAAGACCTCAACTGTATTTACAATACCACCGAGAAACAGGACGACTTCATGACACCGTAACATCCGAATCAACATTAGTTGAATCCGAGGATCTTCACCAGAAAGACTACCACGATGACAACCCACTACAGAGAGAGGACCGAAGAATCACGCGTGGAGGACTAGGACTAAACCCTTAACTAAGAGGTGACGCGGAGGCTTGTCTTCCGTGGATATGTATCTTTTGAAATAGAAGTAATTGTAAACTAAAAGACTTTAAAATGACAATCTCTAAAGTTTAAGAATAAATGTTGTAACAAGTAACTTCAGTAACCATAAGTTGTAAAGTAACACGTGTGATGTAGCGTTGGAACATTGCACTACTAAATGAAACCATTCCTCAAATGGTATAAAGAGTAATAAAGTAATTCATTAATGGAGTAGAGTAAACTTTAAATTCCTAAGTAATAAATATAAACTCGGATCCGAGGTAAAATGCGCTAACTGTATTATAAATCTTAATGTAGAAAACCCATTACAATTTTCACTGTAAGTTAAAAGTTGATATGTAATGTATAATCAAATAGACATAAATAAAGAGATGTCATCTTTAGTACAATACTAAATTGAGTGCATAAATCAGCAGACTACCCCCCCCCCAAGTTCCTTGTATATTAATTGTTTTAGTGATTTGATTAATTTTCAGCTTGTTACAACGAAGGCAGCCTGTATAATTGGCAGAACCAATTAATGCGGGTTCCCTATGTTATAACGCCAGTTGAGATGTTATATTTTCTCTAACTTGGCAAGTTGCTGTGCATTGGTGGAGGTTTGAATATTTCTCTGTTTGTCATGTAGAATTTTCTCTTGTCTTTTCTGGAGTTCTTTAGCAATGATACAGCCTCAATAATTGTTGGGTGGAATTTAGCGCAGTTTACACATTTAGCTCTGCCATGTTTCTTAATTTTACAAACAGCAGTAAGATGTTTTCCTGCCCATTTAACACACCTTGGTCCCCTATTGCAGTAAAATTTTGTATGTCCATATGCTTGACATATTTTGCATTGAGAAATAAGACCTGTTCTTTTACGCAGGGGTTATATTTTAATCTTTAATCCCAAAATAGTATAAATTTTATAATTTTTGTTATATCTTTGGATTTGCCACATGCTAACATGAATAAGGCAATAATTATTGTTTCCTAACATGAATAGGAAACATGTTCTGTCTTCTATTTTATCTTTTATTATAATATTTAGCACATCCTTTATATCTAAATTTTTATGTATCAGATCTTCTATAACCATTTTGTGGTCACATGTTGGGTGTAAGGCTCAAGCCATAACTTTTATAGGCCAATTCTGTTTATCCTCACAAGTGAAGTAGACCTTTTTATTTTCTCTGAGTAAATTTGTGAGGTGGCAATATTGATCTCCATCTGGTACATTTATTTTTAATATATCCTTATTCATGGGCTCTACTCCTGCTATATGGAGTACATTAAAAATTTCCTCATAATTTTCTACATTAACCAGCTTAATAGATGGCAGTAATGAAACTACTCTTTTCAACCTTCTTACTTGCAGATTTTTCTGCAGTTACTATCTGTGATCAAGGAGACATTTCTGGTATAGCAGATGATTTGTGTTTTTTATTTTTCTTAGCTTTTTTTTTAATGATCCATTCTGTCTCTTTTGCAAATTCCTCTTCATCCTGGTTCTGTTTACTGCTTTGAACTAGTTCCTGTAAGCAGGTTTTTAAGGGATGCAATTTTTGGGTAAGCTGGTTTATAATACCTTGAAAACTATTTATAGTGGTAAGTGCTTATTGCCAAGCATGAGTTTTATTTTAGTCTTTGTTTTAAATATCTTCCTTGAACGAAAGTCTTGATTTCCCTGTAAATTCTGTGGTAAATTCTTGCTTCCCTGTAGCATTTGAGTAATGGGTGGATCGGATTCTACAGTTTCTATTGAAATCTTTGGTGGTGATCTTGGTACCAAAGTGCTCCTCCTAAATGGGTCTTCCATAAGCAATAGTTGGCCATTCCCTAGAATCCATGGCCAGCCTCCATATCAGGCGATTGCCTGGCCTAACACCTGGGGTAGTCATTCCAGAAGTTGTTTTATCCTTTGCTTATCCATACATATATTTAAAAAAAGAGAGATAACAGACAGAGAAACAAGAAATAGTTCTCTAACTCTCAAAAACCTAATAGCCTCGGGGTTGGAAGAAAACAAAAGGTAGCCAAGGGAGGTCTATAGCACAGAAAACAGACTGGTATAAGTCAGTGGAAGTAATACCAGGGGAAGGAAGACAGCTTCTAGATTTGGTTCACACCAGCAAAAGCTGGTACACCCCTACCTATAAAGAGTTGGAATGACATTCTGTTATCCACCACCTACAGAGGTATTTGATGAGGGTCCAGCCAACCCTACTCAGAGGCAAGCTGATAAGCAGCTACCGTGAGTTAGTGTATCCAAAGAAGGTTACCCCACATGGGTATCGTGAAATCAGCAACAAAATTAAGCTGCTATGGATACTCTAAAAAACACATACACACCCATGCACATGCACGCAGCAACTTATATACGATATTTATAGAGATATCAATAAGATATACCAATTTTAGGAAACATCAAATGGTCATTCTGGAGTTCCATGTACCATAAAGTTCTTTTATTAAAACAAAATATTTCACTTATTCAGAAAAATATTGAACTATAACAAAAATTTAATATAAAAGTATACTGTACCATTAAGACCTACTACAAAAATCCTACAGGTAATTAATGAGCTTATAGAGAAATAATATCTGAAGTTAACACACCGATGGACATTAAATTATTTATGTACATAAATACAGTACCGATGTGGCGGGTTTTCGAGAACCCAGCGTTTCTATAAAGGAGAGTTATTAATATAATTAACCACCGAATTAATTAATTACGGTAATTAAGCAGCGGTACTGTGTTACCGTTTCGTTGCTTTACTGAACGCCAACGCCATCTGTTGATGGAGCCGAGTGATTATGTTTTTTGACGCGAAGCTTTTGTGCATGTTTGTTCAGTCGGTCCTGAACAGCAGCTACGTCTACAGCCGTCCTCCTTTGGCAGAGCTGAGCTTCTTTAATTGTTGTAAATTCTATTCTTCATGCCTGAGTAGACGCTAAGCGATCTCCGGTAAGTGGGTTAAATGTATATATTGTTCATTATGGTAAAAGATTTAAATTTAGTTGATAATTAACTTGGATGCGAATTGATAAATGTTTGAAGCTTACCTCGTGGCGTATTGACCGAAAGTGTATTCATTGTCTAGTATTTGATTTATTTTAAACACTAATATAGCCTAATATCTTGTATTTTATAATTACCAATTGTACATGTGAAAAGGGGCGTAAAAGAAAAAATTATTATGTAATTTTGTGGAAGTGGGGAACTTTACGGAATTGTCTGAGTGAGCACGTGGTGCTATATGCTTTATGCCTGTCGGAGAATGTTGACTTTTCATACATTCAGTATGTTATGAATTATAATATAATACATTCATATCTCATTATGAATTTATATCCAATTATGAAGCATTGAGGCCTTGTGTGTGGTCTAGGAATTTAAAAACCAAAAGTGAAAATGTTAAACATGTTAGGCTGAATAAAGTGAGATTGGTATATGTGTGTTATGGTTTAGTGGTCAGTAAGTTAATTACGATTAATGTCCAGGGTTCCCGATCCAGTCGGAAACGTGACCGCTCCGCATGTGGTAATTACAACGTCAACAATGACTTAAAACATCTAGACTCTCGTCTCTTGGCTGCCAGAGGAGGAACTACTGCATATCATGCCACAGTACCAACGGGGAACAATCTGGACCAAAAAGAGGTGACATTTAAGCTTTTTTTACTACACTAGGCCGCTACAGCAAACACCATGTGTTGTGAATTTAACCATAAAAAAAAACTTAAATTATACTTCATTGTGCTCACGTCCGGCTGGACAGAATTTTGGCTGCAAACTTTCACTAAAATAGTTCTCATAATGTAATTATGCTCCAGATTAATTTTAGCCTTGGTCGCAGGCAGGTGTCCGGCGGTCATTAATTTTATACTTTATTTTTTTACTGGGATTCTGAATGGGGGTTGTAAAAGTTTGTGGGGAATCTGTATTTTAGTGAAGTAGGTGGGTGCAGTTTGTAAATGCTGGGGGCTAGACCGGCGGGTTGGGTCCCTATTACAATATTGGGTATTTTTTGCTGGTTAATCATTATATATACGGTATATTTCAAACATGGGTTGGAAGTTTTTTTTTAATTGGTTTTAGGCCGGTTCTCACTCTTTAACCTGAGGCAGTCACCTGTAGGTGCAGATCTATGCAGGAACCGGACATGTTATCTTATGTTGGATCAGGCACTGGCACATATCTGCGGCCGGGTCAATTCAGATTTTCTGTAAATTTTTATAGTTCTATAAAGTTTAAAAAAATGTTACAATTTTTATAAAATTATACAGGCTGTAATGATACTTAAATTTATTATGGTCTTTCTTGTTGTTATAGACAATTCAGAATCTCTTTAAAATTTTATATATATTTAAAATATTAAATTATTACAATTTTTATAAAATTATGCAAGCTGTACTAACCACTTTAATTTATTATGGTCTTTCTTGCTGTTATGTTCCAATCGTATTTCTTTAAAATTTTATAAAACTAAAAAAAAAACTTATGATTTTATAAAACCATACAGGCTGTGATGACACGTTAACTTGTAATTGTATTTTTGCTATCATGGGTCAAACCCGATTTTTCTTAAAATTATAAATTGGAATTTGACGAATTATACAGGCTGCTTTGACAGCCCAGTTTGCCATTGGATTTTCTTGTTAATATGGTCAAGCCATATTGTTTTAAATTTCTGAATGTATCTTATAAAACTATACAGGCTGCACTGACAAATTGAATTTGTAATTTCTCGTTCTTATGATCAATTAAGATTTTTTTTAAATTCTTTTATATTTGTGAAGTTGAGGATTTTGCAATATTTTATAAAATTATACAGGCTGTGCTAACACTCAAATTTATTATTGTCTTTTCTGGCTGTTATGGTCAATTTAGATTCTCTTTAAATTTTTATATTTTCATAAGATTAAAGATTTTAAAATTTCTATAAACTTTTACTGGCTGTGCTGGCAACTTAAATTTATAACTGTAGTTTCTGGTTATTATGGCAAGTCCAGATTTTCTCGACATTTATGTATGTATTTGGTAAGAATATACAGGCTGTCTGCCAGGCTTAATATGTTGTACTTTGTCTGTGATTTATATGTATATATGTATGTATGTTAAATCATATGTTATCTTTATGTCAGGTGTATAGAAAGGGGATATTTAAACAATTTATATTCTTATTTATATTTATGTGATATTTTAATATGATCATAGGCATAATTCGGGGGTGGCAAGGGGTGGCAGTTGCCATCCCAGAATTGTCCAACCCAGTATTTTGCCACCCCAGAATTTTGAAGTAAAAATCTCAATAATTTACAGACAATTGGAAAATGCAATTCTACAAGCACAGCAATTTCTTGAACTTCCTAGATTCTTCATTAATTCTTAATTCTTCATGCCTAATTTAGTGCAGAAAAATAAAATGTGTGTTTAAAACTTCTACATTATAAAGTTAGATAGAAATAGGGAGTAGTAGGCGTGATGTAATAAAATAACAAACATTAGATGCGTGAAGAACGAGAATGAGCGATGTCGACGTCCGGAAGTGGCAACTCTGTAATATGCAGACTGCAGAGCGAGATTTGGCAACAGGGGCGGACCCGCGGGCCACACTGTAGTCTTTTGTCTTTGCAAGCAAGAGTGTTGTCTGTCGTGTCGTCTGCCTGTTGTTGGTGTGCTCTTTTCAACAAAAAGAGATCTTGTATCGTATCGTATCATATCTCGTATTGTATCATACGAGTGACGTCATATCGCCGATAGACCCTGCGGGGAGTGGAAAAAAAAAATTCATGTTTACATAGAATGAGCACACCTTATATTCTATACACCTTGGAGAGATCTATTAGATTAGTGTAGTATGATGTGTACGTTTGTGTTGTTTTAGTTTTCTATATGTCTTTAGTTTATTTATTATCATCACATAAATGACAATGGATGACAAGTGAAGTGACTTTAATTTAATCACACTTCAAGTGAACCACCGTACGATTGCATCGACTGAGACATGGTAAGTTCATTTCAATTATTTCATAGGTTAACTTATTGGCTGAGTAGAGTCTACTCTCAAAATCAGAGTTCGCTTTGTTATTATTTATTTGAACCAATACCAAAGTAAGTATTCATGGATAAAGAGAAAGATAGGAATTATTGGCCGTATGGCCGTATAGGTGAAGGCGAGCCTATTATTATTATTAAAAATTTGGTTTGTTGTTTTCTCTGAAAATTCCGTTAACATTACTGTACGGAGACTTATAGTATACGAAATTGCACTGCTTTTTTCTGAGGAGTTCAATATAAAAACGGATTTCTTTTTTAGGGCCTACGTTGGTTTTTTATTCTTAAAAAAATCAACACGCCCTCCTTCCTACGCCACTGTCTTGTAGTAGCCCTTTATTAAACGCTTTTATTTAACTTGCTCATGGTTAAAGTCTCAGTGGATTTTTTAAATTGAATTTTCGCATACTTCCTGATGTGCTAGCGACTTGAAATTTTGTACACTCGCTTGAATCACGTGACAATACAATATTATGAAAAAAAATTTCAAAATTCAATTAATTACGCGATTTATATCGATGTATTTTTTATTATACGCGTGAATTCGCGGCGACTCGGCGACGAGTTCTGAAAAAAACCGAGGCTCTAGAGACTTTCAAAATTCAAAATTTGTTTTTATCAGTAAAATAAATTGAAAAATATATATGCATTTACAAATCGAAAATCAAAAAATTGTATAAATTAAAAAATTGTAATTTTGATCCAGAGTCATAAAAAAGGGTCTTATATGACCGTGCGGAGAATTTCGAGAGGGACCGAAGACCCTATTTTTTATGACTCTGGATAAAATTTACAATTTTTTAATTTATAAAAATTTTTTTATTTTCGATTTGCAAATGCATATATATTTTCCAATTTATTTTACTGATAAAAACAAACTTTGAATTTTTAAAATCGGTTAATATTTGACGAAATTAGAATACATTATTTATTGAATTGCACATGTCTATTTTCAGCATTTTCAGTATTATAAAAATCAAACTCTCCATGATCAAAATTAAAAGCATGGGTGCTTCTTCATTCTTTCATTGAGTCAAGAATACCTAGAAATGATTGTTCTACATTTAATCGACAATTAAGGAATTACATATTTCTTATATATGAATAAGAATTCTTACTGTTTTTTTCCAGGCTCAGAAGAACAAAAGAGGGCTGAGTTCGTTGCTGTCTTACTTTTGCTCAGGTCCAGCAAGCAAAAAGAAATGGTGTTTAGAAGATGAACCGCCAGAAGGAGATGCTTTGTAACATGAACCAGAACCACATGTAGAATTAGAAGATATGTTAGGCTCGTCATCCACTCAGTCGTCCACAACTACCAAGGACAATACTCCTGCAAATGAAGGGCGTAGGCCAAGTCCCAGCTGTTCCTACAGTTCAACTGACAGATTGTCAATTGGGCTAATTAATAAACGTGATCCTCCTCATGGTTCAGCTTTGGCTATGGCGCATGTTAGGGAAGGCTCATTTCAACGACGAGATTTAAATTTCCCTAAAACGGATGGAAGGAAATTTAGGCCAGAGTGGTATAACATGTTTTCTTGGTTGGAATACCGTCCTCTAAACGATAAAGTTTTCTGTTTTGTCTGTCGTGCGTTTTACAACCCAGAAGAAAAAAACAATGCAGAAGATGTGTTTACACTCAATGGGTTTTCCAAGTGGAAGAAAGCTGTAAAAGTATTTGAGAATCATGAGAAGAGTAACTCGCATAGGAGTAGTAACACTAAACTCAATTCTCTAAAAGAAGCAGACAAAAGTGGCACTGTTGTTGAAAAAATAAATCAACAGTATTCAGAAGAAGTACAAGAAAACAGATTGTGTATAGGAGCTTTGTGCGAATCATTGATATTTTGTGGCAGGCAATCAATTGCTCTAAGGGGTCGTGACGAATCTGCAGATTCGAAGAACAGAGGAAACTTTTTGGAGCTGATAAAGCTTCATTCCAAAGATAGTAATTTAATAAAGAAGTTCTACATTAAGCGTCGAACAAATTTTCAGTACTATTGAGCGACTTTCCAGAATGAGCTACTGTCCATTATTGGGGAACAAATCAAGCTGCACATTGCCAAAGAAGTTAAAGAGGCAAAAGTTTTTGCCATTATAGCTGATGAGACTCAAGACATAGCAAATCACGAACAAGTAGTTACTGTCTTGAGGCATGTCAATGATAAGTTAGAAGTTCATGAGTCATTTGTAGGGTTTTATCGTGCTAAAAAAACTGACAGCAAAACACTGGCAAATGAACTTAAGAACGTTTTGATTTCACTGGACTTGAACATTAGAAATCTGCGTGCTCAGTGCTATGATGGGGCCTCGAACATGAGGGGCCCATATAAAGGAGTGGCAGCTATAATTATGCAAGAAGCCCCAACGGCAATGTACATTCACTGCAATGCACATATATTGAACTTGTGCATTGTAAGCTGTTGCACAAGCGTGACTTCAATAAGAAACACGTTCTTTGTACTTCAAAGTCTTTACAACTTTATTAAGAAATCAACTAAACGACATGATGTTTTTGAAAACATTCAAAAAAGTGTAAAAAGCTTTAGTGGTGGAACAGCAACATTGAAGTCTTTGAGTGATACCAGATGGGCTTGCCGTGTCGAAGCAGTGCGTTCTTTGTTAGATAATTTTGAAACCACTCTGACAACTCTACAAGAAATTTCACAGCAGACCCTGGCAGTGGTGGACAAGCCAATGCTTTGTTAAAAAGTATGGAGGACTTCAACTTTGTATTTGATTTGCTATTACTCAGGAGAGTTCTAACACAATGTGACTTACTGTCAAAGACCCTTCAGACAAGCAGTGTGACCTAAGAAGTTGTGAAATCTGTAAAAAAACAGCACACTTGAAGTGTTACAATCTTTCAGAACAGATGAGTTTTTTACTCAGTTGTTCAATCACTACACAGAAATCGCTGACAAGTGCAGGTTTAGAGCAGCCGAGCTGCCAAGAAAAGGCAAAATTCCCTCCAAAATTGGGGGAGGGAGTAAAGCTCCATTTGAATCTGTAGAACAGTATTATAAAGTTTCAATCCTTTGGCCAGTTATTGACATCCTAAACAAGGAGACAGAGGCCAGACTTCAAGAAAACAACCTAGATGTACTTAACCACTTAAGCAAAGTTCTAGGTGGAACTGACGTAGACATAGCCAGTGTACAGTATGTGTGCAAATATTACACTTTGGACAATGAACTTCTTCTGTCTGAACTGAGATGTTTTTACAAAATGGAAGAGTCAAAAAACAAAAATATCCAAGAAAGAGCTGCCGTTTTTGTAGAGAAGTCTTTGAAAAGTGTGTTCCCTCTGCTTTTTGAACTTTACCGTTTGTTTTTTACAATTCCAATGAACTCAGCATCAGAGGCGGCTCACTCATAAGGGCACATGGATGGTCACGTGCCCCACCCGAAAATCACGAAATAAATAAATATTGTAGAAACGTCCTCGTTTCAAATGATAGCAATAGGTTGTAACAGTGAGAAGTCTGGAGAAATGTGGCAACGCGAAAACAAACGTGGCAACATAGCGACGGTCACAGCGACCGTTGTGACCCAGGTCGCACTACTCCCTTCCACTTTCTTAACTCTCTTGTGGTGGGAGAGCGTAATGCTTAATTCCCATAGCGTTCGGTCACACTAGACTATGTGACCAGAAATTAACAGTATTCAAGTAGTACAACTCTGAATCCTGTAGGTGCGCCACATTGCTGGAACTAACGGATATGAATCGGAGCTATTTAGTAGACTATACATTTTACCGCCATCTGAGCTGTGCTATAATACTGATAACTACTGTTACTTTCTTAGTATATATTGTTACGAAATAATGTTATTATAATGTTTCTATCGTGAATATGATTAAAATAATTTTTGCGATTTTATATAATTTTAAATTATATTCTCATTGAAGGAAATATTAAAATAGAATGTGTACCTAGAGCGGTTATGTTATGTGCTACACGATAATTGTGGTGGCAATGCTTATTGTAATTACATAAATTGTAGTGTTACAAGTGGTTTTCAGTAATCAGTGTTACACACGCGTGTAAATAACGGTGTTGAAAAAATTCAAGTGTCGGTATTTTGTGTGCTTGTGTAAATCTCTGAGACAAAATGAATGATGTCAAGTATTTACAGAGTAAAACTTTGTGCTATGAAGATAGGTTAATACCAAAACAATTGGGTCCACCAAGACCGCAGTTGTCTATCAACCAAGTTTTTAAGGAAAAAACAGAACGTATGATAGAACTTTCAATACCACAGTGTACGAAAAATGGGAATGGATGTGCGGATGCCCCACATCAATGCTTTATTTTGCTTTGCTTGTCTTCTGTTCGGCGGTGAAGACACGTAGACTAAGTCGGGTGTTAAAGATCTGAAACATTTACCAGAAAAGAGTAAGAAGCATTCGCTGTCTAAATGTCATTTAGACAATGAAATGAGTTTAGCCGTGCTAGGTATTGTAAATATTAGGTTGCAACTCGATGATGGTTACAGAATTTCTGTTCGTAAACATAAAGAACTTGTAGACAAGAACAGATACATCTTGTCTCAAATAATTGATGCGATTACATTTTGTGGGGAATTTGAATTAGCTTTACGTAGCCACGATGAAACGGAAGAAGCAGACAACAACCCAGGGATTTTTAAAGGACTAATCAATTATACTGCAACACTTGACAGTGTTTTGAAAGATCATTTAGAAAATTCAACAGTGTTTAAAAGAACCTCGAAAACAATTCAGAACGAACTTTTAGATGCCATTTTGTCAGTGTGTCGAAAAATTATTGTGACTAAAATTTCTACGATAGACAACTATCACTTCAGGCTGATGAAACAACTGACAGTTCGTGCAAAACACAGATGGCACTGATTTTGAGATATCTCGTTGAAGGGAGAATAATTGAAACGTTTTGGGGTTTTCTTGAAGTCCTTTTTGATAAAAGTGCTCGAAGCTTAGCCTTGACAATTTTAGGACAGTTGGAAGAAATAGGAATAGACAAGTCCCCGGAAAAACTAATTTGTCAGACTTACGATGGTGCATCTGTTATGAGTGATCAGAAAGGAGGGGTCCAGTGTTTGATTAAAGAGAAGTATCCAAATGCAAATTTTATTCATTGTTATGCCCATCAAGGGAATCTGATTCTTCAAAACTCAACATATTCTTCCTCCCAGAGTAGAATATTTTTTCAAGACCTGCAAGGAATAGGACCATTTTTTTCAAGATCTCCAAAGAGGATGGATTATTTAGTAGAAATTGTAAAAAAAAATTGGGTCTGTGCCTCCTACAAGATGGTACTTTCAACACAGGGCTGTTAATACTGTGTTTGAACATAAAGATAATCTAATAAAATGTTTTGAACACATTAGGCACATAAAGATTTCTGACAAAAGTGCTTCTAGCCAGACTGCAGGATTTGTACGAACTTTGAGGGATTCTCAGTTCATTTTCTGGTTGACTTTTTTCCACAAAATTATGCCTCATGTGGCGATTTTCTTTGATTGCATTCAACAAAGAAACATTGATGCAATAAAAATGAGAGCATTTGTTAAAAATTTTGCGAGTGCAGTGGTTAATATTCGTAAGACCTATGAAGACAGTGAAGTGTCTGTAAGTAAGCCTATGACTAAGAGACAGTGTGTTGAATAATTAAGTAATAGGAGCAACCGTGTGGCCGCTTTGGACGTATGTGATATGATTGTGAACAATATTAATGAAAGATTTCAATTTGCAGATCATTTATGTGTTTCCAAATTGTTTTTAGTTGAAAAGTTCCCACATTACTGTGTTGAGTTTCCGGAAAATGATTAAATTTTATCCCACAATAAATGGCCCGAAACTGAGAACCGAACTAGAAGTGTTATAAAGTCGTGAAGATTTACGTATTGCTTCTGGTGCAACACCATTATTACAGTTTTTCCTTGATAATAACATGTTTCGTACCTTCTCAGAATGTGTGACTATTTTAAAGATAATTGTTACCATACCGATGACAACTGTTGAAAGTGAAATTTGCTTTTCTACATTGAAAAGAATAAAAACATTTTAAAGAAATTCCATGGGCACTGATAGACTGAATGCATTGGCTATGCTATCCACAGAAAACAAATGATTCATGGAATTCAAGATTTCAACAAACAAGTGATAGAGGAATTCGCTACATATAAAAACAGGAGAATGGAATTGTTATACAAAAAGTGAAATACCAGGTAAGACATTCTATATTTTTTTACCTAAGTACTAATTACCGCGAATGGTGGCCCCACCTTAGATCCTGCCCACTGTGTGCCCCTCCCATTTCATTACTCACGAGCCGCCACTGCTCAGCATCCTGTGAGAGGTCTTTTTCGTGCTTGCGGCGGTTGAAAACATACACCAGGAACACGATCGGCCAGGAGAGGTTGTCCTCGTTAGCTTTTTGGTTATCGAAAGGAGTGTTGATGTAGACATTTCCAAAGCTATTGATGACTTTAATTCAAGCCAAAAGAGAAGACTTCATTTTGTATAAACATAACTTATGATGACATTGAGTAAAAGTTAAATAAAGCTTTGTTTTTTTGTATGATGTTTGCTTGATTTTTACTTTCATGATAAAAAAACAGGCTGAGCACACAATCAATTAAAAATAGGCCTACTCTTGAGTTGTGTGTGAACGATATTTACTTTACAAGTGGTTTGGTTATTAATTCAAGTAATTAACAATGATTGTTTTAGGGTAAATAGAGAATGTTAGCAATTATTTTGTTGTAAAAATAGTCTGAAAAGGCTTCAAAAACTAACAATTTAAGGCTAGTTTTTTTTTTAATTTTCCGGGGGAGGACCCCCGGACCCCCCTTTCACCGGGGGGGTATTCCAGACCCCCTGGTAGGCCTTGCCACCCTAGTTAAAAAGCTGAAATTACGCTACTGAATATGATGGCAATACAAAGATATGGTTTAAGAAATGTTACCATAATTATGAGAATTATGAAAGTACATGAGAAAATAAAAGTTGTTATTGTTGGTTAATACTACAGTTATAAATTTAAGTTGCCAGCACAGCCAGTAAAATTTTATAGAAATTGTAAAATCTTTAATCTTATGAAAATATAAAAATGATATATACAAATCTAACGGCATGACAGAACAATAGTCAGTAAACTCCTACACAAAACACAAAATAAACAACAGACAAAGACAGAAAACAATAAATTCATAACACTAACAAGAGAGATCCCGTTTGGTGTTTGCAGACCGTCCACGTTGTTTTGAGGACCTGGACCAGTTGTGTGGGTATGCCAGAAGGGTTCAGGCGAATGATGAGTCCCGAGGAAGAGCTGCTAAAGATGTCCAAGACTCAAGTAGTTTATTAGGAAGAGCTAAAAAGGACAAACATGGGGGTTGGTAGAGAACACAAGAAACTGTAAGAAAAACTGAATATTCCGGAAGTAATGAAAGCTATAAGGAGGTAGCAAGTGAAAAGACGGTATGTGTAACAAATAAGTATGAAATTAACAGGGGAAGAAGAAGTTATATTAGTGAACCAACATCGGCCAGTAGGGATCCTGTAGCAAGACCGTATTCCTATTTGGAAAGAAAAGAAACTTTAAACGTTCCAGATGAATTACAAGTGCCTAATAGAGTAGTGGATGAAGAAGGTGAAGAGGAAGAAGAAGAGGGGAATTACTTCGGTGGATCAACACAAAACGAGAAGAACACGTCTGTTAACACTGATTTGGAAGACTCAGATGTGACGTCACAGTTGAATCCAGATGCCACAGAATTTGTTCCGGTATCTCCATCTCGGTTCATGATGGATCCAGATCCTGTAATATCATCATCGCCTATGCATGGATATGAGAAGTCACTTGATAGTGTAGCTTTACCATCGCAAGTAGAATTTAATTTAGACATTGCACATAGACCTGGACAACTGGATTCCATGGTGGGAAATGTCAATGACGCTATAGTTGCTGAAAGTGGTGAAGGAGAGGAATCGGAAGAAGAGGCAGAAGAGCGGTCTGCAGATGCTGCACAGGGAAGTATAGTTATAGGTGTTAGGGAGACTGAAGTTTCTGAGGTTGTGGATGGACACGGGGTTGTCCATGCCACAAGTGTGGTTGAAGGAGATGAGGTAGAAGTTGAGGAGGAATTTGGTGGCAGCGTTGTGGAGTGTGCAAGTGAGAATGATGTAGTGTGTGCAGATTTGCGGACAGCTTCTGTATGTGATGCTGAGAGTTCTGACGAAGGGAAAGAGGTTTTGTATGGACCAGATGAGCAACTGGAAGATGGTGAGGATGTGCAGTGTCGTGATGGTAAGTTGGATTGTGGGGACGAAGAAGGGGAAATTGTAGAAGAGGAAGAAGAGGATGATGAGGATGTACAGGATTATGATGATGGTAGTGGACGTGATGGCGATGATGTTGATGATGAAAAGGAGGATGAAAATGAGATTGAGAGGAGGTTGGTGAAGAAGTTTTTGAAGGAGCTGGTGAAGAGGGTGATGAAGAAATTGGTGAGGAGCTGGGTGAAGATGCTGTTGAAGATGGATCAGATGAGCAACTGGAAGATGGTGAGGAGGTGCAGCGTCATGATGGTGATTTGGATTATGGGGACGAAGAAAGGGAAATGGTAGAAGAGGAAGAAGAGGACTATAAGGAAGAAGGAATAGAGGAAGAGGAAGAGGAGGAGTTGGAAGAAAGAGAAGCAGGAAAGGCAGAAGCAGAAGAGTTAGATGATGAGGATAATCCAAATCGGGGTGAAAGTAGTGATGTAAGTTGCCTTGATTCTGATTCAGAAGAAACAAATCAGTACAGCTCAATACGAGATAATTTCTCAGAGAGTGATGTCCGGAAGGAACGAGTACATAAAGTCTGTCATGGAAAGGTGAGAAGAAGCGGGTAACGGGTAGTGGGTAGATGTGCCCCACAGTCCCAGTGGTGTTCGTCTACTTCAGGGATGCGCCCCTGCCCACGCGAGCCTTGGTTTTCTCCATTCATCCCTATTTCCGGAGGGAGCCATGTCCTTACCCTTAGTCCTAGCTATTGACCTTTCAATGATCCTTGCCCTTTTCATCTTCCCAATTTTCCTACCCTTCCCCTTAGAAAAATATAAAATAAAATTTAAAAAAAATAGAGAAAGGAAAAAGAAAAATCAAAAAAGGAGTTAGAAAGAATTTGGTCGGAAATGTTGTGACTAGGTTGGTGCTGTTGCTGTTGTTCTTATTTTATAATTTAATGTAGTTTGTTTGGTGTATAAGAGCAAAAAAATACATTGTTTGTCGTTTTATGGGGATTCTAGATATTGTCCAGCGGAGTTATATTCTGAGTATTTTCTAAGAACAGAGGAGGTGAAATGTTAAAGTATTGACATTTACAAGCAGCTGTATCATTGTAAACTACGTGATTGAGGCGAGTTGGACCCTGACCTGGTGATAGCCGTCTGCAGGGTGGAATTTAATTGTTGTTTTCTTAATCTGATAAACCGTGCTTGCTTCATCAGCTGATCTATTGTTGACATTGAATTTTGTTGTCAAATGGCCATGCCGCATCCCCGGTTGATTCCCCTGGTGTTTCTTTTTGGTTGAGAGAGAGTGTTGTATAGATTGTTCAGTAGGGAAGTAACCCCCCTTTCTAGTTACAGTGTAATCGAACTGTTAAATAAGAGATGGGATTGATGTTCGCGTGCCCTCGATGCGGTCTTCTCTGCCTTGGCGTATTGGGGCCGTCCGCCCTAGTGTAGGGATATGGGCCAGTCATATGGCAAGGATGGTGATGCCTTGAGTTGGTGCATATGGCTGGTCGGTCCAAGAGGTGGACGAGAGTAGTATGGTCACTCTCATATCAAGGTCAGTGATACCTTGTTTGGTCCTTGGACGGATATGTGAGTGGCAGCAGTAGAGGTAGGTGATGGTCACCAGAGAGGGTGACGTGTTGGGGCGGTCCCGTGGGGTTGGCATGGCGGAGAGGGCTCACGTGGGGATGGTCGCAGTTGTGTTGAGATTTTTCAGTCCTGGGAGGGGGGATAGAAGTTGTCCCACTGTGGGCGTTATCGGTCTTTGGGTCTCAGTTTGTGAGTTGGGAGGCCTTGGGAGGTCAGAACTCAGATGGATCCCACAATTCTTGTCTATCTTCTTTTCTCCTTCTATCTCTTGTTGCTGTGTGTCGGCCCTGGCCAGGTCAGCATCCAGTACCCTCACATTTACATAGATACACTCCCATGCACACAGGCATACACACTACACTTCTTCCCTCTTCCTTCGTTTTCACCCTGAGCCTCTGTTCTCCCGAGTGCAGTTAAGTTTCTGAGATTTCCCAAGACAGCCAAGAGTTGTAACATTGACTAGCCAAGAGGCTGTGAGTTGTTTTTTTTTGGCAACCATGTTGCCCTTTTGGGGGTGGGGGTGTGCCGGGTTTTCGAGAACCCGGCGTTTCTATAAAGGAGAGTTATTAATATAATTAACGGCCAAATTAATTAATTAGGGTAATTAAGCAGCGGTACTGTGTTACCGTTTCGTTGCTTTACTGAACGCCAACGCCATCTGTTGACGGAGCCGAGTGATTATGTTTTTCGACGCGAAGCTTTTGTGCATGTTTGTTCAGTCGGTCCTGAACAGCAGCTACGTCTACAGCCGTCCTCCTTTGGCAGAGCTGAGCTTCTTTAATTGTTGTAAATTCTATTCTTCATGCCTGAGTAGATGCTAAGCGATCTCCGGTAAGTGGGTTAAATGTATATATTGTTCATTATGGTAAAAGATTTAAATTTAGTTGATAATTAACTTGGATGCAAATTGATAAAAGTTTGAAGCTTACCTCGTGGCGTATTGACCGAAAGTGTATTCATTGTCTAGTATTTGATTTATTTTAAACACTAATATAGCCTAATATCTTGTATTTTATAATTACCAATTGTACATGTGAAAGTGACGTAAAAGAAAAAATTATTATGTAATTTTGTGGAAGTGGGGAACTTTACGGAATTGTCTGAGTGAGCACGTGGTGCTGTATGCTTTATGCCTGTCGGAGAATGTTGACTTTTCATACATTCAGTATGTTATGAATTATAATATAATACATTCATATCTCATTATGAATTTATATCCAATTATGAAGCATTGAGGCCTTGTGTGTGGTCTAGGAATTTAAAAACCAAAAGTGAAAATGTTAAACATGAGATTGGTATATGTGTGTTATGGTTTAGTGGTCAGTAAGTTAATTACGATTAATGTCCAGGGTTCCCGATCCAGTCGGAAACGTGACCCCTCCGCATGTGGTAATTACAACGTCCACAATGACTTAAAACATCTAGACTCTCGTCTCTTGGCTGCCAGAGGAGGAACTACTGCATATCATGCCACAGTACCAACGGGGAACAATCTGGACCAAAAAGAGGTGACATTTAAGTTTTTTTTACTACACTAGGCCACTACAGCAAACACCATGTGTTGTGAATTTAACCATAAAAAAAAAACTTAAGTTATACTTCATTGTGCTCACGTCCAGCTGGACAGAATTTTGGCTGCAAACTTTCACTAAAATAGTTCTCATAATGTAATTATGCTCCAGATTAATTGTAGCCTTGGTCGCAGGCAGGTGTCCGGCGGTCATTAATTTTATACTTTATTTTTTTACTGGGATTCTGAATGGGGGTTGTAAAAGTTTGTAGGGAATCTGTATTTTAGTGAAGTAGGTGGGTGCAGTTTGTAAATGCTGGGGGCTAGACCGGCGGGTCGGGTCCCTATTACAATCTTCGGTATTTTTTGCTGGTTAATCATTATATTGAGACAATTGTATTTATTTCAATTAATAATATCTTACCTTCGGGTTTCAATCCTGGGTTCTACAGACGAAAAAGTTGCAGAAGGATTATTTGAGATGAGTGGTAAAAATATAATAACACAGTTTATGCTAGAACAAATTGCTTCTGGTTTATTATACAAATTAATTACTTCATCTGCCTTTGATGACAATTAATTTTTCTGGTATATTAAAATACTCTTTGAATTAGTAACATATAAAATCAAACAAATTAACAAACTGATTATTTCTTACTTAACTAGCCTAGGACAAACTATTTATATTTTTAATGAACCAGTATGTAATTTATATCTTTCCCCCACACTCACACACATTCGTTCTTTGACTTTGACATTCTATTTAAACCCCACTTTGCGCTCTCATGATTTGGGAAAACGTCTGTAAATATAAATGTTAATGTAGTTAAAAGTTCTGAATTGATAATATGGTACTCATCCTGATTGTTGCTCTGCTCCAACTGATGGACGTTTTTTATCCCTCACTTCGAAAGTCAATTGATGCTCATTAAAGTAATTTTGTCTTTGTACTGGTACTAAGTTTTACTGGTTACTAAAACCACGTTTTTCACATTTAATAATTGTGTCGGCCGACGTAACTTTTGCTCGAGCACTGATAGTTTTTTGATTAGTTGACTGCTACATAGTTCACACACTTTAATAGTTGTACTGGATAGGCCGAATTTATTTACCATATCTTACACGTCCGAGGCCACTGTTTTTAGCTAACTTGCAGACGACTGTAATCTGCTGCTGTCTGAGGCAAACTGGGGTGACAGAGAGTGTTTTACTGTGATTCACAAAGAGACTGAGCTGGCAAGCTGTTGCATAATACGTCTGGCTGGGCAGACTCCAGACATTAAACATAAACAGTCTGCAATAACAATGTATGTGTTGCTGGTTACAATGAGGTACACCATAGGTGAATACTAACTGCTTTGAAATTAAACCTGATGTAAATTATTATCTTTCTAGCATACAGTTCTGTACCGTTACAATATATATATTTCAAACATGGGTTGGAAGTTTTTTTTAAATTGGTTTTAGGCCGGTTCTCACTCTTTAACCTGAGGCAGTCACCTGTAGGTGCAGATCTATGCAGGAACCGGACATGTTATCTTATGTTGGATCAGGCACTGGCACATGTCTGCGGCCGGGTCAATTCAGATTTTCTGTAAATTTTTATATTTCTATAAAGTTTAAAAAAATGTTACAATTTTTATAAAATTATACAGGCTGTACTGATACTTAAATTTATTATGGTCTTTCTTGTTGTTATAGACAATTCAGAATCTCTTTAAAATTGTATATATATTTAAAATATTAAATTCTTACAATTTTTATAAAATTATGCAGGCTTACTAACCACTTCAATTTATTATGGTCTTTCTTGCTGTTATGTTCCAATCGGATTTCTTTAAAATTTTATATTTTTATAAAACTAAAAAAAAAAACTTATGATTTTATAAAACCATACAGGCTGTGATGACACGTTAACTTGTAATTGTATTTTTGCTATCATGGGTCAAACCCGATTTTTCTTAAAATTATAAATTGGAATTTGACGAATTATACAGGCTGCTTTGACAGGCCAGTTTGCTATTGGATTTTCTTGTTAATATGGTCAAGCCAGATTGTTTTAAATTTCTGAATGTACCTTATAAAACTATATAGGCTGCACTGACAAATTGAATTTGTAATTTCTCGTTCTTATGATCAATTAAGATTTCTTTAAAATTCTTTTATATTTGTGAAGTTGAGGATTTTGCAATATTTTATAAAATTATACAGGCTGTGCTGACACTCAAATTTATTATTGTCTTTTCTGGCTGTTATGGTCAATTTAGATTCTCTTTAAATTTTTATATTTTCATAAGATTAAAGATTTTACAATTTCTATAAACTTTTACTGGCTGTGCTGGGAACTTAAATTTATAACTGTAGTTTCTGGTTATTATGGCAAGTCCAGACTTTCTCCACATTTATGTATGTATTTGGTAAGAATATACAGGCTGTTTACCAGGCTTAATATGTTGTACTTTGTCTGTGATTTATATGTATATATAAATGTATGTTATATTATATAAATATATATGTATGTTAAATCATGTGTTATCTTTATGTCACGTGTATAGAAAGGGGATATTTAAACAATTTATATTCTTATTTATACTTATGTGATATTTTAATATGATGGTAATACAAAGATATGGTTTAAGAAATGTTACCATAATTATGAGAATTAATTATGAGAAAGTACATGAGAGAATAAAAGTTGTTATTGTTGGTTAATACTACAGTTATAAATTTAAGTTGCCAGCACAGCCAGTAAAATTTTATAGAAATTGTAAAATCTTTAATCTTATGAAAATATAAAAATTGTATATAAAAATCTAATGGCATGACAGAACAACAGTCAGTAAACTCCTACACAAAACACAAAATAAACAACAGACAAAGACAGAAAACAACAAATTCATAACACTAACATACATCAACAAACAAACTGAAAAAATAGCCCACAAATTCAAAAAAGCAGGAAACAGAATCGCTTACAAAACTACTAACAAAACAGAACACATACTATCAAAACACACACACACAAAGCACAAAACAAATTCGATCTACCCGGTGTTTACAAGCTAAATTGCTCAAATTGCAATACATTCTACATAGGCCAGACAGGACGTAGCTTCAAACAGAGATACATTGAACACAAAAAGGCACTCCACTCCACTACAGAATCCACCTTTGCAAACCACCTCATTGAAGCAAACCACACATATAAAAACATCGACAATAACATGAACATTCTACACGTATACACAAAAGGCCAGAAACTAGACACTCTAGAACAATTGGAAATATATGAACACACAAAAACAAATAAAAACGACATCCTAAACGAACAGACACAATTCAAATCGCACGCATTATTTGAACATATCTCACCCCACACACCAGCATCGATCTTTCGAAATTTGATTCCGTCACCCACAACAAGACGGACAGCGCTACCAGCGGCAGCCTCTGAAGAAGCCTTTTAAAGGAGAAAACCGGTTCAGGCTGTAAGGTAAAACTTTATGCTTTTACTTATAAAAAACCTAGTGTTCCGAGTCATTATTGTAATAGTGATATTTAGTTAAGTAACGGACACATCATGGACAACGAAATAAAAAAAAAAGATTATATAAATTACAAATACTTTCTATGTAAACAGGAATAAGAGTAACAAATAGAGTCCCATGTAGAATATTTTGTATTTATATTTATATACAAAATGTATTTAAATAAGGCCATTAACATATTTCTAAAGTTTCTGAACGGAAGTTTTGGACATCTTGCACTGAGCGCATTTCTGTGTCTATAATTAGATTAATCTAAAAATACTCTGTCCCAAATAATTAGTGGTCACAGCATGCCTCTGAGGTTGCAAGGTATCTCAGTTAATAATGAAAGAACGTTATGGTGTACAACATCTGTCATATACAAATTTATGTTTTATATTTGCTAAGCATGTGCACGCACACATATGCATGCACATGAATGCAATACATATTTATTAACAATATATATTTGTATACACATGAGTGAAGGTGCTCTTTAAAAATAGTGGATTGTTTTTACTTAAATATATGACAATTAAGACTGCACTTGTGAGTGGATACTTAATTTTCACGAGCACTTATACAAACTGCAAGTTTTAACTTCTATTTATAACTATAATTTTCACTTCTATAGACTGCCTTTCAACTGCATACTTAACTTTCAAGTTTATGCATATATGGCTCTGTGGTGTGTGTGTGTGTGTGTGTTTTTTACATAACAGTTTTTAAGAGGAAAATAAGAAGAGAATATTTTAGGTCATGTAGTACAAGATAATGTCTCTGCAGTCACAGACAGAACATTTTGCACACACACATGCTGTATGTGTACACATTTTTTATCTACATACAGTATGTTTTGTGAAAGACTGACACACATCGTTGTTTCTCTATTATGTTTGGCATGGCCAGGGATAATGAGGCACTGCTTTTTATTTACATAACAGTAGCAAAACAAAAATTATTAAACCTTATATTATATCATCTGACAGACATTTTTAAAATGCTAACACGTGCAGCTTAGTTGCTAAATATAGGTAATATATTGGAGTAAAAACATCCAACTAAAAATATACTTCTGAAGAGCACCTTCATCTGTTGTGATATTATCCATTACCAAATGTTGCCAAAGACAGTACATATTAGAATAATAGGAAATGTGCTTACTGTAGGTAAGTATGCATAATACCGGACATGTATAAGATATGTAATTTGAGTGTGTACAGAAGTCTGTGTATTTGAGTGGATGTGTTGTATGCCTGTTATTTGTTAATAATAACAAAAGTAGATTTCAAAGTAATTTTTGAAATTTCAAATTCAGAATGTGATATACTTTTTTCCTTATCGATAATAATGTATAAACTCCGAGGTTACACTATTTCAGTTCTGTCTGAATGGCCCGTGTTTGTCACCACATTATATGTTCGTATAAAACGTATTATTAGCCAGTGAAAAAGACATTAAATATGTACAGAATACAGTACTTATATACAAAGTATTTTCAACTAAGACTTTGGTCTTGCCTTCCAAAGAGTTTTATTATTAAAAGCAAAATAAATAATTTGAATGCAGTAATGGTATATGCCTATGTTGGAAGAAGTAACATGTGTATAGCCAAAATAAGATGTACAAAGAAGAGAAAAGCCAGGAGAAGATTGTTTAAAGTAAACAGAACACGGTGTTAAGAGTCTAGTGAAGCATAATATCTGGAGCAGAGCACCGCATCAGGTCTGACACGAGATAACAGTGTTCTCACTTTATAGAGCTCTGAAATTCAGACTTGAAGAAAAACAAACTATCACATAGTAAGGTAAATATGGAATTGTACAGTACTGAAGAAGATATATTAAAGAAAATTACAGATATTCTCTATTATCTTGTTGAAATTCAAGAGAGATAAAAAAACCCTCAAGCTAATGTTAAAAAAAGCGTACCAAATACACAATTGTGGCATGTAAAGCAAATTACTACCATCTTAATTATACTTCCTAAGTGCTTGTTAGTGCTCATAATGGTCATAAATGAGGAGGAAAAAATGTGCATTAAGTAAAGAAAGGGCTAGTTTTGCAGCTGATGCAGTGCTAGATAGCTCAATAAACAGTAACAAAACTGATAGTTACAAGCAAATCACTGATGGTGTACTGGTATTATCGAACCAAATATCTATCTATAAGTGTTTAATAAAAGAAATAAGACTCCTTTGAGAGCACTTAATTGACCAGTAAATGGCCGATTATCTATGGCTGTTTTAATGCCCATTAGTTACCGGTACTTAACGGACTAAGAATCTCTCAATTACCAACAATTTAAAGGTTTGTTAACTTTAGTGGAGCTTCAGAAACAGGCTATCTCTTGTTAAACCAGTAATGAGTGGTTTATTGGCCGTCCACTTGTTAATGGTGTGTGTGTGTGTGTGTGTGTGTGTGCGTGTATGCGCGCGTGCATATGGGACTGTACGGGCTAAAATCTGATGTCTGGTAATTCTTAAAATGCATAAGTTTTTGACTACAAATGCATTTGTTCATAGAATTTGTATTCACGAGTTTACTTGCCCCACAATTAGCAGAATTTGCCGTCTTCAATTCTGCAGTATTTGACAGTGATCACTGCCACAGTGTACTAGGGGACCTGGTTACAACGGAAGTCAAGAAAGAAGTGTTGTTTTCTACTTGTCTGGGGTACAGTTACTTGCACAGTTAAACAATAGATAGAAAACCACCCCTGCCATGGTACATTGTCAAGGAGACAAAGGAGACCTAACGGTAACCCATCCATTGTCTGTTGATGGATTAGGATTGCGTGGAAGAAACTTTCAGCCACTATTAAACTATTAACTCACTAGTTTTTTAATTGTTAGCAAAAAATTTAACAATTAATGATTAAAGTTAACCATTTTCAATTTAACAATTAAGTTAAAAATTGAACCAATTTTTTAATTATTAATTTAATAGTTAATTTTTTAAAAATCGTTAATCTCAAGTCTGAATTAATTTAAAAAAAACCTTTTTGATAAACTGTGCTAGTACAAGATAGATATGTTTTCTCTGCCTCCCATAGCAATCTTGCACTTTTGTGCTTGAGTGTCAAAAAGGATCATAGTTTAGTGCGATGGTCGGTTGATGAAAGGAGTGGGTAGAAAGAGATTCAGTGATTGCCACAAAATGTCTTGCTGTATTCATGTCACAACACTTCAAATTTTCACAATGCTTCCAGTTTCTTCAGCTGCCCATGAAATATCATTTTCTGTTCTGAAATGCCTAAACAATTATTTAATGAATGCAACCAATAAGAATTACTGGTGGAATTACTGGCAACCAATGAACTGACTGGTCATGCTCTCTCTGGTTGCTTTGCAATACTTCTGTAGACGTAGAGATTGTGGTAGAGGCACTCAGGTAGGGATACAATTTATAAGAACCAAAACCAACATTAATTACTTCTGTGCCTCTGCAGAAATGTTGTCAGGAGATGGAGGACCATAACAATTGTCCTCTCACCCCACTTTTTGTTGAATTTCCCCCTAAAGAAAATTCTGCCTATCCCAATGGTGTCCATATGTGTATAATTTTGTTTATACTACTGCACTATAATAATTTTCTTACCGTATTAATAGTAATACATAATAGTAACCATGGCCATCACGACTGGGGGGAGGACACAGGGGACCCGCCCCCCCAATATTTTCCAAAGGTCAGTGCTCAAGTGCTCCTCGAAAACTAAACGCTTACCTTAGGTCCGGCTATGACCCAGATAAGACTGAACCATGTAACCCTATGGTTCACAAAAAGGTATTGAACTACATCGACAATAAGAAGATAGCCAAAGTATTAAAGTATTTATTCCTAATACTAGGAGAATGTGTTTGGAGCTTTTTATTATTAAGTAATGCTAAGAATATTTTGAACTGTCGAACTGTTTAATAGTTTTATTGTAGTTACAGAAAACATACCAAAGTAAAGTTCAATACTTACTGTAAATAAATATTGGATTTGACTCATCATAATTTTTACACCTAATCTTAAACTAGTAAATTAATACAGTCTTAAAAATACCTGACAATGTAAAAATAAATATATGGACCAATCCAAGTAAATGGGATATGGAGAATGCGTCATAATGAGGAGCTATAAAAGCTGTATAAAGACAATGATCTGGCCACCACCATCCAACTGCATAGATTGCAATGGGCAGGACACATCATTAGGATGGAAGACAACCGAATACCTAGGAAGGTACTGTTTAGTCAGATCGAGGATAGAAGGCCTGTCGGAAGACCCAATACACGCTGGATTGACGCAGTGGCGAGGGATGCTGATAATTTACTTAAAATAAAACAATGGACATTGATCACCAAGGACAGGGAAAAATGGAGGCGGATGATTATGAAGGCTAAGGTTCTACTTCGAACTGTGACGCCATAGAAGAAGAATGTAAAAATAAATTATATAGGTCTACAATATTATATCAATTATATTAGTAATATTAAAAGATTAAAACTTTACAAAATAGAAAAGAATGCCCCTAGTTTTTGAGAAATTTTACCATACCAAATATTCCATATTACCATAATCTTCCCGAGGTATAATGTTCCCATATTAAATAATTGGGCAATGGTGATGCCCATGATAGTAACAGTAATGGTGAAATGTTTAGTCATGATTGCCCAGTAAGTATAGACACAAGATTTACACCATTTGTGTCAACGTTTCAACATATTTATCGGCACCATCAGGATGCCAATAAATAATTACTGTGTATAGACAATAAAGAAATAATCAAACACACAATCAATACATGTCTAAAATATGTATTTTTATCTGTATTAAATCCGATACACATGTGGTTATGACTGGAATTATAGTTATATGTAAACAGTCATTATATTATCAATACATATATTAATATAAACATAATACTGTGTTAATGTTTCAAACGGGTCAAATACCAGGACTAATTATCAACTATCAGTGTTGTAAAACTATAGTAAGTACATATTAAGTCAGAGCACTTTATGTATCTGTTAATTGTCTAACTGGGTAAAAAATAATAACTTTTAATTATACATATTCCAACATCCCTACATTCTGTATTCAGCCATAACATATTTTTAGTTGTGTATTCCTTGCTATCTGTACTAATTCCAGTATACATTTGATTATAACTGTATTTTTAATCATGATTAAATGATATGTATTTATAATGATTAAGCAATTATTATATTATCAATATGTTAATTTGTAATAATGCAATAATAATGTTTACAGTATATTATAATTATATCTATTTATTTAAATACAACAACATGTGAGAATAGTACACAGTAATATCTGTAATTTTGCTGATGTAATACACATTCTCACCCACATACATAGCGTGTACCTGTTCTCTCTCTCTCTCTCTCTCTCTCTCTCTACACACACACACATACATACATACACACATTTAATTGGTCTGTTTATGTGTTTGATTATTTCTCTATTATCCAAGCACAGGTCCTGATGATGGGAATAAATATTGACGGTACGTAGCCACAAATGATGTAAAAATTGTGCCTATACTTACTGATCAATCCTCGCTAAACATTCCATCATTTACTGATTGGCAGTCAGTACTAATTTAAGGATTTTTATTCGTGTAATGATAACATTAATTTCTTTATGTTTCATGTTCCTCTGTGATCACAGACGGCAGAATTAATTCAGATTTGTGAGCAAACATCAATTGTTTGTTTCCAGTGGATACAGTTACATACATCAGAAATAATTTGATTCCAACAGATTTATTACCTGTCACAGGAAAAGTTTGATTCTCACAAAGATTAATAGGTAACAAGAATGATTTGATGTCAATAAAGACATTACATGTAAGAGAATTGATTCGATTCCAACACATGCATTACATGTAACAGGAAAATGTAACAGGGGGGAATAAAGAAATTTCAATACCACCAATTAGTTTAAAATTTTCTGTTGAATAATCTGTTCATCAAAATAATTCCTATTCGAGACTAAATCTTACTCAACCAAATTAATATTATTAATTTTTTGTATACAAATTAAAAACTGATTTACTCTTCTTCTTATTATTATTGTTAATTATTTTACTCTTCACAAGATGAGCATAATTTATTGGTGTAAAGTGACTGAGCTTGGAGCACAGATGGCCTTGCTATGAACTTGGCATGTACGATGCTACCGTTTTTGTGTCAATTATGTGTGGCTTGTTGGAGTGTTTATATAATGCGCGATCACTCAGCTGTTCCAAGCATGACACATCCAGACAGACGTCTTACATAAGGCTGTATCATTATGTGTTTTGATCAGTTTTTTTATAACCTCGCTTTTAATTATTTCTAGACTAACTGCCTATAGAATTTTATACACACTTATTAAAAATATTTTGCTGTTCAGACACATCTCATATGTTTTACACACACACACACACACACACACACACACGCACTAGGGTTGCCCGCAGAGGGGACTGTGGCCTAGATTTTTAATTTTTTTTCTTTATTTTGGAGATTCATGGATGAAATGTCTATTGATGAAAGTATAGAGGAACCACTCAAGAGGATGAAAGTTGAAGTATATTTCCAAGTATTAGAGTCTCTCTCCAACAATTGAATGATAAATTGCCAGATAATCATTTGCTATGGTCTTGAAAATGGTGATTTTTTCACATGAAGGGATTTTAAAGTTGGCAAAAGATAAAGAAGAGGGAAATAAAGTAAACTTTTCAGCGGTACAAGATGTATGCGAGCACTATGATCTGGATACAGAAATAATAATTAGTGAGATATAAACATTCATTAATGTGTACAAGATTGCTCATACTGAAACTGACATCCTGATACGCTGTCTCAGGAAAAAATCTACAACAAAAATGTATGATAATAATTCAGACGAATCAGAGAAGAGTGAAGATGAAATTGGTCAAGAGCTAGAAGACCCAAATTGTAAACAAAAAGTCAGTTGATCAGTGGGTGAAGAGATATTTTATCAGACCATACAGGTTTCCCTCATCTCACTGTGATGTACAGGATCCCTCTAGCTTTCCCTTTAACAAGCTGTTCTACAGAAAGGATGATGAGTTGTTTAAAGATTATAAAGAATTGTTTGAGGAGCATCATGGAGGGGATGGCTGGTTGTCCTGTTTACTAGTATTTTCTTGTGAAAGTGAGATCCTCGAGCAAGTTCCTAACAAAGAGATTATGAACAAGTTTGCTATTTCTAGTAAACGGAGGAAAAAACTTTTGTGTTTAAATCCTTTAATAAATTTAATAATAATTATCCAAGTATTAATAGCTGTAATGGTTTTTGTTCAAGATTTTCACATAAGTAAGATATTTGTATAGCTTGAACACATTTTTTCTCTGATGGTTGCTCAATTTTGTGTTTATTTTTTGTAAAAATACAAAATTCTAACTATATAAAATAATACTGATTTAAAACCCAATCATTTTTGATAAAAATTATTAAATTTTTACCCTAATGCCTTAACTAGCTTTTACTCGTTATAAGCTTCATCAGAGGCTGCTGCTAGTAGGAGCGCTGTCCATCCTGCTTTTGGTGATGGCACCATCATTAAAAAGATCATTGTTGTGTGTGTGTGTGTGTGTGTGTGTGTGTGTGTGGATTTTGGGAAACAAATCCAACCATCAGCCCCTATCCTCCAAGCACTTCCCAAAATCCACAAAGAAGAAATTGCAATCCGTCCCATAATCAACTACCGGAATGCCCCAGCATACAAACTTGATAAATGTTGTGCCGATTGAATAATATCGGCGCTTATACAAAAATCTTATACTGCATTTAACGAATACGCTAAAGAAAAATACCGTACTGTATTTAGCGGTGGCGTTCTCCCGTACTGTGTTTAGCGGTTAGCACACAATCTACAGGAGGTAATTATGCGGCGCTGATTGGTGCTGCACCCTGGTGGTCGCCCCTGATCGCGAGTTGAAAAATGCCAGAATAAACGTTTCTAATCTTGTCTGAATTGCTGCTTCAACCAAAAACCACGCCTCGCTCTCCGACAGGGAAGTTTTTTTAATTGTACCATCTTCCATCTATGGCAGGCTAAATTAAAACAGATCTGCGGTAAGTTAGTGCAGTATATTTATATATTTTTAATTTGAAGTCATGTAAAAGGAGTTTTGTTTAATAAGTACAGGAATGAATAAAATTGGTTAACCTATTACACTCACGCCACGTGGCGAATTAAAGTAACTTACAGTGTTTTGAGATATAATAACTTACAGTAACTTACATTGAATTAATTGAAATGAGTTAATTGTATAACAGTAATTGAATAATGTTAACGCAAAATAATATGTAATTTAGCCAAACTTAATGTTTTCAAAGATAGGGCCACATGCCCGTATAACATGTTGTAGAGTGTGTCAAACTTTCATTTCAAGTAGGCCTAAAGCAGTGTTTAAAATTATAAATGGATTTTGGTGCGAGTGAGGGTCCTGGGGGAAAAAGTGTTGGAACTTCTTGCTGATAAAATTTGTATGCTTAGGGTCCCTCGTTTCACGTCGAGGAACAGCCCCAACGTGAACAAATGAACATCTAAGACTCTCAACTTCATCTGCCGGAGGAGAACAGCGAGGACCGGCCACACCAACACTAAAATGCTTTAGACCAGGACGTCAAACTTCACACCAAGGAGTAAATAGGTGACACCAACCCAATATTACTTTTCTCACAAGGGAATGTAACCCACTAGAACTCGTGGGCATATAGCTACACACCCTACAATGACTTTAAACCTTACAAATTTTAATTGGGTCTCTGGTTAATGGGACAGAATAGTGCGCGGACTTGGGGGGGAATCTTTTGTAATACTGTTTATATTAAATGTGAGCCCAGAGGTTGGCATGTATCTGTGGCTGATTACCATTCAGGCATGTAAATTTCTTTCTAGTTTTCAGTAAAAGGGTTACCTTAGTGCTAGTAATTCTATCATTCATCATGTAATTTCACAGGTTAAATTTAGTTTTCAATTAATTCTTTAATTTCACATATTTATATTCAGTTTGGGTCCTATAATGGATAGGAGTTTCTTTTGTTAGTTTCAGTCGGGTCCCCCGTTTAATCCTGTATAGGCGGATTTTCATGCAGACTTGAACATGCTCCTGGGACAGGTTTAGTTATGCACGATCTTGCCTACGAACATGTCGGCCTTTGGGCCAAATTAATTCTTAAAGGTTATAAAGCATCATGACACATTACTGTTTTTAATATTTCACTAAATTTATCATGCTTAAATTCTTTTTAATTTATTATGGTCACTTGTATTTTGACTGAATTATAATTATATTTACTCCAAGTCTAAGTGCTCAGTGTGGGAGCACTTTATAGTAGTATCAGGCATTATGCCAACCCCTGAATTTTAGTATGCCCTGGGGGCACTGGTGTTACACATACATATATATATATATATATGGGTTATTATGTATTAAGATCTTGCAATAGGTGTTGCGTGCAATAATATTTATGAATTGTAAATTATGTACCTCCTGGGGTGAAAGAGGTGTGGCAAGACATTAATGTTGAAAGTTGTAATTGTCCTGTGATGTGGAACGTGTGTATGTGTTGTAGTTGTAGACATATATATGTTTATATGTCCATTTATACGTGTTGTATATTCATGTGCATTTCTGGGGGTTAGGTATAGTGGGGGCTATAGGGGGGAAAAGTAACCCCAATTGGAAAAGAAAATCTTTATATTCATTTCATTTTAAAATTTTATATTTATTTTTCAAATAAAAATTTAAAGCAAAAAAATATTTTAAGGAGAATACAATGATTTTGTTGGGAGATAGATATTTAAAGTTTGGTTATAATAAAAATTTATTGGTTGTTAATTTTGTGAGTTTTAATTGCATACAATGATTTTGTTTATATTTGCTCTCAGGAGAACAGAGGCACCTCACAACTGCGGCCATCCTCATGCGACCCTCTCCGCCATGCCAACCCCACGGGACCGCCCCAACACGTCACCCTCTCTGGTGACCATCACCTACTCCCACTCACATACCCGTCCGAAGACCAAACAAGGTTTCACCCACCTTGGCATGTGAGTGACCGTACTACCTCTCGTCCATCTCTCGGACCGACCAGCCATATCCACCAACAAGGCATCTCCATCCTTGCCATATGGCTGGCCCACATCCCTACACTAGGGCGGACGGCCCCGCCTAGCCAGACAGAGAGGACCGCATCAAGGGCACGCGAACATTTATCTCAACTCTTACTTCACCTTTTGTTCACACACCATGACTAGCAAGGGGGTTTTACTTCTCTGCCGACGTCGATACACAGTATATACAACCCTCTCTCTCAACCAAAAACACCAGGGAAACAACCGGAGAATGCGGCATGGCCCGACCCTACAATGATCAACAAACAAATTCAACCACTATTAACAACGAAACAACAGCACATAACTTCTCCATCTTACTTTTAGAACAGGGGAAACTGGCAATCTCGAGGACCACAATCTAAGGTGCACTCTCGGCAAGGTTCTCTAACTCCTTATTGGTAGGTTTTTTCCAAAGGGGGGGTAGGAAAATTGAGAAGATGAAATGGGGCAAGGATCATTGAAAGGTCAATAGCTAGGACTAAGGGTAAGCAAATGTAACCCCTCTTTAAGTATTTTATTGACTTATAAAAAAAATTTTTTTTTTTTTTTTTTAAAGAGGGGCCACAAGATAATTAAAACTAGGCCAAAAGCCTAGAGAAGCCAAAAATGCGCTGGATCCAGTGAGACGGGACTTGCAATTAAAACTCACAAAATTAACAACCAATAAATTTTTATTATAACCAAACTTTAAATATCTATCTCCCAACAAAATCATTGTATTCTCCTTAAAATATTTTTTGCTTTAAATTTTTATTTGAAAAATAAATATAAAATTTTAAAATGAAATGAATATAAAGATTTTCTTTTCCAATTGGGGTTACTTTTTCCCACTTAGCCCTATACCTAACCCCCAGAAATACACATGAATATACAACACATATAAATGGACATATAAACATATATATGTCTACAACTACAACACATACACACGTTCCACATCACAGGACAATTACAACTTTCAACATTAATGTCTTGCCACACCTCTTTCACCCCAGGAGGTACATAATTTACAATTCATAAATATTATTGCACGCAACACCTATTGCAAGATACATAATACATAATAACCCATATATATATATATATATATGTATGTGTAACACCAGTGCCCCCAGGGCATACTAAAATTCAGGGGTTGGCATAATGCCTGATACTACTATAAAGTGCTCCCACACTGAGCACTTAGACTTGGAGTAAATATAATTATAATTCAGTCAAAATACAAGTGACCATAATAAATTAAAAAGAATTTAAGCATGATAAATTTAGTGAAATATTAAAAACAGTAATGTGTCATGATGCTTTATAACCTTTAAGAATTAATTTGGCCCAAAGGCCGACATGTTCGTAGGCAAGATCGTGCATAACTAAACCTGTCCCAGTAGCATGTTCAAGTCTGCATGAAAATCCGCCTATACAGGATTAAACGGGGGACCCGACTGAAACTAACAAAAGAAACTCCTATCCATTATAGGACCCAAACTGAATATAAATATGTGAAATTAAAGAATTAATTGAAAACTAAATTTAACCTGTGAAATTACATGATGAATGATAGAATTACTAGCACTAAGGTAACCCTTTTACTGAAAACTAGAAAGAAATTTACATGCCTGAATGGTAATCAGCCACAGATACATGCCAACCTCTGGGCTCACATTTAATATAAACAGCATTACAAAAGATTCCCCCCCCAAGTCCGCGCACTATTCTGTCCCATTAACCAGGGACCCAATTAAAATTTGTAAGGTTTAAAGTCATTGTAGGGTGTGTAGCTATATGCCCACGAGTTCTAGTGGGTTACATTCCCTTGTGAGAAAAGTAATATTGGGTTGGTGTCACCTATTTACTCCTTGGTGTGAAGTTTGACGTCCTGGTCTAAAGCATTTTAGTGTTGGTGTGGCCGGTCCTCGCTGTTCTCCTCCGGCAGATGAAGTTGAGAGTCTTAGATGTTCATTTGTTCACGTTGGGGCTGTTCCTCGACGTGAAACGAGGGACCCTAAGCATACAAATTTTATCAGCAAGAAGTTCCAACACTTATTCCCCCAGGACCCTCACTCGCACCAAAATCCATTTATAATTTTAAACACTGCTTTAGGCCTACTTGAAATGAAAGTTTGACACACTCTACAACATGTTATACGGGCATGTGGCCCTATCTTTGAAAACATTAAGTTTGGCTAAATTACATATTATTTTGTGTTAACATTATTCAATTACTGTTATACAATTAACTCATTTCAATTAATTCAATGTAAGTTACTGTAAGTTATATCTCAAAACACTGTGTTACTTTAATTCGCCACGTGGCGTGAGTGTAATAGGTTAACCAATTTCATTCATTCCTGTACTTATTAAACAAAACTCCTTTTACATGACTTCAAATTAAAAATATATAAATATACTGCACTCACTTACCGCAGATCTGTTTTAATTTAGCCTGCCATAGATGGAAGATGGTACAATTAAAAAAACTTCCCTGTCGGAGAGCGAGGCGTGGTGTTTGGCTGAAGCAGCAATTCAGACAAGATTAGAAACGTTTATTCTGGCATTTTTCAACTCGCGATCAGCGGCGACCGCCAGGGTGCAGCACCAATCAGCGCCGCATAATTACCTCCTGTAGATTGTGTGCTAACCGCTAAACACAGTACGGGAGAACGCCACCGCTAAATACAGTACGGTATTTTTCTTTAGCGTATTCATTAAATGCAGTATAAGATTTTTGTATAAGCGCCGATATTATTCAATCGGCACAATGTTTAGACAAAATCATCACAGCACACACAATTAGACAGCAACATCACAATAAAAACAATACAGACCTTATAACAAAAAATCTCTGTCTCTCTCTCTCTCTCTATTTATGCACCTAACCATTCAAAGAATTTCGACGAAACTGAAACATCGAAGCATGATAATGTTTTTAGGCTTTTGAAACGTATAATGTGGATTACGTTTGGTGGATTACGTAAATCATTTCTAAACCACAGACAAACAGACGATCACAAACAGAGCATGTAAAACCAAATTTATTCTCACTAAAACGTTTGCTAAACTCAATGTCAGCAGCGATTATTTCTGTCTTGATGCGTTTACATATCAAATTTCTAGACTGTGGGGAATCGAAAGTGTGGAAGCGTCACGTTTTTTGATGACGTTACATTTTTGTGGAATGACCCCCAGCCTAAAAACATTATCATGTTAAAAATAAAATACATATCCTCCATAATGCCATGCTTGCCTCTTTTGACATTAGAAACCTATAAACAAACATCCCTGTCTGCAAAACAATTACTATCCTAAATGACATGCTCAAACAGAACAACACAGCAGAAGAACTAATCACAGAAATAACAGAGACTCTCAACCAGTGATTACATGGAGAAATGTATAGGCTTCTATAGCAGCCTGATTATTTAGTTACAGGTGATGCTATGAGTTAAGAGTTCACTCTTCTCTTAATGTAATCAGGGCAAATTATTTCTACATGATGTACTACTCTACATCGTATTATTAAAATAACTGTAATAATTACAAAACTTCGCTTTGGCTATTTTAATTTTTAAGCTCTGTCAATACTGTTCATATGAAAACTTTGCTTTCTTTACCATATCATTGGAAAAACCTGCGAGTTCAATGGAAAAATTATTTCTTTATTTACTAATATACAATGTACAATTTTATGCATGGGAAATGCCTGTAAACAGATGATATTATACAAAGTAATTCTAAGGGTGTAATTTATATTTCTTTCTAAATGTGTGTATTTCATCAGCATTAAGGGGTAATAACCTATCAAAGTTTTTCAAGTTCCTATTTGTTTTTAATGACAGTATAAGAAACCATGTGGGATCAGTATAGGAGTGGGATCCAGTTATTATTGGACTGACTTGTTGGTCCAGTTGTCCAGTTGGTTTAGTACTGACTTGTACATAATATTAATGATTTAAATTCTTGGATTTTGTTGTCCATGACGTGTCTGTTACTTAACTAAATATAATTATATCACTACCAACTCGGAACACAAAGTTTTTTATGGGTAAAAATGTAAAAGTTTTACCTTATAACCTGAACCGGTTTTCACTTTTAAAAGCTTCTTCAGAGGTTGCCGCACTTCTACACGTACACACAAAAGGCCGAAAACTAGACACTCTAGAACAATTGGAAATATACAAACACACGAAAACAAAAACGACATCCTAAACGAACAGACACAATTCAAATCACACGTATTATTCGAACATATCACACCCCACACACACAACAACGATCTTTTGAAAATCGATAGAGCCGCCAACAACAAGATGGACAGTGATCCCAGCGGCAACCTCTGAAGAAGCTTTTAAAAGTGAAAACCGGTTAGGGTTCTAAGGTAAAACTTTTACGTTTTTACCCATACGTAAAACTTTGTGTTCCAAGTCGGTAGTGATATAATTATATTTAATTAATGATTTACTTGATTTTATTTTTTATAATTCATATTTTAACTGAAATGGGTACAATCACTTACATATGACTTTCTCAAAAAACGAAAAATAATTTTTAATAACAAAGTAATGTGACTATACAGTTGTGTATATGTGTGAATCAACTTATTAAAAGAGCTGAAGATGCTTATTTGATTAGGAAGTACTGAAGTAATCACTTAGCATGTTAAAGGAGATCATTTACTATAATATTAATATAATTAAACCAACCAGGATGTAGTTTGTGAGTTTTAATGGAAGTCCTTCCTGAACTTTATGACAATATCTGGCACTGCGTATCCATTGTTTGTTGGAATTTTACCCCAATATTTCACTTCACTCACATCTGTCAGACCTTTACCACCAATTTTCATCTCCTTCGCTGGTACAATCTTATTAAACAAATTGTCTTTCCGTACTTATCCTCATACCAAACTTCCTGGTTGAGCTCATTAAACGTGTTAACCACTGTGACTACATTTTTCATTAAATCATATGAAAATCTCAGAAGTAAGAGCTCTATTTAATCTAGCTTAATTCCTCCTTCATCCACTATCACCTGGAATACTGCTGAGAAAAGATTTGTTCTCTGCTGTACTTACTTTCCTATTGCATCGGTATTTTAATTGATAACATGTGTGGTTTAATTTGAGTTTGTACATATTACAACAATACAAATACATCAATTCAAGTTCATTTAACTTGTGTAGCCTCATGCTTTTGGGAGACAATTATTTATACAACACAAGTTAACCAATTTAAATGCATTTACATATTGTGTATTGAATTTATGGGTGTAATCGTAATAAGAAGATGATACGTTATTTACGTTTAAAATCGTTCCATTATTTATTTATTTAAACAACATCTCTCATGTCGGATATTAAACAATAACTCATTATTAAATCGTTTGTACGAAGTTTTCGTACATAACTTATTGCTAACAAATTACATACATAAGTTATATACAACTCTTATTATCTAATTGTAATTACTTTAAAATTTTTATTTTGCTCTCGGCTTACTCATGGTGTGTTCATATTTTTTTAATTGCTGATTCATTAGCTTCAAAAAATGAATTTACTTCTATTCAAACTTCTTTTATATTACTTTGTTTTACTTTCTACTGCATATGCATCTTTTTTTCTTTATCATCAAAGACTTTACTAATTACGTTAATTCAAAATTTACTTATTTCTCTTATCCTTTACGTTACTAATTACTAAATTTGAAACAAGAAATATTATTCTAATTTTTACTGCTTTTACATTTACTTATATTAATATTGGTTGAATTTCTTCCATTCAAGCTTTAATTAGTGTCTTTCAACTGTCTGTAATTAAATGTTTTTTTATCACCTCGTTTGACATGTTTATTCATCTGTACGTCCTCCGTGTCCTTCGGGTCGTGTTTTCTGCATGTGTTTCTGGTCCTCTGGTCGTGTCCTCCGTGTGTTTCTGATTAATAGTCATCTCATCTAACGTCATATGCTGCCGGTGTGTCCATAGACCTCATCGTATGTATTTTGCAGCTCTGGCTGTATAGCTAGTTGATCCAGTGACTCTTATGATAATTGTGAATTTGTGTCATCGACTGACATAACCTCCTGCGGCAATGGTTGAATCGAGAAGAAGAAACCTTAATAGCGCGACCTGGTATTTATAGACAGGTCGTGCAAAAATTCCTGTCTGAACACTTTTCAACTTGTCAGATTCTGTCGAGGCATTACTACCCCCACTCTGGTTCAATTCACTATTTTCGCGAATTACGAAGTTTGTTTCACCTCACTCGATGCTCAATCGATCACTAATTTTTATGTGATTACTATACGTAACTTGCACTTCTTTATGGTATTCACAAAGAGTTATTCATTTTTTATGTATAGTAATTGCACTTTTCGTCACCTCTGTATGGTTTTTTAACATTTTATTTATCTATAATTTGTACACACTTTGGTGTCTTTTGTTTTATCCTATCATACATAGTTTTCTTATAAGTAACAATAAACATATAACTATTCTACTTGAAAAGGGTTGGTTACATTTCAGGAACGGACAGGTTTCACACACACTAACAAAATACGCATGTACACAACGCTAGCTACAGGTGTGTCAAAACTGCATGTCCGTGCATGAATTCTGTACTACCTATTTTTACTACGATTCGGCTTATGCAATCTGAATCATGTTTATTAATTCATATTTATTCATTTTTATTATTTATTTGGGCAATGCACAGTATCATTACTGTTTGTACTGTTGCATTATTTCCCAGCTTGGTGAAAAAAAAATTTTTAATACAAAATTAAAAAATTTTTGTTTTCTCCGCCTTTTTATTAGACAAATAATATGTATTGTTTTTATTTATCGACATATTTATTTATTTTATGTGAGGCTAATAATGAGTATTCGATTTTTCAATTGTACCCTTATTTGGAGATCTTACATAAAATTCCCCCCTCTATGCGAGTAGAGTTGATGCAGTTATTGTAGGTACAGTCTTTAGTCATTGTGGGTCGCATAATTGGGTACAGTCGGACTGCCTTGGAAAACAAACACATCGATACATACCAATATGTGTTTCACTCCTCGACTTGATCGTGGTAGTGGTCCCAGAAAATCCACTGCAATTAGCTCTCCCTTATTTTCTTTCTGGATGCTCTGCATTTCTACGTATGTATGCCATCTTTCACTCTGTAATTTTACATTTCCTTAATCATAACATTCCTACATTCTTTAATCTTTTCTTACATGAACAAAACTTACATTTCTTTCTGATCGCTCATAATCTTCTTCATTCTTACCATTACTTTCTGATCGCTAATAATTTTCTTCATTCTTACCCTGTGTTGAAATACACTTCCGTAACAGAATACTCTTTTAGCTTTGTAGTGTGTCGCATGATCGGTTACAGATGAACTGCCTTAGAAAACATATCGATATTTTACTCATAGTCCTAAATTCTAAGTAGTCTCTGCCCTTTTACTTTTCACTATCGCTTTCTTCTGTGTCCTTGCATTTCCACTAAGGTATGAAGATTTCGCTTGATCAGCCGTTCTGACAATTGTAACATTTATTTCTCATCTCTAATTCTTTCTTCATATTAATAACAACATCGATAATAACATCCCTTTCATTTCTTAACATATTTTTAAGACATTAACATTCTTTACCATTTTTAATACATTTCTTACCTTTCTTTTAAAAATAATATTCCTTTTATTTCTTATATTTATTTAGCATTTCTTTTTATTTGATTCTTTATCTTATTAATAATTAACAGTCATATTTTTCTTACAATAATTATTTATTTTTGGGCATTGACTGTGGTTCAATTTACACCCTCCCTAGTTTAAGTTAACAATGCATTGTATTGTTTGACCAGCTGCCGGACATTGTTTCCTTTGCCGTATAGTCGCCGACATATAACAATTTCCACTTCTCACCCTTGTTAACATTCCATGTATTCTACCTGTTCATATGGCAAGAATTTGTTTCTTAGCTGCGATGAATAACCTCTCTCTGTTCTCTCCGCACGTTCCACAATTCTCTCGTCACTAATGCATTGTATATGGTCAGTCTGCTTGAAGCCCATATAAACAGCTGTCGACTGTTTTTTCATCCGTTGTTTATGATAACCTCTGTAGTTTTTATAATTACAGTTATAATTATCGTTATTATAATTATCGTTCGCTTTATACTTATCGTGCGTATAGTTAATATTATTATTATAATTATCACAAGTTTGCATAGTGTTTCGTATAGATGATTTATTACTACGTTTCTCGTTACAGTGATACTTATTGTGTGTTAAGTGTTTTACACATACTTTTCTTTTATGTGATTTATTGCTGTGTGTGTAACTTGCAATTTGGATATTCCTATCACTAAGGTATGCTCGCTTAATTTTTACTTTGCTTTCTTCCTTAATGTTAATTATTTCTCTATGATTATCATTATTAATTATGAACGTATTTTCTTTCATATCTTCAATTATTATGGTTTCTTCCCATATCATCGTTTCACATATTTGTTCCATTTGTTTATCAATTATTTCATATATATTTTCTGTGATAGTGTCAATATGTGAGTTGGTATCAACAACCTTTTCTGTTAACTCTTTTACCTTCTTCGTTATTCTTATGGTGTTCTGTTTAAAATTTTCAGTCTGTTGTTCTAATTTATTATTTAACTTTTCGGTTTGTTCCTCAAGTTTAGCATTTAGATTTTCTGTCTGTTTTGTGCTTATCTCATCTACCCAAGCACGCATCATGGTTTGAAGTGCTTCCATGTTTAAGCTTTCTGGTGTTGCCATAATGAATATTTTGTATTTATTTATTATGTTTTAGAATATTATTCTTATGGAACCGAATTACTAATTTTATATATTTATTTATTATTATTAATTATTACTTTTCTTATTACCATTACACCTTTACAATGATATTATTTCGTTGAGCGCCAATTGTGTCTTAATACACAACAATTAACATAACATACAATTAATTTTTAATATAAATAATTATCATATATAATATATATTTTGTTTTATTTAACACACCTTTATTTTTTTTTTTTAGAGCAACCATTTAGCTACAAAAAATTTTTTTAATAGTCAAATGGTCGGGATCATGCCACACGTTCTTGGGCGACAATTACAACATTACAAATGTATTGCAATTTATTTAAATTTGTGGAGCCCCACGGTTTTGGAGCACCAATTACAACAATACAAATACATTGATGTATTTATTTATTTATTTAAACATCTCTCATGTCGGATATTAAACAATAACTCATTATTAAATCGTTTGTACGAAGTTTTCGTATATTACTTATTGCTAACAAATTACATACATAAGTTACATACAACTCTTATTATCTAATTGTAATTACTTTAAATGTTTATTTTGCTCTCGGCTTACTCATGGTGAGTTCATATTTTTTTAATTGCTGATTCCTTAGCTTCAAAAAATGAATTTACTTCTATTCAAACTTCTTTTATATTACTTTGTTTTACTTTCTACTGAATATGCATTTTTTTTCTTTATCATCAAAGACTTTACTACTTACGTTAATTCAAAATTTACTTATTTCTCTTATCATTTACGTTACTAATTACTAAATTTGATACAAGAAATATTATTTTAATTTTTACTGCTTTTACATTTATGTATTTTAATATTGGTTGAATGTCTTCCATTCAAGCTTTAATTAGCGTCTTTCAACTGTCTGTAATTAAATGTTTTTTTATCACCTCGTTTGACGTGGTTATTCATCTGTACGTCCTCCGTGTCGTGTTCTCTGCATGTGTTTCTGGTCCTCTGGTCGTGTCCTCCGTGTGTTTCTGATTAACAGTCATCTCGTCTCACGTCATATGCTGCCGATGTGTCCATAGACCTCATCGTATGTATTTTGCAGCTCTGGCTGTATAGCTAGTTGATCCGGTGACTCTTATGATAATTGTGAATTTGTGTCATCGACTGACATAGCCTCCTGCGGCAATGGTTGAATCGAGAAGAAGAAACTTTATTAGCGCAACCTGGTATTTAGTCAGGTCGTGCAAAAATTCCTGTCTGAACACTTTTCAACTTGTCAGATTCTGTCGAGGCATTACTACCCCCACTCTGGTTCAATTCACTATTTTCGCGAATTACGAAGCTTGTTTCCCCTCACTCGATGCTCAATCAATCACTAATTTTTATGTGATTACTATACGTAACTTGCACTTCATTATCGTATTCACAAAAAGAGTTATTCGTTTTTTATGTATTGTAATTGCACTTTTCGTCACCTCTGTATGGTTTTTTAACATTTTATTTATCTATAATTTCTACACACTTTGGTGTCTTTTGTTTTATCCTATCATACATAGTTTTCTTACAATTAACAATAAACATATAACTATTCTACTTGAAAAGGGTTGGTTACATTTCAGGAACGGACAGGTTTCACACACACTAACAAAATACGCACATACACAACGCTAGCAACAGGTGTGTCAAAACTGCATGTCCATGCATGAATTCTGTACTCCCTATTTTTACTACAATTCGGCTTATGCAATCTGAATCATGTTTATTAATTCATATTTATTCATTTTTATTATTTATTTGGGCAATGCACAGTATCATTACTGTTTGTACTGTTGCAATATATCAGATAGAATTTTAAATATTGCTTTTGTATCTTATATTTTTCTAAAAGCCTCTATTACAGCTTTATGCAGACTGAATTAAAAACTTTCTTGTAACTGGCAAATGTTATAGGCTACACAAAGTTACAGTTTTCACAGTTTGTTTATTGCTCTCAGGCAATCAATTGAGCGATAGTTGACATTAAATCCTGGTTGACAGGTCTGTATTAAATTTGTTGAATATTTTTCTCTCAGCAACACAAACAAGAGTGTACCTGAATATTTTAAAATGATTTTATAGCATTAGAATTTTAGGTGCATGTGCTTATATTGTGCTTAGAATTGATGATTGCCCTAACCATCGGGTTAAGAATCGCCACTGCCTGTAACATCTGTCATCTGTCAAAAAGAATCAGAGTTGAGTGAAAAGGTCACACAATCAATGAAGTGGATAAAAGAAGTCTAAAGTTCAAGATTACAAAATGTGTTGGATGCATTAACTTCATGTATTCCGATTTGTTTTTCTAATACAAGAAAGCTACTCCAGTTTTCATAGTTCCCATTCGTACACCTATTGCTGAAAGATCATTTTTCTATTTTGAAATACCTAAAAAATTATTTAAGGAATGCAAACAATTGGCATAAACTAATTGCTCTTGCTCTTCTCTTGGTGTGAAGATATAGACACTGTAAATAAGATAGGTCTTATTTTCTTTTAAGATAGGTCTCAATATTTTGTATACTAAACAATAATAATTAATTCTGTGTATCTACAAAAATATTGTTAACAGATGGGTGATCATAAGATTTGTTCCCTCCCATCAGATAATGTAATATAATATTTGACAGCATAATATTTGAATCTCCCTAAATCAAATTCTAAAAATGTCCACGCTTTAGTAGCAGACTTCTGTTTTACATTAGGGATGAAAGGATTGAGGAACCTGTTGTAAAAACTGGCCTGACGGAACCAAGCAATAATACAGCTAGGGTCACGGGAAGAACTGAAACAGTTGGCAGAAGATAAAGAAAAATGTAGACTCCTGATTCAATTGTAGGAGCTATGTAGCTCCTTTCACACTTAAAGATGGTAATATGATAATGATGGATTATAAAAATGGCTTTAGATTAGTCCCTTTTATAAAGATACATTACTTTGTCAGTTTTCTATTTAATATGTGTACCCACATTTTGTGGTTTCTGCTGAAGGTTTCTTTCTGAGGAATAAAAGAACTAGTTATGCTTGAAAATTAAAAGGGGAAAGGGAATGAAACAACATCCAATAAACAACAGACGCACAAACACCACTCCCCTTTTCCCACATACAATGTTTTTGGTTTATGTTTAAATGTATTTGCAGATAATAAGGATATTATAACTCAAACATTTATGATAACTTAAATGCAAATGTGTGTCAAAAGATTCATAATATTTAAAAAGTTGCTATTTATTTTTCCATTTGTAAATAAGCATGCTTGATTTTTTTTATTCATGTAGTACTACCAGTATGAAATCATCATTATGTTGAATATAAATTATTTTTAAATGTCTAAAAGTTAATAGTGGCCTAAAAATTGGGACCCAACCTGATAAATTAACCAACAAATACCTTGCTCTACATAATCAACTCAATCATAACAACCTGATAATAATCAGGTTTGAAGTTTCATGGCTGATTTAGACTAAATATAATTATTTCGCTACGACTCCAACTATGGACTTATGTTCCGAGTCGTAGTGAAATAATTATATTTAGTTAAGTAACGGACACATCATGGACAACGAAATCCAAGAGCTTATTTAGAGTAAATGAGTACATTCATAATATGCATCACGTGTACTGTAAACCTTGACATTTGTGTTGTTATAATGTGACTGACATGATTAATAGATGACAAATCTGCTATAATTAGTAGTAAAATACTCTTACCAACTAAATTAAACTAACTCCAGAGGTATGACATGGCCAAGGCTTATACAATAATTCCTGCTATGTCAGGATTGTAATATGTATAATCACATTATGTTTTGACCTCAATCAGAAATAATTCCATTTTATTTTATTTCCTATAAAATACTTTATAAGTACCCACAAGAAGTAATGTAGTCTTAATCATTGTAATAATTACCTAACTGATATTCTAGCACCTAGTTGTTTTTAAAGTCGCAATCTTGATAAGAAGTTATTCTTGTAGTACGAGAAACATATCCTGTCCACAGGGCTGGCTTTTGAAATATGCTGCCCCTAGGCACAACTTTATGGCGGCCCCCCAAAAAAACTTTTTTTTAGAGATTGTTCCTCCGTTTTAGACAAGAATTATAACAGCTTAATGTTCTTGTTCCTTAGAATGTAATTAGCTGTTAATGAACTTATACCCGACACAGCTGTACTGACACTAAATTAAAATAAGCTTTGTAAGATAGCAAGCCAAGATACAACCATGGGCTTGTCGTCAGTTGCTCACATTCGTGCTTGCACATGACTTATTCATGCTCACTGATTAGAACAGGCAATAGCGTTATCTAACTGACCTGAAAACACAAAAATTAAATATGTATCATAGTTAATATGTTCCACACTATATTAAATAATAAAGCATTTACTTTAGTTCCATAAATAATTTCCATCGCGTGAGCTAATTTTTTAATTATATTAGAAAATTTTCAAAAATATTTTTTCTTTGTGCTGCCCCTGCCTGTCCATGGTGCATAATTTCATTTAATTGACCACTAAAATTTGAAAACAGTTGAATCTGGAGTGCAGAAAAGCTTAAACGTTATTACGTCTACTCTTTGACAATGTATTCGATAAAAGAATCGTAGGGTGATTATTCCCTGCATGCAGACTATTCTGCAGAAGTAAATTAGTCTTTTGCTTCAATTTATTGCACACTCATAAAATGGTCATTGTTATTATACTATAGGACTCTGCCATGTAGAAGAAGGAGTTTGTTGGTGACAGATATATCCCCTTGTATATGATTTTTATTGTCAACCATATCCAAAAGGCAAATGTACAGACACAACCCAATCCAATCTGCATCTGAAACACATTATTGAACAAGTTGCCATTAATGTTCATCCAGAAAGTTTGGAAACAATTTAACTTACTATTTGACATGACATGGTTTTTGAATATAAGTTACTATAAGTTATGAAATACATTTACTTTTTGTGTTATTTTAATGTAATTAATACTTCTGCATTTGATTCATAAGTATGTGATAATATTAAAGTGGTAAATTACATTTTGTAAGGGATAGTTATATCACAGGCTACAGAAAGGATAATTACAAATACTAATATTATCAACTGTAACTATCAGACTGTGGTATAATAAGTGTTAGGTAAGTAGACAAAGCTGGGTGTAGCTTAATAAGGTAATACAGGGAGAGATGAAGCTTCGTAGTAGGTAGCAGGGGCATGGCTTAACAGAGCTGAGCTAATAGGGTAGTGACAAGTAGACTTGTTTACAAATTGACCAGCTGTGAAGGCAGATTCATGGTTATATATATGGGTTCCAGCGGGATATTTGTTTGTTGGGGTTTAGGACTTGAAAATGGTGGAAACACTGAAAGGACTTGTCTGGAACATGACAAGTAGCAGTTCAGCAAGTAAACACAACACAGTTGGAACCATAAAATTAATAACTTGAGAGAATATTTAGTCAAATTTCTGTTTTAATTACATAACTGCATTAAATATTATCAATATGGATTAAGAGAAAGTCATGATATTTACAGTTGTCATTATTTAGTTATTACTAGTAGTGTCTTCCTTGAAGTCGGAGATGAGTAATGTACAAACACGTTACTGCTATATCTTGAATATACAAATGCTAGTATTTCTGAGACAAACTAATATAATTTTATAACAGTATTTTAAAAACAAATTTTAATTACAAAATCTGTCCTTTCCTACACCAAATATTTTTAAATTTTATACACTACTTCTACTTAATTCTATTGAAAAAAAGTGGTTCCCCTACATGCATATGAAAGTACTTATCTTATGTGAAACCCACATTTAATAAATCAATGCACAGAAATATTTTGTTAATGTTACTACTTTCTTTCAGTTTCTTCTTAAGGTACGGTATCAATAAAACATTTATATATAAGGAATCAGTATCAATTTACAGTGTGATATTTTCAAGGGAATGAAAACAACACAAAATGGACTTTCTTCATCATTACATGCTGTACACAAAACTGCTTAGATCCGTTTATTTATTTTTATTCAACTAAAAGACTGCCAATTCAGTTCCTATTTTTTGTACAAAACAAGCACATTTTTTGTATCAGACATGTAGGTGAGTATCTAATTTTGTATTATACAATAGAGAATAATACTGAACATGTGTGTATGTTTCAAATGTCAGTAGTATGGCACTTATCCAGACAGTTGGCACATGAAAGAAAATGGTAGAATATACTTCAACGTTTGATCTTTGCTTTACATAACTTTATCAGTCATTTAATACCAGATAAACGTGACTGGGGTCAACCAGTGTATGGATGTCAGAATATCACTTCCATTTATGTGAACACAAATCACATTTCTTACGATTAGATGGTTACACTGTCTTTATGTACACTTGAGTCTTTTGATTTAATGATCAGGGTGAATTTCAGTACTATATTTTTACGTATCCAACAGGTACTGTAAGTATACATCAAAAGATTACAACAACATACTCTCATATACGTATTACTAATTCTATTATACACAATACAACACACACTGCTATTGTCGGCTATCCAGACTGCAGCATTCTTCTTCTTCATCTTGACATTTTTCTCATGTCATCCTTACAAATGTGCGTTCATACTTGACTGCATCACTACCTTCATTGCCGGAATGTTTGGGTTTACCACACCGTGACATGAGAAATTAGGTTTGCATTGACATTGGGTTTGCATCGTCATGACAAATTGTGAAAATCTGAGACAAAAATATTATAATAATAACAGTCAATCAACAATGTTTTATCCATTTTTCATTTTAAACAATCTAAACAAGTGTGAAAGTAGCATCACATTTTTTAGAGCACACACATACACACTTGCTCAATCTAATCTCAATGGATAAACACTGAACATAGATTCCAACTTTGTCGTGTTTACTTGCTCAACTGCTATTTTCATGTGTCATGGTTTAGGACTTGAAAATGGTGGAAACACTGAAAGGCCTCGTCTAGAACATGACAAGTAGCAGTTCAGCACGTAAACACGACAAAGTTGGAATTACAAAGACTGCTGTTACAAATAACAAGATGAACCCACATATTAATTCATGTTGACTGAAATTAAAGGGGTCAAAATAAAATTGAGGACACTTTCCTAAAAAGAGACAAAGGCTGAAATCTCAACATTTTACAGAAGTTGTTCATATATTTTACAGAAGCTGGCCGATTAGCAAACCATTACAACACATGTGCAAGCGCTAACCTTAACAACTTATCCATTGATATGTTGGTGCTATTCATTGATTCTAAATTAAATTAATTTCTCTTTTATTCTAACCAACATGTCAAAATTAATGTATCAGTTCTAATGGTCACCTTACCAAATTATGGCCCCTTTTTCGTCTTACCATCCATTATGTAATATATAAAAAACATTTTTCAACCTTTTATACTCCATTGCACTACATCAAAGTAGAGTCTTGGACACTCGCATTCACAAGACTTGTCACTCTCAGGTGTCATAACTTTTCCCTAAAGTCGTGTTTCTTTCATACCTGTTTTCACTCCACTCCCTAGATTAAGCCAAGATCTAGGTAGGCTGCATGGGTTAATGTTGCACTCTTGTTCGTCTAAGTTGATTGGACTTTCTCTGCTGGATTCACAAATTGTAACTGTTTTGTTTAATGTTTGTTCAGTTTCGTGAATTAGTGGAAGGCAAAAATGATAGTTGAAAAGGAGAGGAGAAGAAAAGACTATAAAGGAGAAAGCAAATTTGACTTTGGGTGGAACAAACTGGCAGTTGGAAAAGTGTTCAGAGATTGCGTCTTGCTGTTGAAAAGAATTTGTATAAAATCTCTAAAGGAAATAAAGATTATGAAATGAGGTGAATAGGAAAAGATCAGCAAGACAATGTATGTGTAGTTTACGGAAAACAGGATGTCTATATCAGGATGCATATTGCAAATGAAAGCCATTAAATTCTATCTGAAGAATTTCAGGAGGGCCCACATTTATTGTAAGCGTCGTCCTGGCTGGTTTGATAGGTAAAACAAACACTATGGTATTAGGCAGCAAAACATTTGTAGTGAATAACTTTCTGTTGATATGGACACCATTTCCAAATTCAACAAAATTTTTACAAATTAGAACAATTAAGCATCACTAATTATTTCTCAAAAAGAGAGATTTTGTATTTAAAAATTTGACTCTACCCAGTGAAATATCACATCAATAATTCTGTCTACAATAAAATATTCTGGATTGTTGTCCAAGACATGTCTTGAGTGTTATCAATAACCAAAATATATTATTACGACATGTACCAATTATTTTAGATGTAAATTTGTACACCACTGCCTGAACCAGTTTTCACTCATTGAGAGCTTCATCAGAGGTTGCCGCTGTCCGCCCTACTTTTGATGATGTCACTGTCATTCGCAAGGTCACTGTTGTTCTATGTAATGTGTTCAAATAGTATGTGCAATTTAAATTGTGTCTCTTCATTTAGGATGTTGTTTCCACGCCTTTTTGTATGTTCGTATATTTCTAGTTGCTCGAGTGTGTCTAGATTTTGGTCTTTTCTGTGTACATATAGAATTTTCACGTTAAATATATGAAAAATATATTATACTAACCGTCTGTGACTTCTCGTATTTGATGTCTCTTCTTATTACGACATGTTTCAAGACTCTTGTCCCATTGTCAAGCATAAAATTTATAGCACATATCAGATATGTTTGTCAAACGTTAAAAAAATGTCATGATGACCACAAATAACGGATTATTAAAATATTAATTTGTAACTTGAATACGCGCATCGGGCAAACAGTGTACACTGCACAGCGACTCACCGCGCATTAACGGCAACTGATTCTTGTTATCTCAATATCTCAACGCGGTGTCGTACAATACATTATACTTGAATAATAACTGGTCGTTCAAAATGTGTGGCTTGGTATTAGTGTCCCTGAACGCTTTGTACACCTCAAATTCTTCGAGTGTGTTTATATAACGTCCTTTACTGCAAAAGTGGAGGGGTTTTAAATTAGTTCTGAAATCGGTGTAACTATGATTTTCGTTAATAAGATGTTTGACGAAACTTGATTTGATGGTATCATAGGTACGACAGATAGTGGGTGGTTTGTGTTCATTAAATCTTTTGAGAAAACCACGGCCCGTCTGGCCCACATAGAAAGCGTCACAATCATTGCATGACAATTTGTATATTAATTTTCACGTTGTTCTTAATGTTTGTACAACAATGAGATGGTTTGCAAAGGTGGATTTGGTGGTGGAGTGTAATGCTTTTATGTGTACAATGTACATTTGTTTGAAGAATTCGTTAGATTCTCAACAGTTTAATTTGTAAATAGCACATAAATTAAATTTGTTTGTTTTTTGACAGTGTGTGTTCTGTTTTGTTTGTAGTTCTGTATGCAATGCTGTATCCTGTTTTTAAATTTGTGGGCTATTTTTTTAGTATGGTTATTGATATGATTATGTGGATGTTATGAATTATTTGTTATCTGTCTTTGTTTGTTTTGGGTTTTGTGGAGGAGTTCCAGGTCTAATCGTGACAGACTAACAAGACTGATACAGTAGACATATGTGTCTCCATGAGATTTTTTATATTATTTATTAACGACGAGAAAGATTTCTCCCACATAAATGGAGACAAAATTAAAGCATATATTTAACATTTATATGATCTGATAACGATTGTCTGACTTGACTAGAAGTGTTTTTTTGTCTGCAGCAGATGAAAAGTATACTATTTAGTGGCAGAGTGAGGGGTACACCCTCCCCCAGAGGGATAAAATTAAAGAGACAAAAATTAAAAACTGTGCCAGTGAAAATGCCATGTTGTCATCAATGCCATTTAATGTGCTTACTGTACCATGTAAGTCACATTAAATAATTCAGCTAATTAGTTATGTAAGTACGAACATTTGTAACTGTGCATTATAAGTGTCTTGTGAGTACAAAAATCCCTTTGTGTGAACATTAGTAGCTGTCTGGTGGTTGAAGGACGATTCAAATTTTTACCCCATTTTTTGATGTTAAGTCCTCTTAGTGAGTCAGAAAGAGGTCGCTTTTGAAAGTTTATTCAGCCCACAGTGTATCCAAATCAGTTTAAAGATATTGCAGTGCAGTAATTTATTCCACAGGAACTTAAAAAAAATGTCTGTATCAAACAGTTTTTTGCTTACTATTTGAATCTTATACAGATGTCGCTATTACTGTACATGCTCTTTCATTTTGTAATTAATAATTTTCTTGTATTTTCTAAGCCAGTGATTTATTACCATTTTAAACATAAATCAACAATTGACAATTATATAATTTACCTTATAATTTCCGTCAAGTGACGTCTAGCGTAATTTGTGCTGGGTTACGCGTTTCAGGCCATATGACCCATCTTCAGACCTTCATTCCAAAGGAGCTCGTTATATAATAAAATCCATATTAAAACAAACACATAATAAACAAATACGTAAAATACAATGAATGAACATATTATAAGCGTATTATTAACCGACACGGTGCACCGCGTGTAGCATGTCAAGACTGTGTCGATGGGCACTGTTATCTAGTATTATCTTTAAGCGATCGCAGCGCGGTATCATACAGTGGGTTGGACCTAATTATGTTTAAACAATTGACATCTTAAGTGTGACCATGTATACATAAACCTAAGACCAATGCAGCATTTGGCGTACCATTTACAAGCACTCCATATCCTTAATCAGTCAATTAATTTGTATGCCAACTTCATCAAAATATGTGGCCAACCATGTTTCCTGCATCCTGTAGTGATTCTTAAATTTTATTTTCAATGCCCTGTATTGCCCATTTTATAAACATTGTTTCATTTCTGTGGCAAAATAAGGATACCGATTTTATTCAATTTTCTGCAAATATTTACACACATGTAATAACTAAGATGAAGTTTAAAAAAAAGTAGGAAAAATTTAAGAAGTCTATTATGATCTGTAGGTGATGGAAGAATATTGTGCCAATTTTCTTGTATCATTTTTCTTTATATTGTAACATCTTTACTGTTTCATGGCTCAAAATTTTCGATGTCTATTAATGTAAACCTTGTTCTCCCACTCATCTTCTTAATTACAACAAAATACATTGAAAATAACAAAGTATTGTATCATACTGTTATAGTTGTATTCATAAAAATCTAAAACATCCCAGAAGGAATTCTAGCTGTGCCCCTCACGCTACTGGCTTGAATGTCTGAACTTCTGAGACCATTTCAATACTACATGATTTTCTATTATTCGTATGGGTAAAGGACCATCTAAAAATAAATTACATCAAAGCAACAAAATTCTTACTAAATAAGGGACCGAGAATATATATTATCTTATTCAAAGGATCGCAGATCTATAGTATCTGAGATTTCTATGATTATGGCCATCTCAAATAAATGTGCGTTTAATACAGCAATGGAAGAATTCGTTACCATACTTTGGCCCTTAAAAATGCAAACACATGAATTTTCTGTCACAGAGAAGGTTAAGACACTGAAATTACATTACTGAAATGTAACAGCACTGATTTTTAGGATGTCAAAACTTATCACCACACTACCTTTCAAATGAAACAAAAATATGAGAGCATTAGAGTATATTTCAGAAAAAACTGCAAAAATATTTGCAACAGGAACAAGGTTTAATGATGAATAATAACATGATTTCCTGCTCCATACTCAAAGCCCCACTTAAGGTATATTTTTGAAACAAAACTTGACAAACTCAAGTACAGAGCGATGTTTCATATATGCTCCACCAAATCTGCTTGATTTAACTCTGTCTGACTTTATAATGTTTCAAAGAATGACAAAATTTATTTCTATAATAAAGTGAAGGACATTTACTAAATATCTTGCAAGCCTTAGATCAGTTTCATGATGGAATATGGGTGTTAGAGAACAGTTAGTCAGTACATTAGATAATCAGTAAAATATAGTTTTAAAAATTATACACCAAAATTTTTTTTAATACAGATTTTTAAAATTGTATTCCTCATACTTTAAAAATGACTCTTCTAATCGAAAATAGATATTTTTATCAAATTTTTTATGTCGGATAAATACATCTGTTTTGCTTATTAACCGAAATGTGTTATGTGACAAGCACACTAATATGATTAGAATATTTTATATTTTTCGTTGCTCACTATGAACTTTTGGTACTGTACATGGTCTCATAATAAAGTGTGAAGTTTTGCCAGGTAAGCTATAGCTAAGTACAGATTTCTCCTTGCATTGTGTGACAACAGTAAATACAAACACAGCCTATGTATCCTATGCCTGTGACTGTAGTAAGAACTGCTGACAGTTGTAGGCTGATAATGTAAATCCAAAAATATGTACAAGTGAATACCAATTTACCACTTATAACACCAGATCAAAACTCAACTGTGTTTACATGTTGCACCAATACATTTATTATTAATCAATCAGTTTAAGTTTTGTAGCTCAATTTAAATTGTGTTACTTTGGCTTCACCACCACCAACTATACAACTTAAAGCCTTCTTGTACTATTTGACCTCAATTTGTGACTGCCAGGTTTTTGGACATCACTTATTAGCGAGGAGTGGTCAGTACACTCCTCTGTTATGTAATATAGTGAATCAAGCGACTACTTTGTAGAAGTGTTACGATAAAAAGACTTTGTGAATAAACTAGAAAAAACCACCTAACTGTTTTTCACCAGCAGCTTACAGACCTTCAACGTGACAACTCACCCACTGACATGGAACTTTCTGTGAATGAGCTTTTAGTGGAATATCACCGTCTTGGAAAACCCACCCTGTCCACTAGACCCAACCTGTCTGACTTTCTTTTCCAGACGATAATGAGAACACTGAAAGGGAAATTTTGATGACATTAAGTGTAATACTATGGCAGCTTCTACAAAACCACTTCCATGCTGCTCTGAAGGGGTATTCAGCAACGTCACAGTAAATGGAAAGATATAATTATCAGACTGTTCTTATTTGTACTGTAGTCTGGAAAAAACAGGATTTGTGATTCGAATTCACAAAATAACAACACAACTTTTTGCTATATACTAGACTTCTGCAAGCACACACACACACACATACACACACGGGTGCCCATCCCCCCAAGGCCCAATGCGCAAATCCCCCCAAAAGTCTCCTCCCCCCCACTAATAATGACCCAGGGGTGAAAGCCGTTCTGGGGGGTATGGAATATACTCCCCCCCAGTAAAAGGGGAAAATTTGAAAATTAAGACTTCAAAACTCGAGTTTTAGGTATATTTTAGACCTAAATCTCGGGGTTTTTCAATAAGCCTATACAAATTATTTTAGTTAAAAAGTCATGAAAAACTAAACAAGATCCTACACTACAGTTACGATAATTGTTACGCTTGTTAAGTTGTTTTAATTTGTATCATTGTTTTAAAAGATACGGTGCTACACTGGTGTGGGTGTGGATGAGAAGCAAAGACATTTGAGATATATTTTAAAACATATTGGTCATATTGGAACGTGGATGGCCAGTTTAAGCTTACGGAATTTTATCATTAGCCCTAATAATATTGTTTAGAAGTTTTGTATGTCATTACTTTGAACAAAACAGGCTAGATTAAAAGGGTATTGGAGTAATTAAAAACCAAGCAAATGTTGTACTTAGCAAATTGTATTTAACAAATGTGTTGCTAAACTAAAAATACATTTTAAATAATTGTACTATTAAAACCAATACAATGAAATGACGCAAAAACGTCGTTACAATGTAGTTTAAATTATGATAGGAAAAATATGTTTGTGCACAAACACGGTAAAAATTTCCATCAATGTTGGATTTAAAATGTTATTCTTGAAAAAATTCCCCCAAAAAATTCTTAAAATACCCCCCCCCAAATTCTCAATGCGCAACTTGCGCTGTGATCCCCCCTGTGGGCACCCCTGCACACACACACGCACGCGCGCACGATTAAATTCAGAGGAGGTACTATTAAATAGTCTTGGCTCAACAGGCAAGTGTTTCACTAAAAATATGTACAGTAAAAACCTTCAAAAACTGTAACTGTCTCCTACTGACCTTACAACAGAAAATGGATACGAAGTAATAGAGCACACATTTCCATTTTTTGTTAGGAACACTAATACTTACACATTCGTGTGTTTATACACATGTATTCTTTGGTACTCAAGTCCAAATAAAAGAGTCAAAATTTGTAAAAACTGAAATGTAATTATTTAACATTCAAGTCACGAACACAATAAAAAAATATTACATTATTTGTACAATTATAGATAACACATTGTTACAATGTACAACAAAATATGTTGCAAGTAATGCAACAATCTTATATACAAAGTAACAATGCAAAATTTACTGAAGTATAAAATTATAAAAAAAGATCTTTATTTTATCACTGAACAAATTTTGCTGTGATAAAGAGATGAATTTACTTTTACAAAAATACGTACAAGGTACTTTAGTAACAAAAATATTTGACCTAAGGTGTGTAAAGAAACAATGAAGAACACAGGAGGCTGAAAAAATGTTATAAAAACATATCTTAATGATGCGTCCTGTGTTCTCCATTATTTTCATTACAAACAATAAATATTACTTAAATATTTCCTATAAAGTTGATTTATACATGATGCATGTACTATACAAAGTTTTTACCTTAAGATCTTATTATCATGTAGCCTATTGTCTAAATTACAGTGTTTTTGTTTTTAATTAATACTTAAATCAAGTAAAAAAAAATAGCAAGTTTAATACACAAAACATTATAAACACAAAATAGTACTGTTTTCAGTCTGTATGAGTTGTCTTGGAGGGCATTTTGGAGATGGGTGTATTCTAATGTCTCCGGCTGGAAGCAAGAAGTTGTTTGACACTGAATGTCGACAGTGTGATTCCTAGACACGCTAGAAGTATGGCAGACTGAAATACTAGCTTATCTTGGGACGTCCTCACTCCGCCTACGCCGTTCTGCACAAAATGGAAAACAATCTTTGTTTACTACTGTCACTTACATACATACACGTAAGGTACACATCCAATGAGTGAGTTAATACACATAAGGTACACATCCAATGAGTGAGTTAATTCATTTTGTAAGTATATGATGATACAAAATTAATACGTGGAACAAAATGTGATGACAAAATAAAATACACTTACAAAAGTGTATTCTGATTATTACAACAAATGTGTTATGTGGTTATACAGATTTTAACGTTTAATGTATTGTACATAACGTCTTACTGTCAATAGTAGACATTTTCCCTTGAACATTACAATTTGATCACTCAAAGTGTCATTTGCTTTTATAAATAAAGTTTATTCTAAATTTTAGAAACTTTTTAAAAAAAATGACCCTTATATCAACTAACAAAAACCAAATGAGATTCTTGTACTGCTGAATATGTATACATACCTGTGCATAAGACAGCCTCAGAGCATAGTTAACAGCACGAGTCAGATGCATTGCCAAGATGTTATAAGCTGATGCTCCTCACTCTGAAACAAAAATTATAAATCATTATAGATTAATTCTGAAGATTAAAAAATACCATTCTGTTCACTGAAATCATTCAGTTGTTATATACAAATGCCATATTTTCATAGTCTGGTCTATATTGAACCCAGATAACAGTACAGTATACAAAATTCAAATTAAGATAGATTACGTTTATTTCTCTAAGTCAAGTGTTGTAAAAATAATATAAATACTATACAGAACAGTCATTAATAAGACAAAAATAATAAATATTTGAGCTGGCAATGCTCTGTTATTACTATGTCCGCTGTTTATTTGATAGGTTAAAAACAAATAGTAAGTGAAATCAGTAAGAAATGATAGAAGAAACTGTAAGCAAATATCAGTGTTCAATTGAAAGACAAAACTGATGTAACTCTTGTATTGTAACTGTTATTACTGGATAGTTCCACAATTAAACTAACTAATTAAACTTATTTTTAAGTTCCATAATTTATTTTGAAATGCATATTTTTTCTTAAATTTTCTGTGTGTATATGACAGATCAACACGAGTGCACGAAGACAGGAAAACTTTCAGAGAAGTCCAAAATGTTGTCAGCTGCCACAATCAACTAACTTTCCTAACAAGGAACTCTCCATCCACACTTTGATATTGGAAATAATTAAAACTATGTTGTAAATTGCTGCCATAAAACAATGGAGTGAAGGTAATTTTTTATATCTTCTCAGTGTGCATGCATTAAAGCTGAACATTAGATAACATTGTCTGTGTTTGATAATATGGAATTTCTAATATTTTTATTAAAAAATAAGTAACAAAAAATAAAAAGAAAATTGGCAAGAAGCCAACTATTTCTTATGTGTCTGCACTTCTTGTGCACATAGGACTGTTTGATATCAGCTGTTAACAAATGACCTTTTGCAGACAGTTACAATTTTATTCTTGGCACACGCTGACCTTCTTGACCCCTCTTCTCTTCCTTTCACTAACCGTAATTTTTCAATTTTTTTAACCGTCTTCAAGGTAGTGGTCATATAGTGCATGACTTTATTGATACAGTTAATGTCAAATATTACATTAAATAGAACAACTTCTGAACAAAAAAGATTTTCATCTAAATTCTGTACAAACTCTTTGAATTAAAAATTACTGTTACTACTTTAAATTAGTTTTGTGTTCAGGCAACATTAGAATCTTCCTTTACGACTACATTAAAGGAAACCTACTGAATTATTCAAGATGAGTTTTCTTGTTACCATTAGAGTGGCTAAATGATATTCACCATTCAAAGTAGCCCAATTTCTCACTGACAAAATCCAAGAGTTTCAATATTATATACATCGATTAAAATTATGATACTACACTTCCTTAATCTTTATTTTGATTAACTCTCATTTGAAATTAATCAAACACTAAGAAAGTTTTATTATATGTTGTGAATCGTATGTAAATCCTTTACTTTGCTGAATTAATCTATAATCAATATTTCAGAGTACTACAACACAAAATTATTCATATCTTTCATGTGTATCTCCTATGTTTTTAATTTAATTTCCTATCAAAATTCCATTATATTCTCTATTATATAGTTGTTTATAAACTGTTTATCCTTATTCCTTATTAGTATTTATACGTATCACCCACTTTACTATCTCTTTTAATTATATCCCATGTATATACTTTGTGTGAGTAACGAGTGAATATATTTTTGTGTAACTGTAGCATTCATGTGTACAAAAAGAAGTTAGTATTGTGTGATGGGAAGTTTGCTTTAACAAAACTGATTAAAATTCACAATTCAATTTTGCACTACAAAATATATACATGAAAATTATTAGTGTTATTTACTGCTCTGGATGCCAATGAATACCCAAAAGTTTCCTCCAGTTTACTCAAACGGCAATGTTACATAAATCCATAATGCTGTTTGTCGTATTTCCAATTATAATGCATAAATTAATATTCTCATACTGCAAGCCTTTCCTTTACTATAAATCCAAAAAGTTTTGTTGACACACTAAGCCTATATTTAAATCTATATAGTTATGGCTGGTATTTTGAACACATTCTAGAACTTATATACATGTCAATAAATTAATATAACTTTGCATTGTCTTACTCAAATCAAATAGCACAAGATCAAGTCATTAACTGTTTATAAAAATTCACCATATACAAAAACTGGGAGGTCTTAATGCATTTTTTACATATTTTAAACATTTAGAAAAAGAATATTACCGTTTATCAGAGAGGGATCCTATACACACTGAACACACTAATGTCCAACTCAGTACTGCCTTTATAATCAACTGAAATCTAGTCCCACTTCTCACTTCCGAAAATGCGACCTTGCTTGCATAACAACCGGCTGGGATCTAAATTTATAGTCCACTGTAATGGCGCCTATACCCATACCTTCCCCCACTACTCAGTTCAAATTTCAAGTTCAACTACTCAGTCACTAGCTAATTGGCACTGTGCCAGTCAGAGGTGTAGATGGGAGGGGGGGGCAAGGGGTCAGCCGCCCCGGGCAGCAAAGTGAGCATAGACTTGCAAAAATTGTTTTCAGTTTATAAAACTACAAACTTGTTTCTTTGATATGACTATTCCTTAAGAACTATAGGAATATAAGATTTTCTTAATGTAAAATTAAGAACTACAACAAGTTTCAAAGAGTTTATGAAGTCTTTTATTCAAGGAAAATCAAACACTGAGTGTCAAAATATTACAATTAACAAGGAATCAACTTGCGATCATAAAATGGATGGTATTAGCGACGAGGCAGTTGATAAATACAGTAAAGTTAACGACGTGAGTACTTCGAACTGTGAAATTGTCAAAGTACACTTACAAGATTCAGTTGGTTCTAGTACCATGGTTGATGTTACATCGTGCAGTCTTGAAAACAGAACAGGCGACGAAGGACAGAACATTACTAGCAACAATGTAGACGGTGTTTCCGGTGCTGCTCTACAAGATATGGGAGCTTGGGCAAGTGAGAAATCTCAATCCTTCCGAGATATAATGGTGAATAGAGGAACAAGTCAGTTGCAGAACAAAGACAGCTATTTTCCTGAAGATGAAGCCGGACGATCCTTAAACAAGTATTGGTTTGATAAAACCTTGCAAAATGGCAAAAAGGTAAATCGCACTTGGATGTGTTTTTCTCCAACTAAAAAAATCTCTATTCTGCTTTTGTTGCATTTTATTTCCACAAAAAAAATGTCAAAGAAGCCATTTCAATACTAAAATATCGGTATGGAGAACCATACATGACTTCCATGTTCTAAGATTTATATTTAAAATCATTTTCGAAATGAAATATTTCCATAGAAACTATGTCTTTCTACTTATTGCTTCAGCATTAACCACAGTACTGTGGTCACTAACGTATACCACCTCACGTTTTCGCACTCGATTTTCACCGATGATGGCAATCGATGGCACTGCCGAAAAGTCTGGTTTTGCAGAAAACATTGGACTACGGTCAAACATCCCGGGAAGCAATTTTAACAAAAAACTACTTCTTTGTTGCCGATAACGTAGTACACATATAAAAAATTCTCCCCTCCACCTTCAACTATAATTTTTAATAATAGAAAATTACCCCCACCCCGTTCAACTAACTTCTTCATTTATAGATATTTCATCTACGTTTCTACAGTGGATTACTATGAGCTTCTTATCAGGATACTTTATTTATAAAAATTAAGTACTTTACTCTTGTTAAATCATAAAATGTTTCAGGTAAACTACCCCTTTCTCTTAACCGATCTTTCTTCAAAATCAACAGACCTTCCGTCCTCTACAATTCAGCGAAGCATGCAAAAAAATATTTGATTCTGTTTGAATGTGCGGCAGTTATCGTTCGTTATGGAAACATTTCTCTTGTTACAACATAAAATGTTGCAGGTAAACTACCCCTTTCCCTTAACCGATCTTCACCAAAATCAATAGACCTTGAGCTATCTGCAACTCAGGGGGTGCAAAAAATTATTTGATTCTCATTGAATTTTCGGCAGTTATCGTTCGTCATAAAAAAATTACCCTTTTTAAAACATAAAACGTTGCTAATAAACTACCCCTTCCCTTAACCAATCTTCAACAAAATCAACAGACCTTGAGTTCTCTTTAGTTCAAAAAGGTATGCAAAAACCTAGTTGATTCTGTTTGAATTTACGGCAGTTATCGTTCATCATATAAAAAATTACCCTTGTTAAAACATAAAATGTTGCTGGTAAACTACCCCTTTCCCTTAACCGATCTTCACCAACACCAATACGTATTGAGAACTCTACAATACAGGGCTGTATGCAAAACATCATTTGATTCTGCTTGAATTTGCGGCTGTTATCGTTTACTATAGAAAAAATTACCCTTGATAAAAAACCGTTGCAGGTAAACTACCCCTTTCCCTTAACCGATCTTCACCAAAAACGACAGGTCTTAGGTAGTCTACAATTCAGGCCTGTATACAAACAATTATTTGATTCTGTTTGAATTTGCGGCTGTTATCGTTTGCCATAGAAAACACCCTTTATAAAACATAAAACGTTGCTGGTAAACTACCCTATTCCATTAACCGATCTTCACCAAAAACAATAGGTCTTGAGAACTCTACAATTCAGGGCTGTATGCAAAACATTAGTTGATTCTCTTTGAATTTACGGCAGTTATCGTTCGTCATAGAAAAAATACCCTTGTTAAAACATAAAACGTTGCAGGTAAACTACCCCTTTCCCTTAACTGATCTTCAACAAAATCAACAGACCTTGAGTTCTGTATAATTCAAAAAGGTATGCAGAAGAGTAGTTGATTCTGTTTTAATGTACGGCAGTTATCGTTCGTCAAAAAAAAAATTACCCTTGATAAAACATAAAATGTTGCTGGTAAACAACCCTATTCCCTTAACCGATTTTCACCAAAACCAACAGGTCTTGAGAACTCTACATTTCAGGGCTGTATGCAAAATATTATATGATTCTGCTTGAATTTGCGGCTGTTATCGTTTGCCATATAAAATACCCTTGACAAAACAAAAAGTGTCTGGTAAACTACCCCTTTCCCTTAACCGATCTTCACCAAAAACAACGTGTCTTTAGTACTCAACAAAACAGGGCTGTATGCAAAAAAGTATTTGATTCTGTTTGAATTTGCGGCTCTTATCGTTTGCCATAGAAAATACCCTTTTAAAACATAAAACGTTGCAGGTAAACTACCCCTTTCCCTTAACCGATCTTCACCAACACCAATAGGTACTGAGAACTCTACAATACAGGGCTGTATGCAAAACATCATTTGATTCTGTTTTAATTTGCGGCTGTTATCGTTTACCATAGGAAAATATCGGTATGGAGAACCATACATGACTTCCATATTCTAAGATTTATATTTAAAATCATTTTCAGCCAAACAGCCAGGCTGTGTCTTGCCTGCCTTTTTATTGCTGTATTAAATGAAAAATATTATATTACATTAAAATGAAAAAATTATAATTTTATTGCCTGGCAACAAAATTATTTTATTTTTAACAATTACCATTGTTTCAAAAAGTTTAAATAAATTTTCAAGTACTTTACTCTTGTTAAAACGTAAAAGGTTGCAGGTAAACTACCCCTTCCCCTTAACCGATCTTCACCAAAATCAAAAGTCATTGAGACATCTACAATTCAGGGACGTATGCAAAAAATTATTTGATTCTGTTTGAATTTGCGGCTGTTATCGTTTGCCATAGAAAATACGCTTGATAAAAAAACGTTGCAGGTAAACTACCCCTTCCCCTTAACCGATCTTCACCAAAAACAATAGGTCTTGAGTACTCTACAAATCAGGGCTGTATGCAAAACATTATTTGATTCTGTTTGAATTTGCGGCTGTTATCGTTTGCCATAGAAAATACCCTTGTTAAAAAAACGTTGCAGGTAAACTACCCCTTTCCCTCAACCGATCTTCACCAAAAACAATAGGTCTTGAGAACTCTACAATTTAGGGCTGTATGCAAATAATCTTTTGATTCTATTTGAATTTGAGGCTGTTATCGTTTGCCATAGGAAATACCCTTGTTAAAACATAAAACGTTACAGGTAAACTACCCCTTTCCCTTAACCGATCTTCACCAAAAACAATAGGTCTTGAGTACTCTACAAATCGGGGCTGTATGCAAAACATTATTTGATTCTGTTTGAATTTGCGGCTGTTATCGTTTGCCATATAAAATACCCTTGTTAAAAAAACGTTGCAGGTAAACTACCCCTTTCCCTCAACCGAACTTCACCAAAAACAATAGGTCTTGAGAACTCTACAATTTAGGGCTGTATGCAAATAATCTTTTGATTCTGTTTTAAATTTGCGGCTGTTATCGTTTGCCATAGGAAATACCCTTGTTAAAACATAAAACGTTACAGGTAAACTACCCCTTTCCCTTAACCGATCTTCACCAAAAACAATAGGTCTTGAGTACTCTACAAATCGGGGCTGTATGCAAAACATTATTTGATTATGTTTGAATTTGCGGCTGTTATCGTTTGCCATATAAAATACCCTTGTTAAAAAAACGTTGCAGGTAAACTACCCCTTTCCCTCAACCGAACTTCACCAAAAACAATAGGTCTTGAGAACTCTACAATTTAGGGCTGTATGCAAATAATCTTTTGATTCTGTTTGAATTTGCGGCTGTTATCGTTTGCCATAGGAAATACCCTTGTTAAAACATAAAACGTTACAGGTAAACTACCCCTTTCCCTTAACCGATCTTCACCAAAATCAACAGATCTTGAGAACTCTACAATTCAGGGCTGTATGCGAAACATTATTTGATTCTGTTTGAATTTGCGGCTGTTATCGTTTGCCAAACAAACAAAATTACCCTTGCTAAAAAAAAACCGTTGCAGGTAAACTACCCCTTTCCCTCAACCGATCTTCACCAAAAACAATAGGTCGCGAGTACTCTGCAAATCAGGGCTGCATGCAAAAAATTATTTGATTCTGTTTGAATTTGCGGCAGTTATCGTTTGCCATAGAAAAAAAATCTACAGACACACAGACACAGACACTTTTCGGAAAACACTTTTTTTCATGTTTTGAGTGTAGTAGAATCAGAATCTGCAATAATCTCGAACACGATTTTTTTTGCCATCACCATACTTCCATTCCTTAAGGAATATGGACGTAAAATATCGGTATGGAGAACCATACATGACTTCCATATTCTAAGATTTATATTTAAAATCATTTTCGAAATGAAATATTACCATAGAAACTACTTCTTTCTACTTACTGCTTCAGCCTTAACCACAGTACTGTGGTCACTAACGTATACCACCTCACGTTATCGCACTCGATTTTCACTGATGATGGAAGTCGATGGCATTGCCGAAATGTCTGGTTTTGTAGAAAACATTGGACTACGGCCAAATATCCCGGGAAGGAATTTTAACAAAAACTACTTCTTTGTTGCCGATAACGTTGTACACATATATATCAGTGGCGAAGTTAAATGGAGGCAATTGAGGCAATGCCTACCCTAACAAATTCTGTAGAATAAAAATTATAAATACGTATGGTATGAACTACATAACGTAAAGATTATACATTGTTACTGGGACTGTCAAATTTATTAAACCGAAACGTGCTTTATTGAGCGACCGCTAGATGGTGACAGGTGAGATTCGGCATAGTTCGTTTAAAGCGAATGAGGCAACCTGAACTTGCCTCAGCGTTTTTTGTATACATCGTATGTAAGCAATGTAGTGGTGTGATAGGGAAGTGTAGGGAGGGGGGATTGTCCCGCGCTGTACACATAGAGCGTTGAGGCATGCCTCACTTCTGTGGTCCAAACAGTTAAGTTAAAGCGCCTGTGTTGTTTCTAAGTGTTTATTTTATGCGGTTATTAAAAGTGTCACTGTTATTCCGCTGAACTAACAGATGATCAAGATTGTTATTTGAATTATTTGTAACATTAAACATATATATAGAAACTAATCAAGTTTAAAAATTTGAAGTTCAATCAGTTGTATTATTGTGTATGACTAATACAAGGATTGTTCAATAGACACACGTATAGAGCTGTAAAGCATTTTTTATTCAACGATTTTAAAAGAAGTCTCCAATAACATTAAGACATGAGTTCCACTGTTGCGCTAACCTGTAGATTCCCTGCTAGTAAAATTCTTACGGCTGTTTGTGGAACCATTCGGTTACAGCAACTCTACCTCAGCGTCCGATTTGACCCACCGTCCTTTTAGTGATTCCTTAAAAAAAATTTAAGATAAGATTTTTGCCTACCCATTCATTAACTACTAGCTTCGCCAGTAAGCAAATTGATGTCCATTTTTTCGGCTTGCACGCGTTATGTTGGTGTGGGTTTCGGCACTTTCCATTTAAAAAGCGTGCAAACGTAAGAAAATAAACATGAGTGAGGCCAGAAATAACGTGAATTGTGTGTTTGTGTCTTACCTGCCTTTTTATTGCCGTATTAAATGAAAAATATTATATTACATTAAAATTAAAAAATTTTAATTTTATTGCCTGGCAACAAAATTATTTTATTTTTAACAATTACCATTGTTTCAAAAAGTTTAAATAAATTTGCAAGTACTTTACTCTTGTTAAAACGTAAAAGGTTGCAGGTAAACTACCCCTTCCCCTTAACCGATCTTCACCAAAATCGAAAGTCCTTGAGACCTCTACAATTCAGGGATGTATGCAAAAAATTATTTGATTCTGTTTGAATTTGCGGCTGTTATCGTTTGCCATAGAAAATACGCTTGATAAAAAAACGGTGCAGGTAAACTACCCCTTCCCCTTAACAGATCTTCACCAAAAACGATAGGTCTTGAGTACTCTACAAATCAGGGCTGTATGCAAAACATTATTTGATTCTGTTTGAATTTGCGGCTGTTATCGTTTGCCATAGAAAATACCCTTGTTAAAAAAATGTTGCAAGTAAACTACCCCTTTCCCTCAACCGATCTTCACCAAAAACAATAGGTCTTGAGAACTCTACAATTTAGGGCTGTATGCAAATAATCGTTTGATTCTGTTTGAATTTGCGGCTGTTATCGTTTGCCATAGGAAATACCCTTGTTAAAACATAAAACGTTACAGGTAAACTACCCCTTTCCCTTAACCGATCTTCACCAAAAACAATAGGTCGTGAAAACTCTACAATTCAGGGCTGTATACGAAACATTATTTAAGTCTGTTTGAATTTGCGGCTGTTATCGTTTGCCAAAAAAAAATTTCCCTTGATAAAAAAAACCGTTGCAGGTAAACTACCCCTTCCCCTCAACCGATCTTCACCAAAAACAATAGGTCGCGAGTACTCTACAAATCAGGGCTGTATGCAAAAAATTATTTGATTCTGTTTGAATTTGCGGCAGTTATCGTTTGCCATAGAAAATACGCTTGATAAAAAACGTTGCAGGTAAACTACCCCTTCCCCTCAACCGATCTCCACCAAAAACAATAGGTCTTGAGTACTCTACAAATCAGGGCTGTATGCAGAAAATTATTTGATTCTGTTTGAATTTGCGGCTGTTATCGTTTGCCATAGAAAATACCCTTGTTAAAAAAACGTTGTAGGTAACTACCCCTTTCCCTTAACCGATCTTCACCAAAAACAATAGGTCTTGAGAACTCTACAATTTAGGGCTGTATGCAAATAATCTTTTGATTCTGTTTGAATTTGCGGCTGTTATCGTTTGCCATAAGAAATACCCTTGTTAAAACATAAAACGTTACAAGTAAACTACCCCTTTCCCTTAACCGATCTTCACCAAAAACAAAAGGTCTTGAGAACTCTACAATTCAGGGCTGTATACGAAACATTATTTGATTCTGTTTGAATTTGCGGCTGTTATCGTTTGCAAAAAAAAAAATTTCCCTTGATAAAAAAAAACCGTTGCAGGTAAACTACCCCTTTCCATCAACCGATCTTCACCAAAAACAACAGGTCGCGAGTCCTCTACAAATCAGGGCTGTATGCAAAAAATTATTTGATTCTGTTTGAATTTGCGGCAGTTATCGTTTGCCATAGAAAAAAAATCTACAGACACACACACACACACACACACACACACACACACACACACACACACACAGACACTTTTCGGAAAACGACTTTTTTTCATGTTTTGAGTGTAGTAGAATCAGAATCTGCAATAATCTCGAACACGATTTTTTTTGCCATCACCATACTTCCATTCCTTAAGGAAATATGGAAGTAAAATTACCCTTGATAAAAAACCGTTGCAGGTAAACTACCCCTTTCCCCTAACCGATCTTCACCAAAAACGATAGGTCTTGAGAACTCTACAATTCAGGGTTGTATGTAAAATATTATGTGATTTTGTTTGAATTTGCGGCTGTTATCATTTGCCATACAAAATACCCTTGATAAAACAAAAAACGTGGCTGGTAAACTACCCCTTTCCCTCAAACGATCTTCACCAAAAACAATAGGTCTTTAGTACTCAAGAAATCAGGGCTGTATGCAAAAACTTATTTGATTCTGTTTGAATTTGCAGCTCTTATCGTTTGCCATAGAAAATACCCTTTTAAAACATAAAACGTTGCAGGTAAACTACCCCTTTCCCTTAACCGATATTCACCAAAACCAAAAGGTCTTGAGAACTCTACAATTCAGGGCAGTATGCAAAACATTATTTGATTATGTTTGAATTTGCGGCTGTTATCGTTTGCCATATAAAATACCCTTGTTAAAAAAACGTTGCAGGTAAACTACCCCTTTCCCTCAACCGAACTTCACCAAAAACAATAGGTCTTGAGAACTCTACAATTTAGGGCTGTATGCAAATAATCTTTTGATTCTGTTTGAATTTGCGGCTGTTATCGTTTGCCATAGGAAATACCCTTGTTAAAACATAAAACGTTACAGGTAAACTACCCCTTTCCCTTAACCGATCTTCACCAAAAACAATAGGTCTTGAGTACTCTACAAATCGGGGCTGTATGCAAAACATTATTTGATTCTGTTTGAATTTGCGGCTGTTATCGTTTGCCATATAAAATACCCTTGTTAAAAAAACGTTGCAGGTAAACTACCCCTTTCCCTCAACCGAACTTCACCAAAAACAATAGGTCTTGAGAACTCTACAATTTAGGGCTGTATGCAAATAATCTTTTGATTCTGTTTGAATTTGCGGCTGTTATCGTTTGCCATAGGAAATACCCTTGTTAAAACATAAAACGTTACAGGTAAACTACCCCTTTCCCTTAACCGATCTTCACCAAAATCAACAGATCTTGAGAACTCTACAATTCAGGGCTGTATGCGAAACATTATTTGATTCTGTTTGAATTTGCGGCTGTTATCGTTTGCCAAACAAACAAAATTACCCTTGCTAAAAAAAAACCGTTGCAGGTAAACTACCCCTTTCCCTCAACCGATCTTCACCAAAAACAATAGGTCGCGAGTACTCTGCAAATCAGGGCTGCATGCAAAAAATTATTTGATTCTGTTTGAATTTGCGGCAGTTATCGTTTGCCATAGAAAAAAAATCTACAGACACACAGACACAGACACTTTTCGGAAAACGACTTTTTTTCATGTTTTGAGTGTAGTAGAATCAGAATCTGCAATAATATCGAACACGATTTTTTTTGCCATCACCATACTTCCATTCCTTAAGGAGTATGGAAGTAAAATATCGGTATGGAGAACCATACATGACTTCCATATTCTAAGATTTATATTTAAAATCATTTTCGAAATGCAATATTACCATAGAAACTACTTCTTTCTACTTACTGCTTCAGCCTTAACCACAGTACTGTGGTCACTAACGTATACCACCTCACGTTATCGCACTCGATTTTCACTGATGATGGAAGTCGATGGCATTGCCGAAATGTCTGGTTTTGTAGAAAACATTGGACTACGGCCAAATATCCCGGGAAGGAATTTTAACAAAAACTACTTCTTTGTTGCCGATAACGTTGTACACATATATATCAGTGGCGAAGTTAAATGGAGGCAATTGAGGCAATGCCTACCCTAACAAATTCTGTAGAATAAAAATTATAAATACGTATGGTATGAACTACATAACGTAAAGATTATACATTGTTACTGGGACTGTCAAATTTATTAAACCGAAACGTGCTTTATTGAGCGACCGCTAGATGGTGACAGGTGAGATTCGGCATAGTTCGTTTAAAGCGAATGAGGCAACCTGAACTTGCCTCAGCGTTTTTTGTATACATCGTATGTAAGCAATGTAGTGGTGTGATAGGGAAGTGTAGGGAGGGGGGATTGTCCCGCGCTGTACACATAGAGCGTTGAGGCATGCCTCATTTCTGTGGTCCAAACAGTTAAGTTAAAGCGCCTGTGTTGTTTCTAAGTGTTTATTTTATGCGGTTATTAAAAGTGTCACTGTTATTCCGCTGAACTAACAGATGATCAAGATTGTTATTTGAATTATTTGTAACATTAAACATATATATAGAAACTAATCAAGTTTAAAAATTTGAAGTTCAATCAGTTGTATTATTGTGTATGACTAATGCAAGGATTGTTCAATAGACACACGTATAGAGCTGTAAAGCATTTTTTATTCAACGATTTTAAAAGAAGTCTCCAATAACATTAAGACATGAGTTCCACTGTTGCGCTAACCTGTAGATTCCCTGCTAGTAAAATTCTTACGGCTGTTTGTGGAACCATTCGGTTACAGCAACTCTACCTCAGCGTCCGATTTGACCCACCGTCCTTTTAGTGATTCCTTAAAAAAAATTTAAGATAAGATTTTTGCCTACCCATTCATTAACTACTAGCTTCGCCAGTAAGCAAATTGATGTCCATTTTTTCGGCTTGCACGCGTTATGTTGGTGTGGGTTTCGGCACTTTCCATTTAAAAAGCGTGCAAACGTAAGAAAATAAACATGAGTGAGGCCAGAAATAACGTGAATTGTGTGTTTGTGTCTTACCTGCCTTTTTATTGCCGTATTAAATGAAAAATATTATATTACATTAAAATTAAAAAATTTTAATTTTATTGCCTGGCAACAAAATTATTTTATTTTTAACAATTACCATTGTTTCAAAAAGTTTAAATAAATTTGCAAGTACTTTACTCTTGTTAAAACGTAAAAGGTTGCAGGTAAACTACCCCTTCCCCTTAACCGATCTTCACCAAAATCGAAAGTCCTTGAGACCTCTACAATTCAGGGATGTATGCAAAAAATTATTTGATTCTGTTTGAATTTGCGGCTGTTATCGTTTGCCATAGAAAATACGCTTGATAAAAAAACGGTGCAGGTAAACTACCCCTTCCCCTTAACAGATCTTCACCAAAAACGATAGGTCTTGAGTACTCTACAAATCAGGGCTGTATGCAAAACATTATTTGATTCTGTTTGAATTTGCGGCTGTTATCGTTTGCCATAGAAAATACCCTTGTTAAAAAAATGTTGCAAGTAAACTACCCCTTTCCCTCAACCGATCTTCACCAAAAACAATAGGTCTTGAGAACTCTACAATTTAGGGCTGTATGCAAATAATCGTTTGATTCTGTTTGAATTTGCGGCTGTTATCGTTTGCCATAGGAAATACCCTTGTTAAAACATAAAACGTTACAGGTAAACTACCCCTTTCCCTTAACCGATCTTCACCAAAAACAATAGGTCGTGAAAACTCTACAATTCAGGGCTGTATACGAAACATTATTTAAGTCTGTTTGAATTTGCGGCTGTTATCGTTTGCCAAAAAAAAAATTTCCCTTGATAAAAAAAACCGTTGCAGGTAAACTACCCCTTCCCCTCAACCGATCTTCACCAAAAACAATAGGTCGCGAGTACTCTACAAATCAGGGCTGTATGCAAAAAATTATTTGATTCTGTTTGAATTTGCGGCAGTTATCGTTTGCCATAGAAAATACGCTTGATAAAAAACGTTGCAGGTAAACTACCCCTTCCCCTCAACCGATCTTCACCAAAAACAATAGGTCTTGAGTACTCTACAAATCAGAGCTGTATGCAGAAAATTATTTGATTCTGTTTGAATTTGCGGCTGTTATCGTTTGCCATAGAAAATACCCTTGTTAAAAAAACGTTGTAGGTAAACTACCCCTTTCCCTTAACCGATCTTCACCAAAAACAATAGGTCTTGAGAACTCTACAATTTAGGGCTGTATGCAAATAATCTTTTGATTCTGTTTGAATTTGCGGCTGTTATCGTTTGCCATAAGAAATACCCTTGTTAAAACATAAAACGTTACAAGTAAACTACCCCTTTCCCTTAACCGATCTTCACCAAAAACAAAAGGTCTTGAGAACTCTACAATTCAGGGCTGTATACGAAACATTATTTGATTCTGTTTGAATTTGCGGCTGTTATCGTTTGCAAAAAAAAAAATTTCCCTTGATAAAAAAAAACCGTTGCAGGTAAACTACCCCTTTCCATCAACCGATCTTCACCAAAAACAACAGGTCGCGAGTCCTCTACAAATCAGGGCTGTATGCAAAAAATTATTTGATTCTGTTTGAATTTGCGGCAGTTATCGTTTGCCATAGAAAAAAAATCTACAGACACACACACACACACACACACACACACACACACAGACACTTTTCGGAAAACGACTTTTTTTCATGTTTTGAGTGTAGTAGAATCAGAATCTGCAATAATCTCGAACACGATTTTTTTTGCCATCACCATACTTCCATTCCTTAAGGAAATATGGAAGTAAAATTACCCTTGATAAAAAACCGTTGCAGGTAAACTACCCCTTTCCCCTAACCGATCTTCACCAAAAACGATAGGTCTTGAGAACTCTACAATTCAGGGTTGTATGTAAAATATTATGTGATTTTGTTTGAATTTGCGGCTGTTATCATTTGCCATACAAAATACCCTTGATAAAACAAAAAACGTGGCTGGTAAACTACCCCTTTCCCTCAAACGATCTTCACCAAAAACAATAGGTCTTTAGTACTCAAGAAATCAGGGCTGTATGCAAAAACTTATTTGATTCTGTTTGAATTTGCAGCTCTTATCGTTTGCCATAGAAAATACCCTTTTAAAACATAAAACGTTGCAGGTAAACTATCCCTTTCCCTTAACCGATATTCACCAAAACCAAAAGGTCTTGAGAACTCTAGAATTCAGGGCAGTATGCAAAACATTATTTGATTATGTTTGAATTTGCGGCTGTTATCGTTTGTCATAGGAAATACCCTTGTTAAAACATAAAACGTTGCAGGTAAACTACCCCTTCCCCTTAACCGATCTGTACCAAAATCAACAGATCTTGAGAACTCTACAATTCAGGGCTGTATGCGAAACATTATTTGATTCTGTTTGAATTTGCGGCTGTAATCGTTTGCCAGACAAACAAAATTACCCTTGATAAAAAAAAACCGTTGCAGGTAAACTACCCCTTTCCCTTAACCGATCTTCACCAAAAACAATAGGTCGCGAGTACTCTACAAATCAGGGCTGTATGCAAAAAATTATTTGATTCTGTTTGAATTTGCGGCTGTTATCGTTTGCCATAGAAAAAAATCTACAGACAGACACACACACAGATAGACAGACAGACACACAGACACTTTTCAAAAAATGACTTTTTTTCATGTTTTGAGTGTAGTACAATAATATTCTGCAATAATCTCGAACACGATTTTTTTTGCCATCACCATACTTCCATTTCCTTAAGGAACATGGAAGTAAAATGGGTTTTCGTCGTGATGAAAGTTAAATCTCCGTATTCAGGATCATGAAAAAATGCTCTGCGTTTTTTGAATTGAAGGAATTGGGGAACGTTCTTTAAACAAAGGGGGAGTTATTGATGATCTGCTTCAGAAACAAATTAGTAACGCAGTTAAGACATGGAAAGAAATCCTCGAACGGGTCATTGCCACAGTACAAAATCTGGCACTGATAGGACATCGAGAGTCAATTACTAAAGATCCAAGCCCTGGAAACTTTCTGGCTTTGTTAAAATACTTGGGATAAATTTTTAACGTATAAAAATATACTTTGTACATAACATGTTAAGATACTTTATGCTTTGGGTGAATAACGCATTCCCACTTCTGGAGATGCTAACGGACAAATTAAAAGTTTGGAGGAATGAACTGTGACAATGTCGTTACTGAGCCAGAGTAGGTATGTAATGAAAGATTGTCAATATAACAAAAAGGATAAGAAGAAGTGCACGATTCCAGGGGAATATGCAGATGATTCTGCAATAACCATTTGGTAAGAAATGCGACGTTTTCTAATAGAAATTTGGACAAACTGTTAGTTGAAATTTCAAGCCGTTTCTCTTACATAAAAGAGTTAGAAAAACACTTTGTGTTTCCCTGTAAATTTGAGGCGTACGTAAATGATGGGAATATACATTTTAAGGAACAGCTTTCTCAAATCAATATTCAGTGCACAGTGCTTCCAAAACCGTATTCACATGACCTAAACAGGGAAGAATTGTTCAGTGACTTGAAAGACGTCATACTTTTATTTAAAAGAGAAAAAGTGAACGGAGAACAAAAAGACTTAACACCTCAGGGACTGGTACAGTACATTTCTTCAATGAGATTAGAAGTCTGAGAAACACTAGCAACACCTTTAAAAATTTTTCTTACTTTACCAGTGTCTGTGTCTTCTTGTGAAAGATCGTTTAGTACGCTCAAATTGATTAAATCGTACCTACGATCAACAATATCTTAAGACAGGGTATCAAATCTAGCGATACTTTCAACTGAAAACGACATTGCTTCGTCTTTAGATTATAGTGATTTAATAACCCACTTTGCAGCAATTAAGACCAGGTAAATTTAATTTTAAAATGTCTCATTTTAAATATTTATTAAATATTAAAAATAAATATTAGTGTTTATTAATAGAATACGGAACCATTAACCTGTAATGGTAAGTGACTTATTTTATTACTTTTAATGTAATAATTTTTTTAACTTTATGTTGCTTTTGGATATTGTTTTGACGATGTTTATTATAACATTTTTACGTTATAAATTGTTTATATTACTACATTTTTTATAATCTACATTTTTTTATAATAAAATATACAAACTGAATATTTTGACTTAACAAATATTGTTAAGACGTTTGCTGGACGTACTTTCATTCAAAAATCTACACATTTCCATTTATTAAGTACTTTGTTTACTGGATGAGCCTTAATTTTGGCTCCTTTGTCGCCCTTTAATTGTGAAGGTGAGGCGGCCGACGATCTCCTTGCCCCGGACGCCAAAATGCCTAGTTACTCACTGGGTGCCAGTGACTCACTATAACACCCTATAAAGTCTGTATGTCCATACTGCGCTTCAGTACTTTTAGAATTAAATAACACTGACACCCACCAATTGTTTTATTGGTGCCCACGGATACAGAACAACATAGTTTCTCAACCACATATGACAGGAACAAACAAATTTATTAACTTACACCAGCAGTAAATTATTCAAGTGCATGATGAAATTTTTTAAACTGAACCTCCTTGTTTATACATACATATTCACAGTTCGTGTATACATACTGTGTGTTACAGCACTCATTACAAAAATGTGAACATAATGTGAAAAATATACTGTGGAATACTTTCTTATTAGAAACCATATACACACAGAAGCAAACATTTGTAATGTATGTTGTCTTAAACAGAGTATCGCATATCGTCACACCTACCATGTAGGCACGCATGTGTTATATCCTGCTCCATACACAGACATTCACTGTTCACTGAACCACAAGTTCATAGAAGTGTTAACCTTACTATGGTTTGGGTAATTCAACCATAACACACTTTCCATGACAATCACAAATTTTGATAGAAAATCCAATGCTAGATATGACGTGTGTAGTGAGGAGGATGCACATGATGAGTAACCACTGAGCAGATTCTATCACAAAATAGACAGCAAAGTCTGATACTGATTCTGCTAATAGAATAATATGAATATTATAAAAAGAGCTTTGTGATTTGAAGATTAGAAACAAGTCGCAGTAGAAACAATTTCTTCTGACTTCAAACAAAAATAATTTAACCCGCGTAGTCCTAAAACGCCCTTATCAGCATGAGCTCCACTCAAGTGATTACTGTCATGAACGTAACATACTGTAATACTGCACACTAAATGTCTTTCATCTTATAAAACTAGCTTACACAATTGTTTTACAAATTTCCTTCATCTACCTGCACATAAACAATAAGTGTTATAGCCACGATAATAATAATGGAATCTCGGTTACAAGTACTGATCCCTTCAAGCTATCTAGAAAATAAATATGTCATATGTCTTCAAGAAATGATACTGGATATGTATTGCAAACTCTGCAATCAACTATCATCTTAATTTATGTTTAATAACACATTTGTTACTATTTTGATGGAAATATTTTTAATTTTAAACTCATTTTAAATTCTTTTCTCCATATTTGGAGCAATTTGTAGATACTGACTATAGTGGTGTCACATCATATCTTGGTTGAGTCTTTAAACATGTTTCCAAACATATGTGAATTAGTAAGTTAAATATGATCATGAGGACAGTATAAACTACAGACATACAAACAACACGACAAAGATATGTATATGTGTGTGTGTCTGTCTTCACTATTCCTTTACATTACTGTTTTCTAACAACTATGTCGAGTCACTTGAACACTTTATTATAACAATTGTGTCACTGGTTGTAACTGTTAATTAGTACACTTAATTCACACTTTTGATCGCATAGCTACACAGCGAAAAAGCCCATGTGTAGGCTACTCAATTCTGAGGGCAATATAGAGATATACGATTATAAAAGCAAAGTTTATTAGTATTGTTTATTTCAGAACTACACTTTTTAAGCTCCAATTTAGAAAATTGTTTGGACATATCTTGTCTAAGACAACAGTTTTAGACACTCAAACACAAATTATGAATTACATTCAAAATGATAAAATATGTAAAAAACTAACTGTTTATAATTATGTGTAAGTAATTACACTCTGGACGCAAGTATTTAAATTATACAATAAATGAAACACTGTTTACCTTCTGTGTTGTGTGAGTAAAATACTGGCAACTAGGCAACTAAAACTTATGAATTACAGCAGCACAAATTTATACACGTGCACAAATAGTCGCTCCCCCCCCCCCCCTTAACAAACAACATCAACTTCCCTTTCTTCTGGCATTAACAATGTAACTCTTCTTGCCTTAAACGCAATTTCTAAATCCCCAACACACATTACATTACATTTACAACATTATTATGCACTTAGTGCTTCTGAATATCAACTTTTCCAAGTCAAGAGAAGTGTGACCAACATACCATAAAACACTAAGATCATAGTATATTACAAGTTTATCAAACAGGATACAAATATTTTTTTTTACTGAACCAATACCTGAATATTTAACAGAAATAAGAATTTTTACATACAGTCTGAAAAGCACAAAATCGTTCTGTCTCTGCTAATAACTATTAAAAAACCTAGTTACTTATGCCACTAGTTTAAACAAACACTTAAAATACGGTAAATGTAAAACAATATACAGCACATTAATACAAAATAATGACACCGTTAAAAAAAATAACAACTGCTTACAGAATAAAAGTTTCCTCAAATGATGCTGTGGCCACTGCTTGTTTCTATAATGCACTTTGTTACACAACAGCAATCACACAATAAGCTACACTAATAAATACAACATTTTATATGTACTAAGCCTTATCGCCTGGCTCTTGCTTTAGTCTGTCAGTTCAAAATTCAATTGGCTATTGTTATCTGCATACAATAGTTAATCTTGTGTGAAAAGTCTATTTGAATTTCCTCTTCATTATATAAATACATTATGTGAGTCAACTGTATTGACGTACAATATGTAAAAATTATAATGTTAATTTTTTGGCCATTTCAACAGCTGTAATCTGTTTAAACTGAAGACAATACTTCAATACAAAAATATACTATGCCCTTACTTCAAAATACAGAATCTAAATAACGGTGACGTTAGTAATTTCACAATGTATATCAAACAAATGAGGAACGTTATTATGACATAAATTTTATCAAGGTCAAAATTTCATTTAATGAACAGAGGACTCTGATTTTATGTGCTAAATTTCTTCCTATGACTTGAACCTCACCAACAGGATTTATATATGTGCAAATGCTATAAATCAGTCTTTTATGAGCAGCTGATCAGTGTGGTATCGCTACCTTTATTCAAATGATAATATCTTGCTAGATATTCCACTTTATACATCTGCTGAACTGGATTTGGCTGTAAATTATCACACAGGTGTTTTTCATAAATCAGCCTGAAAAGCTGCACACAATGTTACACAGAAGAGAAAATACTTAAATCTTCTTCTGATTGTCTGCAAGAAATGAGCTGAGAAGCGAATATTGCATTGAATTTGGCAGCATACTCACTATCTGGATGATAAAAAGAAGTGGAGTAACGTGGCCAGAAAACTAAAATGGTTGTTTTTAAAGAATGAAGGCATTCAGGAATATCTAGAAAATCTGCCACCTTATGGAAGTACTGATTATTCCTCGTGGAAGGCTACAATACAATTAAAAAGGAGACTATTACAAATACCACCACTATGTAAACCAGGTGGTAGCTGGCCACGCAACAATACAGAAAAATCCCAGACTTTTGCTGTTCATTTGGTCAATGTTTTTCAACCTGAAGGCAGGAAGAATATCCCTTTTTGTTGAAGAAGCACAAAGATATTTACACTCCCCGTGGCAATTAAGCCTTTTTAAGGTTAATGAAGTCAGAGATAATCCAGTATAACTTGAAAAGTAAAAAAGGCCCCCCCCCTGCATGGATTGTTATTGAGGAAAATTCTAATAGTCTAATATTTATTGAATACAATCCACAGAATTGTATTTATAATTTACGTACATACTACATAATGAATTCTCTAATTTTAGTTCAATTACATATATATATGAAGTATAGAACCTTTTCACTCCTACAATAAAGTTCACTAATAAAGGTATTTACTAAGGTTATTTTAATTGTTTCTTCTTTTATCAACTGCTAACAGATAATACGTATATCTTTTATGGAATACTTAGTTTTATTTCAAAACAAAATGCATCATTTTATCACAATGTGTAACTTATAAGCAAGAGCTTTAGAGTTTTTGTGAATACATATTTGTGTAAAGTGTTCGCTCACGCACAATCAACCGATATACACAGATTGTATTTAGTATACTATTTAAAAAATGTTTAAGTACTGAATACATACTTTTAGAGAACAATACACAATTCTTATGGGCTACAAAGTAGGGAAAGACTTAAGTATTCACAGATTATGGCAAAAGTCCATCACTGTATAACAAAATAACCAGGAATGAGCGGGAGACTGGTGGATATGATCTTGTCTAAGAAATTTCAAGTACTCATAAAAAATATATAAATGCTTTCCTTAGCAGTAAAACTGGGGAATGTAACTCATTTATCTGTACACGTTTTCAGAAAACTCTGTTGATTTCTGAATGCAGAACATACACAAAGCCTCTATTGTTGTTCGTCAGATAACAGTTTTATACTAAACAATTAAGTGACACTAATGACAAAAGTATGCTGAATTATAAATACTTTCACCAAATACGCAGTGTGTAACAGCTGTCGGCTGAAGCCAAAGCCAACAGAAACCCGTGACTGGCGCCCGCTACTGGCTTGCAGCCATTCACAGTTATTTTTGATCTATTTTTTAGTCTGGTCTAAAATTTGAATATACATGTCCACATACACAAATACGCACGAGTACACTCCAAAATCTATACATTCATATTTTACTTAAATGAAGAACTGTCCACACAGTTTATTGGTGTGCACATACCTAATATATCAATCATGTCAAAATTAACACAACCTTAAAATTGTACTAGAAACGCTACGCATATTATATTTAAAATAGCAATTAAAATGTTTTTAAATACACGCACAGTGACAAACTTACATTGAAATCTTTAGAGAGACTATTTCTACCCAGAAATTATTAAATGTGTACAAAACATCAATGAACAATAGGAGTTAGGTAGATTTAAAAGCATTTTACAACACAGACACAGATTTCAACATATGAACATGTAAACAAATTTAGAGATTATAAGGGTACTTTTACATCAGCGTTTGAGCCGCTGCGGTTTAACCACGGTGGTTTAGCCGCTGGTTTGTGATTACTTTTACATCAGCGGTCCAACCACCGCGGTTGTTATTGCGCGGTTCTCAAACTATTGACTAGCAACGAAAGTTGTGCTTCAGCAGTTTGTACAGTGCTTACAATGCTTACAGACGTTGAGATTATCGCGGCTATATTGTTGTTAGAAAAAAGGGGAAGAAGCGAAGGTATTGGGTGCATCCGTTACTTCATAAAAGGCCTTCGATCGACGAGTTTCATATAAGGTATAATAATTTGAGAAATTTTTTAACTATTACAGAATGTCTATAAAAACATTTGATGAACTTATAAATTTGATTGAAAGTGACATTGTGCGGAAAGGAAACAAACGAGGAAACGACATTACACCACACGAAAGGTTGACAATTACTCTAAGGTAAGAATTTATTTAGAAATATTTATTTACAAAACATGTTTTAAACGTATTTATCTATAAAATAAAAGAAAACTTTTTTTACAATTCAGTTAAGTCATAAATGAAAACAAGGTTACTGTCAACCCACACAAATACGTATATTTGTTATTGGAAAAATTTATAAATACATTACACACAAGTTACTACATTGTAATATAATGGTATTAATAATAACGTTATTACAAATATTACACACCATTTGGTTTGCATATCTTATGTAAGCAACTGATGATGCCAGAGTTCTCGCGAAACTAGTTTCAAAATATGTTTATAATTTGTTTTTGAAATAACAAATATAGTTATGTGAAATTGACAATATCCTTGTTCTCATTTATTGTGGAAACTTTCCACGACAACATAAATTGTTTTATATTTAACCAAGTCCTTTCGAATTTAATGGAAACATTAAACTACTGATAACATTCTGAGTCGGGACTGTCTACTGAAGAAACACTTGAAGGTTGCATGTGGTGAGACTGTCTGGTGTGGTTGCAGATTCATTCCAGATGACTGTGGTATTGAAGTATATACACTATACATATTTCCTTGTTGGGATGTCGATGGGTAACCCTGGCTGTAGTACGTTTACGGCTACTGGAAAGTAATTTGTAATTCACTTCGACTATTACTGTTATATCTGTCAAGAACTTGCATTAGTTCAGAATCGTAATAGTAATACCATACTCTTTCTTTTTGTAGCATAACTAGACCCTGAATTTTGTGTTTTGTCAATTTGAAATGTTTTTCGAAAATTGTCCTTAATGTTCTTCCATTTCACTTGGAGTTGTTTTACTGAAAAGAACAGAAAGTATCTTAGAAATTAACTTACAATGAATACAAAAAAAATACGTATATAATACAAAAAATGCAGCAATAGTAGGCTCCTTATAAGCAGAGTGGCTGAAATGTAAAATTTGGAATTAGTGTTAATATACAGTGCATTTAGATTTGAGTGATATGTAACATCGTCATATTTCGTTTTTTCCAGGTACTTGGCCACAGGTATATCGTTCAGTGCTTTACACCACCAATTCTTAATCGGTACTGCAACAATTTCTATAATTGTCAAGGATATTTGTAATGTCATTTGCAAGAGATTGTCTGGAAAGAAACTTCCAGAACCAACATGTGAACAGTGGCTGAAGATATCAAAAGAATTCTTTCATTTATCCAATTTCCCAAACTGTATAGGAGCAATTGACGGGAAGCATATACGGATTAAAACTCCCTATAACAGTGGTTGATTAAATTATAACTATAAGCACTATTCTTCAATAGTTTTACTAGCACTCGCTGATGCAAATTACTGTTTCACATCAATTGATGTCAGAGCTTACAGTTGAGAAGGAGACTGCCATATTTTTAACAGATCTATTCTCGGGCAAAGGCTCCGAAACAATGAACTGAAACTGCCAGAAGATAAACCACTACCAAACACTAACAACCCAGTACCATTTGTTATTGTTGGTGATGAAGCTTTCGGCTTAGGTGAACATTTAATGAGACCATATCCTAGGAGAAATTTAACTGATTCTCGTAAAGTTTTTAATTATAGACTCACACGTGCGAGAAGATTTGTGGAGTGTGCCTTTGGCATCTTATCAAATAAACGGGCCATACTGCATACAGCAATGTCGGTGCAACCGAAATTTGCTGACGTAATAACGAAAACAGTTTGCATTCTATATAATTTTGTAAGAAGGAGAGATGGCTACAACTTTAGTGACCTTGAATCAGTTACAGTTTGCAATTTAGGCCACACTATGAAATCGCTGGAAATAAGAAAGCATTTTGAGGAATATTTTACGAGTCCTCAAGGTGCTATTGAGTGGCAATACCGAGTAATATAAATACTACTATTTTCACAATATGCATTCTTGTTTTAATACATTATTTCATTTAGTTATGTTCGTTTGTACTCATATAGGCCTATTCATATTCATATTTAGATTCATTTATTTTAATTAATAAATAACTTGTAATAAATTGTTTGGAAAAATATGTTTAATAAATTGCAAAGAATTTAAATATTTCGTTCTCAAATAAAGATACATAAAATATTATTCATACAACTCACCTTCTGCAGTTTTTTCTTCTGTAGATGTATCCCAGTTATCCGTCATTTCTTTACATACTTCATTCCAGTCTTTCATTTTTTTTGTCTCAAATGGAATATTCCTTGCAACTTATGTTCCAAATAGATTGTTTTTCTTGTACAAGTACAATAAACTTTTCTGTATCTAGCATTATTACTACATTGCTTCTAGTACGATTTTTCGTTAAAACTAAAAATCACACGCACAACAGTATACCAAGCTTTGTGTATGGATTATGAAAGCCTACTGAACAGAGAACCAGCGAGCGGTTCAGCCTCGTGATGTAAACGCACAGGTTCCAACACGTGTGTTTTGTCGAGTCGGCAGCAGAACCGCCAACCGCTTCTCATGTAAATACGCCCATATAAGACAGTGCGTTGTATCTACAGTGGTCCAACCGCCGCGGTTGAACCGCAGGGGCTCAAACGCTGATGTAAAAGTACCCTTAAACTGAAAACTGTATATCTTATGATATAATAATAAAGCATCCAGTAAACAAATATATTTCAAGTTTCATTAAAAAATTCATATCTTAGAATCAAAAAGTTATGGAAGGGAACCAACTGTCTAGTCCATAATATTGGTAGTAGAAACAATACTGTAACAAATAAGTGTTTATATAGGAATGATAGGTCACATACCATTAGAGAGAGAAACTGAATTTACATTATTGGTATAAAATAAGATTTTGGTTCATATAAACAAAATTCGTAAATTTTATTGCTATAAATATTAAAACAAGTTGAGAAAATCATGAGCAGTATAAATGGCAGTATTTGACATGGCAGTATTACCATTAACAAATAAATTTAACACAGCCTCTGCATGAAAAGTACAGTAACTTCATTACACCTATTCTATATCTAAGGTTTTCACAGCCAGTGTCAACAGTGTTGGAATAAATTCCGGGCTACTGGGCCATGGTCCACTCATGTTATTAATTTCAGATGTTTTGGCCTCACCTTTGGACGCCATCTTTAGTGTACAAAATGATCCCACACAACTGACACGATGTTCGTCAGTTACCCACAGTACTGTGGCAAAGGTTGTTCGTGGTCCCAACTCTAAGTTTATATAAACAGTCCTCTTTGGGACCGCAAACATTCGTTGCCATGGTACTGTGATTAACTGACAAACATTGTGCAGTTGTGTGAATCATTTTATGCACTGACGATGGCCTCGAGAGGTGAGAGCGAAACGTCTGAAATTAATAATATTACTGGACCACGGCCCAATAGCCCGGAGTTCATTCCCAACACTGTCCATTACACCTTTTACCAATATAAAGTTCACATAGTTGTATCTTTAAAATATATATATATTTTATACCTTAAGAGTAACAAGAACAGTTTTTTCGCTTTATAAATTACAGTTTGACGGATTACATATACTGTGATGCATGTTACTACACAGAACCTCTTCAAAATTGTATAGTAATGATCATAGTACAATCAGAATTACTCGTTTCAAGTGATAATATCCTGTTGTATAAAGTTGTTAACTTTCTTATCTCGCACAGACATATGACACCTTATCTTAAAACTCTGTATCTCTTATCACTGCCATTGGTGCCTCTTATACAACTGTCACCTGTCTGAGTGCTATCTACGCACAAAAAACGGGTACACAACCCAGCGCGTTAAATACACATAATGCATAACGAGCGCTAAGTAATACAAGCGAATATTACTTTTCAGACTAGCACATTTTTTTCCAATTTATTTCTTACATAACAGAGGTCAACCATATTCTAGTTTGTTGCCAAATATTAAAAAAAAAAACTTAAAAAGATTAATATACACACTTTACATCTGCATATGTTTACTTTGGTGTTAATACTAACCACAATAGTCACTTTTGGATCAAACTACGTATTTTTTTTTTTAACTTGAGAAGAATTTGATAGGTCTCAGAATAAAATGAAAACCAATAATATTTTAAAGTAGTTGTAAAAAACACTAAATAATGGCAGCATAACATGTACTATTATTTCACTGATTAAAGGTTATAGTCTGCAGCTACCTGGAACTGTTTCAACCCACGTAAAAAGTGACTTAATTTGTCATATGCTGCATAACATAAACCACTGTTTAACATACACCAAAAGGAAAACTATTCATACATTTCATTTCATAATACTGTTTCAAATTACTCAATTTACTGTTGAAAATCTCATAATTAGACTCAAACCATACAGAGGCATGACATGACATTCACAGAACACATTATCTGAAGCCCATTATACATTTACATAAAATAATTAAATGTCATCAATGGACAAAATATCAACCATAACAACAAATTTGAGGGACTAATCTTCTGGGAAATACAGTGAGCCTTCAAATTTCATGTTACTGTACTTTCATACACTACTGAAACAGCCAAACGTGGCTAATGCGTTAAGCTCAAAATTTATATGGATTTGCCAGGTGCCATCTTGTTTCTCAAATGGCTCATATATTTTAGGCCTTTATCCTTTGTTTGTATGGCCCACATCGTACACACGAGTCAATATGTTATATTAAGCTTTTGAAGAGTCACTGTTTGAATGATGACTTCGGATCTTGGAATATACTAGTTTATGTTTGCAAAGTGTGCTGAGTTTCCCTTTACATTTGTTGATTTGATTCCATCACTGTTTAAGCTGTTTTCACTCTGAAGTAATTTAAGTACATGGTTATTATCTACTTGTTCATAACTATGGTTCTTTGTATCTAAAACATTTCTTTCGTTAGTTCTTGTTGTTGAGGTACATAAACATTTTGTTTTATATTAACTTCTTATTGTCAATCCTACTTTTTGTCTACCAGCTACCCCAAACTTACAGTCACATAAATGTTTCCTTTGCTGCATTTTGGTTATGGCCCAATATAACAACATCAGCGTGCGTGTTTAAAAGAAATGTATGTTTTGTCTATAAAATAGGTTAATTACCTGGTGTCGCGTTTCTCTGAATCCTAATTACGGGATTACTCGAGTTTCGACACCAATGGTGTCATAATCAGATCCAATATGATTAAGGTTAAAACATCATTTATCGATGTATATTCATCTCGTCAAATAATAAAAAAACAACACATACATTGCACAAAATAATAAATAATTAACATATATTAAAACGAAATAACAATGAATGAAAAACAACATGCGGCCGTCACGACCCTGTACAGGAACGCTCCCACGGTAAAACTAATCAATACCGGCTTGAAGTTCGTTCAATTTTATCGATCTGATATAGCCGATTTCTTGTTCTATATGATCGATTCTATTAAACAAAATATTATTTGTATGTACTGATTTTTCATTTTGGACGCGATTGTAATCCTCCTTTATAGCTTTATATGGATTATTAGGATTCAGAGAAACGCGACAGCAGGTAATTAACCTATTTTATAGTCTTAACCGTTTCTGGAGGCAAATAAAATGTTTAAATATGTTTTGTGTTTTTTCAATATATTTAATACTGTGTCACTGTAGTCCAAAACATTTTAAAAATCTAATTTACTAATTCGCAAGTGATAATTACTTAGGGTCACACCTTATTCTATAAACAGCCCTTGAAGATTTTTAGTTTTGATGGTGTGGTGTGAAACCCCACCATAAAAATTCGGGCACTATACACAAAACAGAGCAAACAGGTGAAGCATGTTATAACCAACAGTGTTAAAAACATAAGAGCACATCCTTAATTACAAACGATTTACACATGATTTAAAATCTTTATTTATAAATTAATGCTTTCTGTTCGTGTCACTGAATTAATGTTACATCAGTTTTGAGGACGCTTATTACCTTTTATTACTATTTACACAAAACCTAAAAAAGGTTACACAAAACCTTAATAAAATTTATATACATTGTTTACCAAAAATGTTCTGCGCTCTCCTAACTGAAAGTTCAAAAATAGGCAGATATAAAAATAGTTCACTTACAGTCAGGAAGCCCCTTGAGAGCGCACAATATAGAATGACACTGACTTTATAGCACAGATACACACGGAAAAGTTCAAGAGGCTGTAAACACACACATGTATGAAAACATGACATTGTGTGTGTGTGTGTGTGTGTGTGTGCGCGCGCGCGCATGTACACACGCATAAATACGTATGTACTTGCCAGTATGCACAATTAAAAGTCAAATTCATTATTAAGTGAATGTCTCTGCAGTAAGAAAGCACAGAGACATAAAAGGGATTTCCTTATTGCTTTTACCACTGGCTATGACAGGGGTCAGGCAAATTGTTTCTTTCAGCATATATCACATGGGACCATGTTGAACTAAGACAAAGTAGTTACCCATACTTTAGGTTAAACAACAAACTTGTGCAAGATGTTCCTAGCCATATATAATATTAATTTAAATGGCCTAAAGTTAAAACAAGCACACAAAAAAACTAAACAGAAAATATATCGGACATGTTAACATAACTGATCTGTAGAAAGCCACACAATTATGAATAATTCTATACAAGTATGAATTCTGTAGATCTGAACAGAACAGTTTCATGCCCATTTGTGAACACTACTAATACGTAGGATGTGTTTTTATAGGTGGCAATACCACTGAGTAGTCGATGTTAACAAATACATAAACACAGAACACAATTTGCATGTACAGTGTGAAATATGACTACTAAGCCTGACCTTTAAACCCCCCCCCCACACCAAAAAAAACAGTTGCTGAGTAAATTTAATAGTTTATATATTTTTATTTTAAATAAAATACCGACTCATCAGTTTTGTTTCCAACATATGGTTCTGTAATGTTAGATCACATTCATACTTTTACAGTGTAATTTACGATTGTAACCAGATTGGCCAGTAATTAATTCCACCCTATGTATCAATAATGGATATCAGTATCTACCTACTCAACGTGCACAAGCGCACCTACAATATTTTAGCCAAAGAACTCTCACTAAAAAAGCATATGAAAAAACTAATGTTTCACCACGAAAATCAACATAATTAATTACTTATAATAACAACTTTATGTACTAAAATTAAAATGTTAAAAAAATATTAACCTGTATACTTAAAATTAATCTGAATCCTGTTGGATAAATTTAAAAATGTGAAACCATTTCCTAAACATATGACTAAGTGAAAAATGAGAAAGATTAAAAAAAATTGTTGTTTAATTTAGTTGAGACGTTATTAAATTATTTAGCTGGAAAATGCTTTTATCAACCATTTATTTTAAATGAACATTTATACATAAGCAAATCAGTGATAGGTACACATTTTTTTAAAGAAATGTTGGAACTACTTAATAGCTGTAATATTTGAACTACATGCACATGATTTTCCATAGTACTATACTGTTTTTACATTTCCAATTTCAGAATGTGTGATTCACATCAATTTTTGCGTAACATTAATACCACTAGAGCTGGAGCTCCTGGGAATTTCACGTTTGATAAGCACATTTTTGTATAGCGCAGCTTATGATTTATGTCAATTAATCTGATAACTGTTTAGCGCAATTCAAATTTGACACGTGACAAGAAAATGAATATCATCGTTAATACAGACACAACTTTAATGCCCGATTTCAAATATTAGACTTACTTTGAAGTCGCTTTACACACTGTAACAAAGTTATAAGTTTTAATAAATGTTATACAGTAGACTCCCTCTCGTCCAGCCACCACGGGACCAGACCCTAGGCCGGACGAACCGAAAATACGCTATAAAGATGAAATAACGCTCTTTAATGAATGATCCATACAATAAATGACCCAACACAGTATATATAAATTACTCATAATTATAATTACTCACCCTTACTCCATGGTGGCAAGTAAAAAATCAAACAAGGAAAATTACTACAACTCACACAGATATTACTGTACGTATTTGCCAAAAATAACACAACTCTTTATAGAATATGAAAAACACATGAACATTAAAAGTGTCACTACAGAACGTAAAACTCGGAAATAAAAATTGAAAGAAATCTGTTATCTTCTTCTGGTTTTTTTATTCAACTGTTTTGTTGAATGCGAAATCACGCCATTTCTTGATGAACATAACATCAACTGCAGTTGCCGCCTCTGTTTGTTGCTCGATGTATGTCATTGCTAATTCCAGGGCTGCTCTTCCCTCAGCGTGGCTCATTTTCCCCTCGACATTTCCCTCTTCGTCATTGACTTCTTCTTCGTCTTCTTGCAGTTTCATCATCGTTTAAGATCTCATTTTGAAGCTCCTCATCTTGACCAGCAATCCATTCTCCAACGTCTTGTTGTACAAGATCATCAGAGTGAGGCAATCATAGATCTTGTGGCAACAGCGATTCATTACGTCTGCTCACCGGTACCAGTGACACCTGAAGAATACGAGGCGAGCCAATCCGGCATCAGCAGCTGCCGAGACGTGACCAACTACGTGTTCGGAGCGAGCCAATCAGCGATCCCGGTTAGTTAATAAAACCCGGGCTGGCAGAAAATTTTAAACACTCTTCATCGCCACGCCATCGGACGCACTTCATCTCCTCTCCTCTCTTGGACGACATCGGCGCGGAGTCAGCCGGAAGGAACGGCTGAAGAATAGAACCGGCGTTCTTGCGTCTTCGCCCTCCAGTTCCGCTCCAGCAATAGGACGTCGCTGGGCCGGGAGCCGACTCTACAACCGATCCCGAAAGAAGAGGACCACAGTACACCACGAACAGCGGGCGCAGCCGCCGAACATCTCAGCGCGGCACAACCAACATCAGCTTTCTTGCCACCAGGTCCTTTTTAGGGCCACCAAAAACACTAGAGTGTACGATTGGCACCATTTGTCATGCGGCAAGCCTTTTGTCCGGTGACAAGTGGTACCCAACGTGGGGCGACGATCATCTTGCGGATGCAAGATCCAGCCACGCCAGCGAGCTACCAGCCGGCACACAAAACAACATGGCGCCCAAAAAACACCTCTACAAGATTCGGAGAAGAGCAGTAGGCTGGCTACCGGAGAGCATTCAAGACCTGGGGGAGTTGTGGCAACAGCGATTCATTACGTCTGCTCTCCGGTACCAGCGACACGGCGCGTGACACCTGAAGAATACGAGGCGAGCCAATCCGGCATCAGCATTTGGAGGGAGCCAATCAGTGTCCCGGTTAGTTAATAAAACCCGGGCCGGCAGAAAATTTTGAGGACTCTTCATCGCCACGCCATCAGACGCACTTCATCTCCTCTCCTCTCTCGGACGACATCGGGGTGGAGTCAGCCGGAAGGAACGGCCGAAGAATAGAACCGGCGTTCTTGCATCTTTGCCCTCCAGTTCTGCGCCAGCGATAGGACGTCGCTGGGCCGGCAGCCGACTCTACAACCGATGCCGAAAGAAGAGGAGGACTGCAGTACGCCATGAACAGCGGGCGCAGCAGCCGAACATCTCAGCGTGGCACAACTAACATCAGCGTTCTCGCCACTCGGTCCTTTTTAGGGCCACCAAAATAACTAGTGTACGATTGGCGCCATTTGTCATGCGGCAAGCCTTGTCCGGTGACAATCTTTTTACAGAGATTCGTTGTCATCTGGTTCAAAACCCTGAAGATTTGATTCATCTGCTTTAGGGTTGTCCTCTTTATTCTTTTCAATGAGAAGAAAACAATTTGGCCATACTTTTCTCCAAGACTTTGTAAATGTAGATGATGGCATTTCATTGTATGGCTTAGCTACCCATATAGATCACGTCTTTCACGTTGATTGTCTTTAAGGCTGGAATAATACCTGTGCTGCCTTCATTGTCCAGTTTACCTAGAATTTCCGAAAGAAGCTTTCTGCGGTACCTTCTCTTATAAGACTCGATGACCCCTTGGTCCATTGGTTGTGTAAGACTTGTGACGTTAGGTGGCAGGAATAATAATTTTATATCACTGTAACCTTCACATTCAAGTTCTTGCGGATGGGTAGGTGCATTGTCTAGCACTAAAAGTGCTTTAACTGGTAACTTCAAACTCGTCAAATGATGTTTCACTTTAGGAACAAATTCGTTTTTTAACCACTCCTTAAACAGATACGAATCCATCCAGGCTGATTTTTGTGCTCTGTAGTACACTGGAAGGGATGACATGTTTAAATTCTTAAAAGCTCTTGTGTTTTGCTGATTTTCCGATTACAAACAAAGGCAGTTTGTGGGGTCCTGAGGCATTTGACCACAAAGCCACCGTGATTCTCTCTTTACTGGCTATAAATCCTGGGGCTGAAATTTCCTTAGCCGTAGCAAACGTTTTCTTGGGCAAGAGTTTAAAATTCAACCCCGTCTCATCAATATTATAGACTTGTTCTGGACTAAGATTTTCACTAGCAATGATGTCAGACAGTTTTTTTGAAAAATCACTAGCTGCTGATAGGTTCGCTGACAATTTTTTACCACAAACGCCAATGAAATGAACTCCATGACACTTTTTCCAGCGTGTTAGCCATCCTTCACTTGCAGAGTGTACGATCCTTCACTTACAGTTTTGAGTGTAGGATAACTGCTTTTCCTTTTAAAATTGGTCCACTTATCGGAGTGCCTCTTCGGCGTTCCTGCATAAACCATAACCACAAAGCATCATCTACTAATTCGTTATTTGGTTTTTTAAAGTGCATCATGTCGAAAGCACTTTTCCAGTTTCAATTTGAGTGCAGAAAGTCTCAATCAATTTTCTGTTTTGGCACCAGTCATTAACAGTACTCTTGCCTACATTAAACTCTTGGCAAATACGCTGGACCGATTCACCCTTATCGAGACGCTGAAGAACTTGTAATTTTTGGTCCATAGTCACGAACATGTTTTCGTTTCGGACTCATATCGGAAAACGTTTTTATTTATCAGAATGATCAATATTGCACAACACTAATAAAAATTATTCCGATTAGCGCTTTCAAGCTTCACAGCTCATCCTCAGATCAGGAATAGACAAGAAATATGTAAAACCCAACCCTTCACCCCTCTCCCCCACCCTGCTCACCCACAACAAACTAAAAATTAATGACCCTTCCCCACCCCCTAAACTCTGTCTCACCATATGTACAGTTACATATTTTTCTAGTAAATTCCTTGTGTTTCAGTGTGTGTGTGTGTGTGTGTGTGTGTGCATCCTTTTAAACTACCCTCTTCCTCTCCACACACGTGGGTCAGTCACACACCCTTATTTTAAAACAACCAATTAGTACTATGAAATATAATTCTTAATCTTATCTATCTGCCCTGTCTCATTTACTTCTTAATCATGTTATAAAATATTTCTTCATTATCAAATTTAATTTTAATATTAATTAAATTTAGGGGGTGGGGAAGGGTCATTAATTTTTAGTTTGTTGTGGGTGAGCAGGGTGGGGGATAGGGGTGAAGGGTTGGGTTTTACATATTTCTTGTCTATTCCTGATCTGACGATGAGCTGTGAAGCTTGAAAGCGCTAATCGGAATAATTTTTATTAGTGGTGTGCAATATTGATCATTCTGATTGTGATTTTAACCACTAACACAAATTTCTTCATTAAACGTTTTTATTTATACAGATACATACAGTATTACTATATACACAGATATATTTACACAGACTACATACACAGAACTCACAACATAAGACATACATCCGCACATGAACAAAACCGTGAGTCAACTGAGCTACTGTACATATATTTTCCGTTTAACAAGTTGGGGCCTGTCATTGGAGGCTCGTCTAGACTGTGTGACTCACCGTATGGCTGGCCGAACCATCTGACGGCTGATCCAACCGAGGCCGGATGAGAGGGAGTCTACTGTATAGGCAACAGTATTGTATATAAAAAAATGGAAAACATACCGTTTATATTTTACTCCAAAATAATTTACTGGCTTATCTTTGTTATGCTTTTACTATTCAGGGGTGCACAAAATGTTCAGACCCCTGAAATTTCCCCCGAACACAATTTTCTCGGTAGGAAATTTCCCCAAAACTAACGCGAGGGTTTATTATGTTTTACCATCCAATTTATTGTATGTGATGAATGATAAAAAGAGAAGTAATAAAAATATAGGTCGCAGACACTTAACTTACTCAAAAAATTATCTTATGAACAAGAAATACATTAATAATCACTTGATTCAATGAGTCGTTGCTCGCGAGGAATGATGTTGCTATCTTTGTTCTCATTAGGATGAATGTTTCTTTTCAAAACTTATTTTAAAGATTAATTGTTCTAGTTAACAACTGTAAAAATGTTGTGAATAAAACATCAGTTGATATTTTCGTCGTGATTTCTATTTTTTGTCACTGATAAAAATTTTCCCAAAATTTCCCCGGGCAGCCCAAATTTCCCCCGAACCACATTCGCGTGTTCAGACATACTCTGCACCCCTGCTACTATTATTGGCATCAATACAAAAAAGAACGCAAATGTAGTAGATTGAGATGCAAGAACAATATTTGTTTGTATTCAACGAATATGGCTATGTTATATGAGGGATGCAGTTTGAAAATAAACATTAAAATCTGTTTTCGCTAAAGGTGGAACTTGCCTCTGTACACCAATCATTTATAAAGTTTAGCACTGTAAATGTTTTGTACCCTAATATAGAATGTAATGTTTCCTTCAATACCAACCAAGGGTACGTTTCTTCTACCCTGATTTATAGTTATAGTTGCAAGCCTCTCTAAAATTTGTTTCAAGTCACTCAACTGGTATACACATATATTTTGTTTAATATAACCTCCGAATTGACAGTTCAAGTAGTGAGAATCCAGTGCTGCCACATCGTGCAATACTACCATGTGTTCAACTGCTGGCAGCTTTCATCAGCCCAACAGGAGCCTGTTGCTTACAACACTAGTTGTAAGAATTTAACAGATTTGAAATACCTGAAATATTTTTTTTCTGTGTTACCTACATTGCCAAATCTAAAATCTAAAACATTTTAGAGACAGAACTGCTTTTCAAAAAAATTTTGATTGGAACTATTATGTCCTGAAATATGTCCTAAATCCGTCCTTTTTCTGACAGAAGATCCTATTTCGTGCCATTGCTTCCATCTTTCATAAGGTTGAGAATCCAATTCATATAATCATGCGAGTGCGCACAAACTTATATGCCATAGTTGCTTATTAGAGTTAGTCGCTAATTAAATGGACAGCTGTCATATCTTGAAAATAACTACTGTTGAAAGGATTGCCACATAAAAATGTTAAGATCCCCTAAATATGCCAACCAAAAATATGTCCTAATGAATAATCGATGATACCATGATGTTTTCATGTAGACATATTCACATATTTCCAGATTTTTTTTTATTAAATGGCACAAAATATTTTAATTCCAGAATTGATCCAAACTATAATGACAATTCTTTTTCATTTCAGCATTTTCTTTTAACAATAATCTTACAATACTTTTGTAAAATGTGCGGAAACATCTATTCACAGCCTGGCTATTAAAAAAGACATTGCCTCGTCTAAAAAAAAAAAAATACACTTAACATATCATATGTTAGTTATCGCTCACACAATTTCAAAGGCTGTACAAACGAGGTCACACTGTATTGTGCAATATACCACTCTCATACACCTGCAGTGTTCTCTATAACCTTCATTAGGCTCAACAAGCTGTTCATTGATCTTTCCACTTTTCATCCTTTATTTAAAAAATTATGTGGAATGTTCAAGTAACTCTCTCCTGTCAGTTCACATACAGCATGAAAACACACCTTTGCTCAAATCTACAATGTTATGTTATCTTCAATTTTTCAAACCATTGCTCTACTGTTAAAGATTTAACAAAACAGTAAAATTAAACACACACATACACACACACACGGCAAGAAATTAAATACTTTTCAAATAAAATGTTCTGTAAAGCTACATATTACAAAACATGATACTGCCTTTCTTAAGGTTTGAAATAATTCTATTCTCCCTTGAAAAAATCACCTATAAATTTTACAAACATCTGACAAAACTTTACTCAACTTTAATATTTTCTATCTCATTTGTTGCTACATATTATTGTATCATAATGTTCAACAAAGTATGTTTCCATACCTATGTTACCTAGCAGTAAGGAAAATATAACTGGAAAATTAAATAAAAGTTATATCTACTCCATAACCAGAAACCTCTATTTACATAAGAACAGGTCTCTTTCATTACCTTATTAAGGAATGGAATGTTCTTCACAATATACACCAAGACTGCAATAACAGGAAACCAACCTCACCAGCTGAAACAATTACAGTACAAGAACAACCACATAACTCGTCATGTGATACTCATTGGCTATAAAAATTTGTCTAGGCCTGACTTTGTCGACTCATAAAATTTTTGACTCATGAAATGACACTAATAATATTCAAAATATCAACTTGTATGCCTGACTGAAGAACTAATTTTCCAATACTCAAAATGAGTTACAAAAGTAGCTGTGAAAACTTTAATTGGCTAATCAATGATAGCCTCTAGCTTTCCTTTCCAACTTCTTAATAGATTACATGGTTCAATAAATCTAGTATATCTTTGCCCCAATTTATGTGTGTATCTCGCACGCATGCATGCAATCATCACCGTTATCATCACCATTAATTATATTTTAGCATGTGACACGTGCTTGACACCATTCCTGTCACCATTCATATCTATCCCAGGCTTGTTTTAATATTGTAACAGCACATACTATGTCAACCCTTTTTCTCCTTCTTCACACCTTCCACTATTCAGTAGAATGTTCAGCTTCAGGATTCATACAATCCAATATCTCTTTCTCCTCTGTTATACTCCTTCACTTTTGAGCACCTCTTCACTGTTTATTTTACCTACCCACCTTATTCCTTCCACATATCTCCACATCTACATTTCCTGCACCTCAATACAAAGTAAAACACTCATCAAAGTCTCTTCCTCAGATCCAAGTTTATTCTGCTACACAAAATTCATTTTTTCATATTGATCGCTTCCCTTGTAATTCTACTCCTAACCTCTTGTTCACTGGTCCCTCACATTTGTCAACACGGTGCCTACATAACTGTATCAATACATTCTCTAACTGCAATGTTTTATTCTCCTCTTCATTATATATCTACTCTCATATCTTAATCACTTTTATTTTCATCCAACAATCTTCCAACCTATTTTCCAATCTTTGTAATATTCTTTGTATGGCTGCTCCCTCATCTGTTAAAACCACCATAAAATTAGCAAATCCTAGAATCTTTAATAATTTATTTTTTTCCCTTCAGTACTAACTCCTTGTTCCCCATATAAAATGCTACTTATTATACTGTCTACTTGTGTGCATTAAACAAGAATGAAAAAACATTCCTGTCTCAGCCGTCTAATGTCAAAATACTTTGTTAGACTTTCTTTAATTTTCATACATGCCTTTTGATTTATGTGCCACTGCTTTATCAATATTGTACCTTTCCAGTCCATCTTCATAGCATATTTATTAACTTGTCACAACTTAACCTGTCAACAGCCTTTCTCCAAATCTACGAACATAAACTAATTCCTTGTCCTCCCTTTATATAGTTTTCTTGCTAACCATTCTAATTAATCCAACAGCAACTACGCTAGTGTCCACACCTCTTTTAAAACCAATTTGTTCTTCCCCTGTTTCTCCATTATTTTATTTACAATTACAAAGAACCAACAAAAATAAATTTTGGCACTTATTGTTGGACCTTGTCCCTTAGCGGGGAGAACTTTTACTGTAGGTGGTATCAAACTTGCAGTGCAATGAATGTATATATGTAATAATATTATCACGTCTTTTCTTGTAACTACATTCTGATAAATCAATTTATTCTTTACTCTTCTCCATTTGTGATTTTGTACATTTAAATGATTCCAACCTCTTTCCTGTAATATAACTTCCAGTGCGTCCAAACTATAATTTTCTCTACTGCCCCCCCCCCACACACACATTTTTCAAATGTGTACACACATTAAATTTCCAATAATTTATGATTCTAACAAAAATCTGGTATTTTCCATAATTTTTAAAAACAAAAAGTGCTGTTGTAATCTACAACAAAATATTATTACTCCTTTTCATAGATAGGTCTACATATTTTGGCAGCTCACACTCCTATGTCTGGTATGTTTCTTTGGAATTCTGAAGACATAACTATGTGGTCATCATGTTAGTATTGGTTTTTACATTTATCACTCCCCCTTCCTAACTAACTTCCATACAGTCCACTATAGAACTATCCCACTGAAATACTTTCTACTGTTAATGCATGTGAATAAAGAAGACAAGAACATACTTCAGAGCCAACTGACACACTCGCATATTATTCAGCATATAAAATTCTGCAATAATTGTTATATTTTCAAGAAATTATTAGAAAATTTATTGTTAATTCAGAAAAGACTCTATGGTAAAACAAGATTTTTGTTTCTCAGGATACCATTAATTCTGACAAAAAAAATGTAGCTAATGAAAAAAAATGGTCTCAACTGAAAAATACGTTTTCAAATTACATACAATATCTAACAAAGCTACTGGAAGTTTGTTTTTATTTTTATTTTCCTTGTATTTTGTTGTACCATCTCAAACAAGACAGACTGAATTATCTAACCCGCAATAAAGCTAGTACAAAGTAATTAATCTTTAACTTCTTCCTGTGTCTCTTAACACAGAACACTGAGTTTTATGTTATCACTAACCTTACGAGATAATTTGGCATATGACCCTATAATGATTTACACTCAGAAAAATTAAACAATAAATAAAACATGTGATCTGGTTGTGTCTTGTGATCATGTAATACATACAAGACTACTAATTGGTATTACACTGTGTCAGGGTTCAGAAATGCGACAAAGGCTGGTCACAAGTAAAGTTTATGACCTATGATCAATAACTACTAAATACATTATAGTTGACACAAGATTTGAACCTTCTAACAACAGAAGCCAGTATTCAAAGAGTTAAGGGGCCATCAGAAAATGCGTCACAATTTACCATCAGAAAATGCGTAATCAAATTGAATTATGAACCTTATTTTGAATCGTGCCCTCCAAGTACATAAATCAATCTAGATTTATCCAGTCTCATAACTAGCAACGTAACATACAATGGAATTAGTACTTGCTGATAACAAAATCCATACTGTAGGGGGGGGGGAAGAGTTCAAGAGTGCCTGTGCATCAAAATATACGCAGCTGTATTAACCAAGATGATGCAAAACTGTTTTATTTCTGAAAAATAATGATGAAAATTCAGTTGTACTTTCCTCAATAGTTTTACGTCAATAACACTGATACGTTAAAACAATTATTAATGTTTATCATTTCCTTGACATTTCTTAGTATTCACAAATATACAGACATGATAACAAGTGTCTGAGTACTGTTAATCAGTGGCAGGTGTGTCAGGAGGCATGGCTACCGTAACAGCCAATTCACATTCATGGATTAGTGCCAAACTTATGTTTGCTTTGGCACTAACAGCAATATTTGCATTTACATGAATTTACTATACACTTCTTTGCTATATATATTATGTGTTTACATGCGTTACATATATTACATAACATGTACAGTCATTCAAAGTTGATCATACATACATAGTTACTACACAAAAAGTCAGTTTTAAAATATAACTGTTCTTAACATTCTGATGTTCAAATCTATAGCTTTCTGTTCTACTAATTTCTGACTTTGTAGTCTGTCACGTGAATTCTTAACTTGCTTTTAATAATGACAATCAAATTTTTTTATGATAAAATATCCATTTATATTGTCAATGCCCTCTCTTACTATTTCTAGCATTTAGTAAAAAATATTTCTCATATACAGGTCTTAATTTTACGTATTTGATGTGTGCTTCAGTATTTTGTATTCCCCAATTTTATCATAGCCAATATTTAATCTGTGCACCAGCCATAAGTAACTTTACTGCAAAGTTCTACAATCATTTTAGGGATCTTAACAGCATAAATCTGGCAATACATGCAACATGCCTCAATTTAACATTAAAAATTATGCAAAACTACAAACACAATAGCAATTTAATGATTAATTTAAAAAGAAAAATTTGTTTTCTGGCTAGAAAAATAGATAAGCTTTTAATTTTGCAATACTCTGTCACGTACTAGTGAATCAACAGTACAGGTGAGCATATAGGTTCTACAAATTTTATATTGCTTTAAAGCTGAGCTGTCTTTTTTCTCTTAATATTATATATCCAACCACAAATTGTTATAGCTAATACAAATAGGGAAGGAGCTAGTGGCAACTGAAATCCTTGAGAGTTTGCATCAATCTCAAGTCTGTGAGTCATAATCTAACAAATGTCAGCATAATGGTGGCAGCATTATCAAATATTATATTTCTTAAAACAATGGAGTAAGTAACTGTGTACCAATATTGATCTGAATTAATATATGAAGTCAAGTGTATGTTATCAATCAATCGTAAAACCAACCAACACACAATTTACTTCACCTGACGATGAAGCAACATGGCTGGCAACAGACATACAGTTTAATGCCTAAAACTTGTCTCCAATAAATGGGAAATACTTCTGACCTTTCATCATAAATAGCCTACCACAAACAATTCAAAAATGAATTATACCGAATTATCCAGTCTCTTGTCTCTGACATTTCTGGCCCATAAACTATACGCATGCACGTAATAAATACGCATTTTAAGAGCAGAGTGCTACTGTGTGTAATCCTCCTTACTTTAGCACAGGCAATCCCATCTTTATCTCATTAGATAACAATTCCTGGCACTGTGCCTCCACTGTTAGTTACTATTTAACATAAATATTTCACTTGATTCCCAGCTGTTTCACCTTTACCACCTAATGTTATATGCTTTTTCTAGAATTAATTTGATACTCCATAATTTTTAGGCCGGTTTTCCCCATTTGAACAAGCTAAACACTCTCCAATGATACTGAGCATTGATGATACGTTATCTGTACTCCCTTTTCACTTGGTATTTTATACGATAATTGTGCAGTCTGGTCTAACTGGTTTGTTGGGTTTGCACATATATCAGACAGAATCTGTAAATATCCACTTTCAATCTATTACTTTTCTAATACCAATTATCACCAATTACTAATATTTTGGCTATAATTAGAGTGTATATGTTACTAGCTTGTTAATGAAGAAAAAGAAAAAGAAAAAAACCTCGAGTGGGTGACGAATTACAGAGGGAGACGAATTAGTGAGGTTCCACTGTATATCAACTTGGGAGACTAAAATGTGCTGCTTCCTCTATTGGTCCACTATTAAATTAGTTTAGAATGTAAGAGAAATAACTTTTATTTTTAGTATAACCATTTTCAGTCTTCTTCACAGGTTTCTGTTGCAAATATCTCTTTACACTATTTATTCCAAATGGGTAATACGTTAACTGATTCCAAATGACCAAAATTTACTTGTTTTGCAACAGACATTATTATGTCTGTCCTCAGACAAAATTCAAAGTTTACTAACTAACACAAGATGATTCAAAACTGTCATTTTTCCACTGAGCACAGGGTTATAACAATCACCTCCTGATCAATCCAGTCTAACAAATTAACCTTATTTAGTTATGCTTTATCAATCAAAAGAATATTGTTAAATTTTTCTAGTATATAAATTGTCATAGTGTCAACTGAATTGTTACAGCATCACCACAAATCTGCCTTCCTTTGTTCACATATCCCACAGTATGTTTTGTGCACATGTATATTTTCATTCCCTACTGACATACTGGAAGAAGTGTTCATGACATATAAATAAAATTTTGTGGTACAAATGTCCGAGACAGTTACACTTAAAGAACTGTTTTAAAAACTTTTATTTTTTAATTTAAACACTTTTCCACGACTGAATACAAATTTCAGATAACAAATTTTACATTTAAACTATCTTTTTTTTACTCAACTGAAAATTTTTCATAAACATATTAGTTTCAAAAATGTAATGTCACACAATTTACTCTTTCCAATCGTAATTATGATCATGACTATAACTGATTCACCATTTGGTCTACAAACTGCGGTCTTATATGCCAATAGTACGTGGGGGTAGGTTAAAGGGACTGGACTATCGCTAGCCTCTAATGCTAGCCACTGCTGACCATAACAATAGTAATAGCGAAACTGTGGTTTAAAATGTAAAATAAATCAAATCAACATTGTATACAAAGTTTACAAGTTAAAATATTTACATTGCATACATATTAATCACACACTCTTAGCACCCAATAAAAATAACAAGAGATAATCATGATTATTTAAACTAATAAAAACATTGCATCATCTCACCAAAACATAGTTATTTGTTGTTCTGTTGTATATACAGTACTGTGCGAATTAATGTGAACACATCATAATTATCACAATTTTACTTTTTTTCACAGTTGGCAACACTTTTATGTCAAAGTAGCGGCCATTTTGTTTTACTGTTCTGACAGTCAGTGAGTAATGAGACATAGCAAGCTACAGACGCGTTGCATTTTTTTTTTTTTTTTTTTTTAGAATTATTGTTTTTGCTGAAGTAAGCTGAACTAAGGCTTTATTTGCTTTTTATTTTTGAAGATGGATATTACTCCCAAAAAGCGCACTAAAATTGTTACTTTGAGTGAACACACATCAATGACTCAAAGAGATATTGCCAAGGAGTGTGGTGTGAGTTTAGAAGCTGTCAACAAGATTTTGAAGCAAAAAAGGGACACTGGGACGATTGAAGTGAACAGAAAAGGGAAATGTGGAAGGAAAAGAAAGACAAAAGCAAGGGATGAAGCTTTTTTAATAAGGGAAAGTAAATTAAACCCTAGGAAAACCAGCCAAGAACTTCAGCAAGACTTAGCACACGCTGGAGTTATTGTTCATGACTCCACCATACGAAAACGACTTACAGAAGGAGGAAGAAAAACAGTCAGACCTCAAAAAAAAAACAGTTATTGACTGCTGCCATGATGACAAAATGATATGATTGGGCAAAAAAATATGTGAGCTGGACTGTTGAAGATTGGAGAAAAGCGTTGTTCTCAGATGAGAGCCATTTTTTGGTACAAGGACAGCTATCTCGTTTCGTTAGAAAAAGTGACAACGAAAAACTTACGACAGCTCATATTGATCAAACAGTTAAACATCCGTTAAAGATGTTCTGGGGCTGCTTTTCTTATAAAGGTACCGGATGCCTTGTGCCGATCGAAGGCATGATGAACTCGCAAAAATACAGAGACTTGCTAGAACACAGATTGGAAGCTGAACTAAGAAAAGTTGATGCCAACGGTCAAGCAGTTTTTCAACAAGATTCGGCTCCATGTCACGTGTCCAAGATCATGATGAAATATTTCAAGGACAAAAAGATATGCCTTGAATGGCCAGGAAACTCACCGGACCTTAATCCGATTGAAAATCTCTGGGCTATTGTAAAAGCTAGACTTCGTAAAATAGATTGCACAACAAAAACAAAACTGATTGAGGCTGTAATCCGCACATGGTTTTGAGACCAGCAACTATCAGAAAACTGTAAAAAACTTGTTGATTCTATGCCAAAACGTGTTGAAGAAGTTATAAAAGCCAAGGGAGAAGTTATAAAAGCCAAGGGAGGACATATTTCCTATTAAAACAATTTAAATTGTATTCTTTTCTCTTTTTTCTTCGTCTATAACTAATAAATGTTTTTTTCAAATTATCACTTGTGTTCACATTAATTCGCACAATACTGTATGTATGTTTCAACAATGAAAATTGCAGACAGCTCTTATCTCTATGTACTAATTTTAGAACATCTTTATCTTTTATTACCTCTTAATGATACTACTAATAATAATGTCAATTGTACCACTCATAAGGCTACATTATCAGAACACACCTCTTTTCAATTAATCTCTGATGTTTCATGGTTATTACACACATCACTCATATTCACAAGGACATAGATGTCTACAAGACTGGACTATTGTCAACCGAAAAGACAAAACACGTGTTTAAAAATGGTTTGCTTAATTAATCAAACTCATTTATCTCGTACAAATTCTCTACAAATTCACATACCGATGATCCTTGACTTCACACTGTAATTACCCAACTGATTTGATTATCTATATATTTCATACATGAGGTCAAAATACAAATTCCCAGTGTTTTGTAAGATTCTATTGATTATAAACAAAATGCTAATCAACTAAAACGCTAAAGAAAAATATGAACAGCTTTTGAATGTGAAAACACAACATTTACATCAAATATCTTTTACAATTTCACAATATTCCTTGCTTTATTATGTTGAAGTTTATATAATCAAATGATTACCTTCTACTATAAGTATTACAGCAGTGCCCCACATACTTTCACGTGACCTTATCCTGTGTCTTCAAAGGTTTAAAATGAACATAAGGACAGCCTTTAGGGAAGTATACTTCAGCTGTACATATAATTTTAATACTTCCAATAAAAAACAAAGTAATTATATAATTAAAATATAAAATATATGCACATACAGCACAACAAGTCAGTACTTTGCCTGTAACCTGACTCCTGCCAGCAAAGAGCTTCTGTGTGGCCATCAATGCAATTCTCTGTATTAAAAAATTTAATTACATCATGGCATACAGTACTTTAGATTGTCTGCATATCAAATACTACATTTTACTTGTAGTCGCTTTTGAACTTGTAAACACTAGATTATTCATGTTACTCTATTTTTGTACTCTTATCAAATCATCTTCTAACTAGATTTACTATTACATCTGTTACTAGATTTGTTAATATTATGCTTAACAATTGTTATAGGGAATGCCTGCACACTTGAAAAATTATGGTAACAGTGCACCGTCATACATATATATATATTTCAATCACTTTCTGCTACAGTCCATTTCTTGATGTATATAATACTATAATATTTATGACTAAATTTACCTCAAGATATACTTTTTTCCTTTAGGAACATGTTTCGGGAGATCTTGTTCTCCCATCTTCAGCCTTCGCCATCTTGTTTCTGGTGAAGTATTTGTGTGTTGGCTTCTGGATGTTATTGAGGTAGTTTGTTGGTCTTTGGTCCTTTAAAGTTGCATTATTGTGTGTGGTTGTGGTATCTGTTTTTGTATTTTGTGTATTTTCGATGTTGAGTGCTTTGAATATTGTGTCATGTTTTGTATTGATTTGTATTTGTTCTGGTATTAATTTGTTTTGTGTTTTATGTTTGTAAATCTGTAAATTTTCCCAAATGTTCATTATGGTGCCTTTGTGTGGTATATGTTTTATTAGTGTTACATTGGTTATGTCTGGGAATTCATGTCCTGTGTTTATTGCATGTGTGGCTAAATTGGATTTATATATATTTGGTTTTTTGTATGCATTTAGGTGTTCAAAATAACGTTTTTTCAGCTGTTTTTTTGTTTGTCCTATATAACATTTATTGCAATCTTGGCATTCAATTTTGTAATTTATTTAGATTTTGCTATTTAGATTTTGTAATTTATTTTTATTAGTTTTGTATGCTATTTTTATATCTGTGTTTTTAAATAGTTTTGTTAGTTTTGTCATTTTATTATTTATATATGTGAATGTGGCCCATTTTTTGTTGTTGTTATTATTTATGTGTTGTTCAGTTTGATTAATTCTTAATTGTTCAGTTTTTATTTTGTATTTGATTTTATTTTCTATTTTGATCATAGTATTTTTATTGTATCCATTTGCATAACCAATTTGGTGTATTATATTTCTTTCTTTGTCAGTTTCTTGTTTGTTTAGGGGTATTTTGTACATTCTGTTAAATAACGAATAAAATGCTGCCATTTTATGTTGTGGTGGGTGGTCAGAATGGTTAGGTATAATGATGTTAGTGGAAGTTGGTTTTCTATATATTGCATATTGTATGTGTTTGTTGTATCTTGTGATGGTTATGTCTAAATAGTTGATTTTGTTATGTTTTTCTTTTTCTTCTGTGAATTGTATTTTGGGATGTATGTTATTGATTTGTTTCAGTATGTTCTCTGCATTTGTGTTTTTGTTATTTGATACATATAGTCCATCATCTACATATCTTATCCATATGCCATCTGGGTCATGTGTTTTTATGATATTTTGTATTTTGGTGTCTATGTGTTGTAGGAATATTTCTGCTATTATGCTTGATAATGGTGATCCCATTGCTAACCCTCTTTCTGTTGATAAATTTTGCTATTAAATTCAAAGTAATTTTGTTTTAGTATTAGTTGGAGACTATTTTTTATTTCGGTTATATATTGTTTGTTTTCATTTTGTTCTATAAGTTTGTTTATTATTATGTCAATTGTTTCTTCTACTGGGATATTAGTGTACATGTTTGTTATGTCATATGATGTGAAAAATGTATTTTCATTTATATTTATTATTTTTAGTTTGTCTATTAATTTGTATGTATTTTTTATGTTATGATGGTTGTTTGTTAGATGGTTACTTTTTAGTTTTTGTGCTATTATTCTTGCTATTTTGTATGTAGGAGCTTTTTTGAAATTGATTAATGGACGTATTGGGTTGTTTAATTTGTGTATTTTTATTAGGCTGTTCATTTTAGGTGGTTCTGGATTATTGTTTATATATATGTCTATGTTTTTATTGTTGAAAATGTTTTTATTTGTTTTTATTAGTTTTATTGTTTGTTTAAGATAGTTTTCTGTTGGGTTTTTATCTAGTTGTACGCATTTATTATTGTTGATGAAGTCTTCGGTTTTTTTGATGTAGTCTGTTTTATCTGTTTATTATAATTTAATAATAACTAAAGCAGACAAAAGTCAAGCAACAGTAATCATTGATAAAACAGACTACATCAAAAAAACCGAAGACTTCATCAACAATAATAAATGCGTACAACTAGATAAAAACCCAACAGAAAACTATCTTAAACAAACAATAAAACTAATAAAAATAAACATATAACATATGACATAATAATAAACAAACTTATAGAACAAAATGAAAACAAACAATATATAACCGAAATATACATAACCATCACAAGATACAACAAACACATACAATATGCAATATATAGAAAACCAACTTCCACTAACATCATTATACCTAACCATTCTGACCACCCACCACAACATAAAATGGCAGCATTTTATTCGTTATTTAACAGAATGTACAAAATACCCCTAAACAAACAAGAAACTGACAAAGAAAGAAATATAATACACCAAATTGGTTATGCAAATGGATACAATAAAAATACTATGATCAAAATAGAAAATAAAATCAAATACAAAATAAAAACTGAACAATTAAGAATTAATCAAACTGAACAACACATAAATAATAACAACAACAAAAAATGGGCCACATTCACATATATAAATAATAAAATGACAAAACTAACAAAACTATTTAAAAACACAGATATAAAAATAGCATACAAAACTAATAAAAATAAATTACAAAATCTAAATAGCTCACACAACAAAGATAATACAACAACCAACGGTATATACAAAATTGAATGCCAAGATTGCAATAAATGTTATATAGGACAAACAAAAAAACAGCTGAAAAAACGTTATATTGAACACCTAAATGCATACAAAAAACCAAATATATATAAATCCAATTTAGCCACACATGCAATAAACACAGGACATGAATTCCCAGACATAACCAATGTAACACTAATAAAACATATACCACACAAAGGCACCATAATGAACATTTGGGAAAATTTACAGATTTACAAACATAAAACACAAAACAAATTAATACCAGAACAAATACAAATCAATACAAAACATGACACAATATTCAAAGCACTCAACATCGAAAATACACAAAATACAAAAACAGATACCACAACCACACACAATAATGCAACTTTAAAGGACCAAAGACCAACAAACTACCTCAATAACATCCAGAAGCCAACACACAAATACTTCACCAGAAACAAGATGGCGAAGGCTGAAGATGGGAGAACAAGATCTCCCGAAACATGTTCCTAAAGGAAAAAAGTATATCTTGAGGTAAATTTAGTCATAAATATTATAGTAATATATATATATATATTTTTTTTTTTTTTTTTGTGATGTGTAATTCACTGCAGGACCCTTCACTGCAACTGATGAAGCTGTGGTAGTCTATTATTTCTAACTTTTGTGTGCGTGCGTGTGTGTGTGTGTGTGTGTGTGTTTTGAAAATGGTAAAGTTGGGAAGTGTGCTAGCTTGCTATATGACGGCTGTTAAGCATAATTAACCCTAGAATAGTACCCTTCCCAAATCAGCACTTGTTGATACCCACCGTCAATTTGACGGACAAATGTATTTTATCTCTTTTGATAGACATTATAATGGGATAATAATAAAAGAATAAAAAAGTAGGGTAGGAAAAGGATTTTTAAAAAACAAATGCATTTCTGTACAATTTTCATTAAAAAATGTAATATCAATTTTTTCAAAACATACACTTTGTGATTTTTACAAAACAGAGTGTTACAAACATTATAGACCTCTTGTCTATTTAAATTGAAGAAAATTGAACTAAGAAATTATTACATTTGCACTTCTGCTTTGAAATCAATAAGAAAATGTACTAAATGTGTTCTTACTATTATTTATTTGTATGAATCTAAAACGAATGCAATAGAACAGTCGAATTTAAAACTTCAAAAAAAATTATAAAAACAGCTGTCTATAGTAATATTCTTTAGCAGTCTAAACAAAAGTTCTTTTGGTGTTCTCCACAAATCGGAGCATTCCATTTTTCACAGGAAACTGCAGTCATCCGTTTCTTTGAGTAGTGGCAAAAGCAGCATGTCCTGCGTCCTGTCTTTTCTTCGGCAGATGACGATTTTGTTGAGGATTCTTGTAAGACATTTTTTATGATTTCCCTCAACTCTGAGGGCAGTGTCGGTATCGCTAATCGAGTTCTTTGCCAACTGTTCACAAACTGTGTGTGAAGTTCGAGAGCGAAACCGTAACGTGACAGCGGCTTTTTTGTTGTGGCAAACTGTCTGTAATAGTTGGTAACATATATCACATAGGAATTGACTAATGCCAGATTTATCATATTAAAAAATAAGCAAAGAGGCCATCTTTTGGTTTTCCTGCTGCAGCTCATGGCTTTACATAGCTGATCGGTGGTATCAACTCCACCTTTGGTTGAATTATATGTTGATATTATTTCTGGTAAATTTGTCTCTTCATTTACCATTCCTTCCAAATGCATAGAAGAAGCCAGAGTTACAATTTTGTTTTTCTTTGGCATGTAAGACAAAATGGTACAATTCTTATCACAAAGGAATATAGAACTTTTCTCTTTCCGACCGCTAAACTTTAGATCTATAAATTCTTTTGGAAGCTCCCTTTTATTTTTTCTAATGGTTCCCACAACAGTAAGTTTTCTTTCCTCAAAAAGTCTGTTTACCAAGGGAATATTCGTGAACCAACTGTCCATTGTCACGTTGCGCTGTGTGCCTCGGATGCTTGCAGTCAATTTGTCACCGTAGTAATCATACATACAGGACAGATTACACAGCGGTATCAGCAGGAACAGAGCCTTTTCCTGTGTATACTTCTGCATCCACCATATAAGAGGTGCTACTGTCGCACAGCATTATTATCTTAATGGTATACTTGTTACGTTTAGAAGGGATGTACATTTTGAACCCACACCGTCCCCTAAATGCTACCAATTGTTCGTATATTGTTACATAACAGCCAGGTTTATAGTATTTTTTACAATTGTCTACAAAGATGTTCCAAATGCCAAAAATTGGTGCCAGTTTTGTGATTTTTACTCGCTCTTTTCTCATCTCCTTGTCATCAAATCTAAGACATGCTAAAAGAAAATCAAACCGGAACTGGGACATTGTTGCACGGTAAGAGTTCCCTGAGATTTTACAGTCAAACAAAGCACTAGAATGAAGATGATTGTCTTTCAAAGCAGCAGATAAAACAAGAAAACCAAAGAGTGCTTTTATTTCTTCTCTTGAAGTATTTTTCAAGCTCCCCCAATTTTGTCTTGTGTATTTTTCTCTTGATTTTTCAATGGCAGTATTTGTATGAAGCACAATTTTATCTATTACATCGTCCGACAAAAATAAAGAAAAACATTCTAGAGGACAGTAAGTGTATTTGGTTTCTGGTGTTGGACCAGGTCGCACGTGAACCACATACCTAGCAGCAGTTTTATTTTGCAAAGAGATCGGCTTAGAGTTCCATTTATATCCACTTTTTCCAAATAAGATTGGCTTTTCGGAAGAAATTATAAATTCACAATCCATGGTAGTTCTCTTCATCATACACCGAGATGTACCTGAGTTTTTCTGAATTCTTTTCTTCCTTTTCTTTCCCTTACTGCTGTCTCCCCGGTGTTCAAGGGTGCTGTCATTGGTAAAAGAAGATGGTAAGGAAGGAGCTTCCATATCAGAGGAAGGGTCTATAACGGTCAGCGGTCTAGGTTCATGAACAACTATTTCAGGAAGTTCATGAGGAGTGCCTTGGCCTATTCCATGTAAAACCCTAATCATTTCTGCAATGGTATCTCCTGTCATAAAGTCTTCATCAAGTAGGTTGTAAGGTGCGAGTAATTCACAGTCACTTTCGGTAGAATCGTCATCGTGAATTTCAGACTCCGTGAAGTCATCGTCATCTTGTTCCTCTTCACTCAGTTCTGCTAGTACTTTCAAATAATCTTTTTCATGAACAATCTCTCTGTTCATTTTCCCTGAAAAGAAAATGCAACTTCACAAATAGGACAGAGGAAAGATAATTGAAAAACTGAAATATAATTACCCCAGCTGATGTAATAGAGAAAACAATAGGAAAAGTGAAATCTACTACTCACCAACAATTTGACGGGTAAGCGGTAATCACTACTCTCCGTCAAAAAGACGGATATATATTTACGTATATAGCTACTGACCGACAAATTGACGGGCATACCTGGTTTTGTAACCTTCGTAGCGACGTCAGAAGAAATGCAGCGTCTACTCTCGTTGTGCCGAATAGGCTACTAACACCCGTTAGCACATACACTGCTCCCCCACCTCTAGTATGAAAGCATAAGTGGGGGGAGGTGTAAGAGTTGAAGTACCCGTCATTTTAAGACGTATAGGTAGCGTTCTAGGGTTAAACCAAATGCCTAAGCCTAACCTAACTCATATTTCTAGTAGTCATCAATTATCACACCATGTATATTTGCACATATATATTCAGTGGTTAATACAGTAAAATATAGAATTAAAAGGCGTTTAACAAAACATGAAATGATAATTTTGTCTTAAATTAACTTGTGCATATGTCTGATTTATACACTGCTACTTGCACACAAGAATTCTGTGTTGAACTAAAATCTATTTGTTGTAATAATTTAATTTGACAGCCCTGCTGTATGAAAATATAAAGTAGTTCAACAAAATTACTTTCATGAGGTATCTTATTAATGCACCATAGGGTGTGTTTATTGTCTGGTTTACCGGATAACTGTACACATAAACAAAACAACATTGTTTCTACAAAATTTAATGTTTGTATATTACCACTACAGATCATAAATAGTATGTGTTTATGATACAAATCAAGTCAACTGTTAAAAATATAATCACTTGATTGTACACAACAAATCAACTGATTATTTAAAACATGCGCTGACATTAATTAACAGGTACTTGAACTTGTAACACATATGTAGGGCTAATACTTGCCTCTTTAAAATTATTTAAAGATTGAACAAGTGAACCACCAACTCCTAAAACGTACTGTATAACTCATCCTTTCAAAAATAGCTTTTGGCAATATAAGCACAATCAGTCCAACTGTCAAGTTTGTTTAGTATACAAATATTATTTCTCCACTCACCTATGCCTACTTTTTTAAATGCCGAACAAAAGTTTTAAATGTTGCATATTTCATTTTGTATACAACTTCTGGTGGCAATATTTCTTTTTATTTTTAAAACACCGATTACCATTTTCTACAGATTATATTGATTATTTCTGTCTTCATTGAAATATGTCACAGGCTTATGCCATTATAAAACAATAAACTTAAATGCACCCCGTAACAAGCAGCATCAAGCATAGGCATTAACACAACTAAGGATACACGGGGCCATTTCTACGTCCCATCAGGCATAAGGATACCAAATATTTACTATAAAAAGGGGTCTAATTTATGTTTAAATAATTTTTATCTTTGAATGTTTTAACTCAACAGTTGACCTCTGCACAAAATTACAAATAATTTTACACAAATTTCACACGTATACAGAGATTAGCATATCATCTTCTTCAAACACTTTCATAACAGACTGCTTGTGACAAAGTAAATATTTATGAATTTGAATATAACATCCACAACCTTTACACACCCTTAAATCCATTATTGTCAACCAATAGTAAATTCTAATCTATACACAATTACTTCACTAATGGGCGATGGGTGCACAACCTGCTACTAAAATATGCTCTACACGTAACATCGCTGATCTTCTCCAAACATCCTTTCCACTTGCATTTCTTTCGCTTAATTCTGTAAACAATAGATCTATTCTAACCTGTTTTACTGTCATGTCTTACTATTCATAGCACAGTCATTTCCATGTTTCTATGTGCACGCTTCAGTTTTAGTATCACTCTACTGTTATTGTCTGCTGTCTGTGTTTCTGAACCAAAAGTAATTACAAGAATTATTGCTTTTTTAAATGCAAAGGTGGTTTATTATTCTTTACAGTACTGCCCATCTTTCCAACAATTCACCCTGTTACTCACATGATACTACCACTCCAACTGTACTGTTTGTGAATATTTCACCCAAATGTGTCAGTACTTTCTAAACTGACAACTTCTTATGACTGATATTTGTCTCCTAATCTTGTTAACATTATACATATTTATTATTAGTCCAAACCCTATATAAGGTTATTGCTCATTAATTATCTTCTTCATCTAACCTACAATTTAGGTAAACACCATTGTATCATCCATATGCAAATTATACCATTCCATTTACCTGGCTTAACAACTGCTATCAGACGTTGTGACTTTGTGGAAGATGAAAAAGAGTTCCACATGTATATAAATATTGTTACACTTTTCCTTACAACTTATTTCTTTAAATACAACAGGAAAGAATGCATCCAAACCAGAATAAATGAGGTCATGACAAGTATAATTACCAAAAGTAGTTCTTCAATACTTATGGTAATTTGGTTGCATACACAAGCCATGTGGAGACAACATGATACTGGATAAAAGTAATGTAGTGTAGCAGCGTCAAAGTATGAAACCCTCAAATATTTAGTTGTAATATCAGCGACTGGTAAAGATGTGCAACTTGCATAAATTTGAAATTTAAAAATGGTGTACATAAGAATAATACGTAATTACCATTTGCAGATTTGGCCTAAAACATTAGATTCATTTGTTACTTTATAAAACAATGCATATTTCAATTTTATTATACCTAATACCGATATCATTTTGTATTAACATGTTAACTGCTAACAGTAAGTTTAATGCTGTAGCTTAGATGCTAAGGCATATTCAAACAAATACAATGGATAAAGAGCAGCATGGCCCAGGATGTGGCACGCGTAGAGGTGACTGTATGCACTACAGCCCAGGGTGTGGGTCACAGTCAATGTGTTCACACATAACAGAATACCAGTATTGTAAAAGGTGTTGTCTCAAGCTGACTTTACAACACTATGCACTAATGATACAGAAAGAAAACTTCTTCCTTGAAACAGTTTTTTATAACTTGAAGTTTGTGTGTGTGTAATGTAACAGAATTACTTTTAATAGGAGCAATGGGATATTGATGAATTGCTTTTTTTTACATATCAATACCGACATTATGATTGGGTAAATAGAGTGCCATATTAACTAACTACGATATACAAAGTTTATTTGTACTGTGTGGATCACAATGTAAAGGGAGGTGAGAAATAAGTAAAAGTAGATTGAAGTTTTTTTTAAGTTTCTAACAGTAATCTTTTTAAAGTTCGTATCACTGGCCTCCCCGAACTTATGGAAAACTGAAGATCTCTGGAACTAATAAGTTATCACAGCTAAATTTCCCTACCATGTATCAAAAATGGTTACAAACAATTAACATAAATTATTCACAGGCAACTGAATGACGACACTGTAATTGTAAGTTTTACACTACTCGTAATTTCCGGAATCATTTCGCATACAGTTATCGAATGATAAGGCACATAATAGTAGTCAAAATGATGCAATAATATTCCTGTTCAGTTTGTCCCTGAAATATCCCACTTTTATAGTCCGACTTAACTATATCTACTGACAAATGCAGACATTAAAATAAAACATTTATTAATAAAATGCAGACAATAAAACATTTGAAAGGATATGGTAACCTTGAAAACAGTTATGACAGGACATTTTAATCAAAATATCCGGCTGTTATTTTTCTTAAGTAACTTTATTAATACTTATTACGGTCACTGTATTTATTATTTTTAAATATGTGGTTAATTATGTTACAACACAGATTTAATATCGTTAAAAATGTGTACTCATCACTTACCGATCTGTACTCTGCTCTAGAAGCACAAAAAAAGAAACTTTGTTCGTTGCACAGCCTGCGATATAACGAATTCCTTATCGCAGTGGTTACTTGTTTTCGTAACGATATGAAAACATATTTTCGTATGTGGACGTGTGCAATCTTATATTTATACGGACATATGTATCATCATCAGTTGCTTTGATTAAATGTAAGATTAAAACTGTACTAAGCGATTACACTTAAAGTTAAAAAAGGCCTCATCAATATGCATACCACAAAATAAGTAAAAAAGTCGCTCTCTCTCACTCTCTCTCCCTTTCCCGCTCTCTCTCTCTATTTACGGTATGCAGTATGCACCTAAGCATTCGAAGCAAAGAATTTCGACGTAACCGAAACCGAAGCATCGAAGCATGATAATGTTTTTAGGCTTTTGAAACGTATAATGTGGATTACGTAAATCATTTCCAAACCACAGACGATCACAAACAGAGCATGTAAAACCAAATTTATTCTCAAATTCTCACTAAAACGTTTGCTAAACTCAATGTTAGCAGCGGTTATTTCTGTCTTGATGCGTTTACATATTATCAAATTTCTAGACTGTGGGGAATCGAAAGTGTGGAAGCGTCACGTTTTTCGATGACGTTACATTTTTGTGGAATGACCCCCAGCCTAAAAACATTACCATGTTAAAATTGCCATTAGCTTAGTAACAGTAACCAGTACCTTGCCAAGAAAAAACCGTGTGGATATCAGAAAAGTAGGTTTACTATTCTCTTTACTTATAAAAATGTCAATACCAGTTACTATTTAGTCAGGGCATTCCTTTTTTTTTTAGATGCAAGTGGGACACAAAAATTATTTAATGGTTTTCAGTTTTTCTAAGTAATTATTTTACTTACCTCTGAAGAAGCCGTTTACCATTTTACAGCCTCTGAAGAAGCTTTTTAAAAGGCGAAAACCGGTTCAGGTTATAAGGTAAAACTTTACGTTTTTACCTATAAAAAACTTTGTGTTCCGAGTCGTTAGTGAAATAATTATATTTAATTATTTTACACTATTTTGATTGTTCATCACTACTTTGTTCACAGCACTATAATTATCAGTATTGATGGTACTTTCTCACACACAACCTGTTAACTAAAAGAACCATTACAAATTACCGACAACTTGATACATTGTGTATACAAACCTCACTGAAGAAGGAGAACAACACTTCGAAACGCGTCGTATGAGAGAATAAACAAGTAAGTTGACAAGAGAAAGTACCATCAATATTAATAATTATTTTAAGTACGGGTATCGGATATCGTGGATACAATCATATATGTGTCAAGCATAACAATAATGCCCATGAACAAGTGAAAAACTCATCAGACAGTTAATATATATCGATGTATTAATGTTTAATTTGATTGACTGATGTCCTGATTTCAATGTATGGTAATATTGTTTCATGTTACAGAAATATAGTGATCTTAATTAATACAAAAACTGGTTGTACGACCTCAAGGTTTGGTGGGTGGGGTCAGGCCCCTATTATGGATGTATAACGCCCCTGTGCAGTCATTAATTTTACGCCCCCTATTCCCTGAGCTAAACTTCAGTGTCGCTATTCGTTTACAGACTATGGACAATAAATTGTTTAATTACTTACTTCAATTTTAAACTGTATTATAGACAGTATTTAAACTTAACTGAATACACAATATATGAAACAAAGGTGCAAGTTAAACATTTATACATTATTCTGAAGACGATATATGGTAAACACATAGAAAATAATCACTACAATTTAATAACCTCAGTTAAAAATATCACTGAAACATCCAATTTGGTCAGTCAAACGTATATGGTAGAAACACTGCAATTTGATACTAACCATTTTGTGAAACTTACCAAACTTAGAGAAATGACTTTCTTCTGACTTTTGCATTTGCAAATGCATTTATCACTTCCTCAAAATCCAGACTGACAGTGATGTCTGATTCTATGGCGAGCACTCCAAGACTGACCAGTCGTTCTTGATTCTGTGCTGTCCGTAGATAGTTCTTGATTCGTTTTAAAACTGAAGTGACCTTTCAGCAGAACAGTTTGTTGCTGGAGTACAGTTGTAGATCTTGAGTGCAGTGTACACATTTGGGTAGACATCACTAATTTTCTTCGAAGCCAACATTCTGCAGAGAAATGGAAGAGACGATAATTTGTTACCATCTTCTGTCTTCATAGATAACAGATAGCTTTTCAAATGGATGCATTCTTCACCAAAGCTGCTTTCTATGTCGGAATCATAAATGGCTCGAAGTTTCTCTGCAGCATCATAAATTTGAGGAGCTTCAAGTTTGGTGATATTTGAGAGAAATGAAAATATTAAATTATATTCTTTGTAGACATTAACTCTCTTCTGTAACTCAGTCTGGAGAGATTGTATGATCTTGGAATATGAAATTTCCATTCGTCTCCAGATCTTGTCATGTTCCAAGTCATCTGATCCTAGTTCTTCTTCAGGACTTTCTGGTTCCGCTTCTGATTCAGATGATTCATCAAAAAATCGCCTACGTTTAATTTGACGTTTTGGTCTTGAAATCTCAACAGCTGAAGAAGAAGGAACTGATTCCAGACTCCTGATCTGATTAAGTTTCTTTTCAGCTGAATCTCTGTGATTGGGGAAACAGGTCTGAAGCTCAGTTAAATACACTGTAAGAGAGTCGTACATTTCAATAACAGTGGAAATGTCCATTTCCTGAGCTTGCAATTTTTTCATGACTTTGCCAAATTGTTGAAGAACAGAACCCCACACTGATGTCATGAATGCTACCTCAATGCTATTTAATTTCCTAAGAAGACCATCAGCTTGACATCTACCTTTACCCGTTTCATTTTCTGAAATAGTTCTTAATGCAGAAACCACTGCTTTCCAATCTGCATCCAAGCTCTTGCAAGCATCCTCACGTGCACACCATCGAGTTGTTGACAGTGATTTCAATGTCATGGTTACAGAATAAAAAAATGTTTCCAAGATATTCCATCTCCCTGTAGAATCTGCGAAGTAATTATATAAACTTTGCAATAACTCAAAAAACCGTACTGCAGCAATACAGCATTTCACTGCTTGTGAACCAACTAGATTCAGTGAGTGAGCTGCACATGGAATGAAGAAAACAAGAGGATTTCTTTCCTTGAGTCTTGCTTGCAAGCCAGAATATATTCCAGACATGTTGGCCGCATTGTCATATGATTGACCTCTACAGTTATCAACTTTCAGACCATGTTGTTCTAAAGAATTCATTAGTGCTTCAAAAAGCTTTTCTCCAGTATGGCCTGTATTTTTCATAAAACACAGAAATCTTTCAACTGAGAGCCCACAATCAGTTACATATCTAACAACTACACTTAACTGGTCATTATGAGATAAATTTGGCGTAGAATCTACTATGACCTAAAAATATTTAGAAGAAATAACTTCATTGCCTATTTTTTCACTCACTGACTTTCCCATAAGATGTATTAATTCTTCATAAGTTGCTGGTGACAAGTATGATGTAGATCCTTTTCCAGGATTACCGAACCGTGCAATATGGTCAGCCAGAAAAGAATCGTACTCTGCAATTAATTCCAAACACATCATGAAATTTCCATTTTTCACAGAGCCAAACTTCTCTTCGTCTCCACGAAATGCTAAACCCCTAGAAGCTAGTTTTTAACTACAGAAACAACTCTTTTTAGTACATTTCTCCAATATGTAACTTCATGTTCATGCTGGCTGAGCAATCTTTTGTCAATTCTGTTCATCTCTTTTCCTCTACTTTCCAATTTTAACAAGCAGTCTCTGTGAGAAGCAGAATTTTCATGTTCGGCTATTCTTATGCCAGCATGGCTCCAATCATTGAAACCAGATGTTGCAAACTGAGATGTACCACCGAATAATTTGCATGGGGCACAGAACAGTGATCCTTGACTGGGAGAATAAACAAGATATTCACGGTTCATAATTTCCCCATTTACTAAAATCCTATGGAATAGTTTCTTGCTGCAAAACCGTTGTGTTCCATCAACATATCGCCGCGAGGACTGTGAAAAGTCAGCGTCTTCGTTTTGATTAATACCATTTTTTATCAAATAATCCCGAGTGTGAGCAGTGTTTTCCCAATAGAATGGATCATTACTAGGAATAGACAATGCAAAATCCACTTCTGTAGAGAGTGTAGCTTGTTCCTGTACTTCGAGATTTTCGAGTTCCACATTGTCTTTACTGTTTTCCACTATAATTTCACCCGAATTTTCAGGCTTACACTGTTCACTTTTGTTTTCACCACTGAAATATGAGTCCAGTCGAGGTATTTTCTGCAAAATTTTACTCTCCCTCTGTCTTTTTTCCTCAGCTTTCTTGCGATATGCAGCACCACTTAACCTAGATCGCCCATCCATACCGTCCCTAAGCTATTATATCTTAACGGAAAAACCTATAGAAATACTGTTTTGTAGAACATTTAAAACTGAATAATTCACTGTCAACAGTTAAAATACTCGGCGTATTGTATAAAATGCCTTGATTTTGAAAGTTAATAACAAGTTGGAACCATGTGGAACGATGAAACGCCAACTTAACTCTGAATTAATAACAACATACACACCAAAGAATATGCACACATTTAGACATTTTGCAAAGATAGTTTATCAGATTACTAACTCTATACTCAACACTAAATCCAAATTTTACGTCCTATAATTTAAATAATACGAATAATAAACGTTATTTATAAACGAAAACACTGCTCACACCTTTACACTTTCGTACACAACGCAGAACGTAACCTCCAAACACAAAGCTGCAGAGCACGTGTAAAATTATTCACCACAGCCACGTAAATTACATCAGCCTAAGAAGGAATGAATACCAAATGTTTCAGAAACTATCCGCTAGAGGGCAGCACGAATACCATTCCAATAAACGACGCATGACGGCAATACTAACGAAGCAAAAGTTGAAAACGTCTGACAAAAAACGTGTATATACGTGATTACTGTTCAAAGGGTTAATGCCAGAGCCAGAACGCTAATCTACTTCGGGCTTTATAATGATATGAAGCGATGTTTTTTTTTAACCAGCTATATTTTGCCGCCCTGTGCACCTGCACATGTTGCACATGCCTAAATACGGCCCTGGGTGGGGTCATCTATATTCATAAGGGTAGATCAATTGTCATGTATTATTAATAAAACTTTTTAACTCCATAGAGTAGTAACAAAATTACATTACAAATTACATTACAAAATTACAGTAGTTTTGTTTATTTCATAGGTTGAGGCGTCATTATACTGATGCATGAAACCTTACAATTATCACTTCAGGAATGATACAGTTCTTTCATGTGCTTCAGCTTCATTCTTATGAAGAGGCTCACAACCTTTTCACCTTTTTGATACATCATGACACTACTCATACAATTTCCAGACAGTAGAACCAATAAAGACAAGCAAGTAATAGTGCATGTAAGAAAAACTGAAATTAAAACTTACCAAAGGCCAAATGATGAAGAAGAGTGATAATCTGTAGGAAGACTAAAGGGAAAGTGAAGTATATGAGTGATAAAAATCACATAGCTTGGGAAGCTGTGAAAGTTGTTCCAACTGAATTCCAATCAATTATTTAGAAACACTATAAATAAAGACAAATGCATGACAGCCTCCAGCCTCTAATGTGATATGTAACCCTAGAAAGAAGTAACATAAACACTAGAACTTGGAAGACACTGCAGTGTTGTGATATGATAATGAAGCTGCACAAAGAAATTTGTTACCAGGCTGTGAATGATTGTGTTATTGGATTACAGTGAAAAATGTAAATAGTGAAAATTTTTTTAAATTGAAAATTTGTAGCCTCAAAGAAATAACAGTAGCTGAAATTGTTATAACTTAACTTCTTCTTTTAAATATTGTACTGTATATATTTTCTTGACAAAACGATACATTTCAAACAACATCTAAACATTTCTTCATGCCTATCAAATTAATATTATAGTAATTTTACATACATATTAAATTTTCCAGCCAAGTGGGGAAATACTGGAGTGAGGAAATGCTGTAGCAAAATGGCAAACTTTAACAATATTTTCATACATTGTGTTTATGTGTAATCTCTGATATTTGTATTATTGTGATAAATAGGGGTGTGAATTATCATAAGATTAAAGCTACTGCTACATATCAGAATAAATAGGTTGGTAGTGGTTATAAGTCATGGATTATATACAGGTTTTCCCATTTTTGATATTGTAAAACCAGTCTACAGTTAAAGTAAAATGGTTAGTTTGAATAAACCAACCTGTTTATCAGGGTAAATCTAGCATATAGTAGAGGTGTATTCAGAGCAGTATCGTGAGGAGGAAAACAAATGTAGAGAAGAAGACAATTTTTCTCTTTATTCAAATTTCTTCTTTCAAAATAAATCAGTTTTTATTTAAAATATAGGTTTTACTATTAGCATATTTTTAGAAATTAAGCTACACTTACCAGATACAAGTAAAATAATTTCACCACCAATAGAATTTAAAAAAATGTAACTTATTTCAAGATTTGGGAGGGGGATTTTGATTATCTTCTTCCCACGTATTTGCCTGTGAAATACTCATATGATTTTACTTTGATTGTCCTCCCTTTGACATTTGTCTAGAACACAGTTGGGTAATTCCATATCAATTCAAAAAAAAAAAAAAAAAAAAAATCCCTTTCTCACCCACCATCTCAGATTTTGATGAAACTTGGCTGATTTGTTCTCCCTACAGAGATAAGTAACCATACAAAATTTTAATCCTCTATCTCTCTCTGTTTTCATTGTATAGGCTTTCGAAGTTTTGAAATTTTGGAGTTTTCAACAATCGGATGTTACGAAATGAGACTTGCTAACATTTTGAAAATAATTTGTAACTTTTTTATTTATCATATAATATTTATCAAATTTTGTAGTTATATACTCCAAAGTATAAGGATTATAGAAAAAATACACAATACCTATAAGTAAAACTACTGAGGCTGGAAAAAATGTTTTTATTTGCATCTTTGTAACATGGTTTAGCATTAAAATGAATATCACAGAAAGGGAAAGTGATAATCGCAAAAACATTTTTTTTTCAAAATAATCCTCAATACATAGGCTATCATATGAAAAAATAAAATTGATGGGGTTTTCATTCCTTTGTTGTTTTTTCTGTTAAAGGTAAGTTTTTTTAAAAAAATTTTATTGGGCGATTTTACTAAGCCATAGAAATTTAAAAGGGTCTTATATATTTTTTTTTAATAAAACTAAAATTTTAAGTGATTATAAAACAAACAGGATCTATATTAAAACAAATATAAGTTAGAACAATATCAACAACTTCTCAAGTAATCAATCAAAATTCAAAAAATCCCTAATTGCATTTTCTTGAGACTTTTGAATTTCGAGGTATAGGCCTAGGTCGATATTATTGAAGAATAAATAACTAATAAATATTTTCATCCATAGGAAATATTCTATTTTAACCTAAATAGGCTTGTTCAAGAATTTTTTTTTAATGCTGACACAAAAGATCAAATATTTTTTAACATTATGTACATTTAATAAAGAAATGATAAAGTCTGGAAAGTTACCAAAATTTCATTCCAATATTTGTTATTTACAGTATGTATTGCATTCCAATATTTGCTATTTACAGTATGTACAGTGAAAGAAATTTAATGGAGTAACGTTTTTTTCTGAATTGAACTCATACACTCCTCTGAGAATCGGTAGGTTCTTCCAGTTGATGTGTGAGGAGGCTCAACAGTTGCAAGCACATGAGGAATTGGCACAGGGCAAATGTCCTCTTGTTTGGGCCAATGAAATGATGGTGATGGTCCTGCAGGATGCAAAAATTGAACAGTCACATCACCTTTTTTATTTACTTCAGTGATGATTCCAAAGTACCACTGATTGTCATATTTACATGCTATGTAGCATGATGGGTTCAAATTTTCTTCTCTCACAAGTGATATCAATTTATTCCTTAAATTATACGTAAGGGTGGGTTTTTCATCACTACTGACCCTCCTTGCTTCCAAGTTCCCTAAACAATCTAATGACTTAAAGTTCTGGTTCTAATGGAAACTTCTGGTTCCTGGAAGTGTTTATATATCTTCAAAGCATTCCGCAAGGTCAGAATGTATCTGATTTTCAGAATCTTTAGAAATAAAATGAAAATTAATTTTGGTGATGTTTACTTTACAAAACTCACACAAATCTGATGGAGATAATATTTGATGTCCAAGAGGTCTTTGGTAGACTTTCTTTTTGTGCTAGCCTTTTAACAGTGCTTCCTATACCATCACACTCAGTTTTCCCATGGCTAGTTGCAAAGAACGACCACTGCGCCCTGATCCTAAAATCTTTTTCGTGCAGACAAAGGTTTATAAAATTAAATTTATTTTTATATTGGCCTGCACAGCCATCACTGAAATAGTCGATTTTTGTAACATGTGAATACTTTTCTTTAATGAATTCTGTCACAATTTCTTGAATTTTGTAGACCATACAAACATCATGTTTTATGTTGTCAGATATGACACAAAGAGACAAAACCAATCTTTCACCTTCAATACTTTTAAGGTTAATTATAATAGGATGTATAGTGCAAGAGTCAGATGTCCAGTGGTATCCTTGGGCTTCATCGTGGATAGTAAAAGAGTAATTTTCACTCAAATCCATTGGTACTGTGTCAGCGTTTGCATCTAAGTGTCTTGAAATATATTGATTGAGACTTTGCAATGTAAGAGTGTGGGACAAGTTTTTCCAATTTAGATGAAAGGTCATCAATAAATTCATCAAATTTTGAAGAACATGTAATCATTTATGTTCTGTCAGTTGAAATCCATTGAAAGTCTGTTAGTTTTTCTTTGGGTGGGCAATTGTTACAATGCCTTAGCATACACGCACGATTTGGGTTTTCTCATACTAGCAAATTTTCTTCAAATTGTGCAGCATAAATTAATAAAATTACATTCTTATGAATGGTGCATCCACATACTGAGTGGGTACCATTGGCACCTGCTAAAAACACACCATTTGGGGTGGAGAGAACAGAATTTAGAAAAACCGACTTTAATTTCAAGATACTCCCATTTAAAATTTGACTAAACTTCGTGTAGGTTGCCTAAAATCAACCGTTTCCTTTCATATCGTTTTTCCCTTTGCTGACAACATCTTTCATACCTGGCAAAACTGGACTGTTCATCACTTTGGAAAAAATTTATTCATGTATGTTGGATAAAAAAACAACACACATACACAGGCTTATAGGAAGTAATACTGTAAGTAGAACACACCACTGTTTCATCAAGAAGCACCAGAACAGACTGGCCAAATGAGCAAAGATATCTAGCTACTGTAGAACTGCCTGTTGCTAATTGCTCAGCAGGCTCTGACAGAGGCTACTATGAATGGAAAAATGGTTATTAATAATTTTTAATTTCTTATAACTTTTATATATACACAGCTTACATTATTATTAATACATATTTGTCATATTACACCCAACATTAATTTAATTTATTTAGGCCTATATTAGTTTTATTTATATTGTCTTTAAATATATTAATTAGCATTATAATAATCAGAAATTTTAATTATATTTTTAAAAACCTTTAATAGTAATACATTAGTAAAACAGCTCGATAAAAACTTGCCTGAAATTCATACATTTAACAGAAAAAACAACAACAAAGGAATGAAAATCCCATCAATTTTATTTTTTCATATGATAGCGCATGTATTAAGGATTATTTTGAAAAAAAAAAGTTTTTGTGATTATCACTTTCCCTTTCTGTGATATTCAATTTAATGTTAAACCATGTTTTTTACTACAACAAAAAACTACAAAGATGCAAATAAAACATTTTTTCCAGCCTTAGTAGTTTTACTTAAAGGTATTTTGTATTTTTTTCTATAATCCTTATACTTTAGAGTATATAACTACAAAATTTACAAAGATTAGATGATAAGTAAAAACGTACGAATTACTGTATTTTCAAAAGGTTATCAAATCTCGATTCGCAACATCCAATTGTTAAAAACCCAAAATTTCAAAACTTTGAAAGCCTATAGAATGAAAACTGAGAGAGATAGAGGGTTAAAATTTTGAGTGGTTGCTTATCTCTGTAGGGAAATCAAATAAGCCAAGTTTCGTCAAAATCTGAGATGGCCTGGTTGAACTGACATGGAATGACCCAGTTTTGTGTTGCTTGAGTTAAACTACATAATTTATGAATTATTATTTGGGATTTTTGCAGATCCTAATACGCATCAATTTCACAAGGAAGTATTGAATTGTTTGGTCTTGTCATTAAGATGATTAAAAAAAGGGTACAAAAAAAGGATTTATGCCCAATATACACACAGTAGCAATACTGATAACATGTTCTGTGACAATGAGGAAAACTGTGACAGTAGATGTACAAAGAAGTGTGTGTGTGTGTGTGTGTGTGTGTGTGTGTGTGTGTGTGTGTGTGTGTGTGTGTGTGTGTGTGTGTGTGTGTGTGTGTGTGTGTGTGTGTGTGTGTGTGTGTGTGTGTGTGTGTGTGTGTGTGTGTGTGTGTGTGTGTGTGTGTGTGTGTGTGTGTGAATTAAAATAAGAGATGCATAAGAATAATTAAAACAATATCTTCATAAATTTTATTGGACTGACAGATGATTTATATACTAATGGTTGCCTTGGTTAGCAGCTCAAGTTGTTTGGGAATTGATGGAATTTTTTAGATGGCAGAAGGGTACCTGACCAACCATAGCTGGAGTTCTAGGTCACAGAAGAAATTAAGGTGGGGTGGGGGAGTTGATTATTGAAACTTAATACATAAAATTATAAAATAAAAGAGCAAAAGCAAACTGAAACCATTTTTTATTATATTAGTGCAGTTTATTTGGATTCCCTTCTTTCACAACCCACGTATACATAGCTGCTTTACTACATGGCCTGATGCTCACTCCTATGTTTACCTACATCACAGATTACTTTCTAGTAAACAACATCTTCTAGGTGTTGTTATACTGTGGGCACTGTTTTGGGGACTTTAATATTGTTAAATATATATATAATGGTGGCCAAAATTTAATGAGCCACCATAAGAGAGTTTCAAATTCCACAAGGATTTTGTATCATTAATGTCATAGAGCTTAAGTTGGAGAATCGTAGACTAAAGATAAGTTGGGAGGACAGGATAAGGAAAGATGTAACCATTTTAATATAGCTTTTGGACCAGAGTTGTTGTGTTCTAGATTGTGATTTATGGTGTGTATATAATAGAAATCAGTTATTCGTTGTGGGTTATTATCATTTTTTAAATTATTGTTTGCAGTATACTGTTTCTGAATTTTTAAAAATACACTTTAGGGAAGGAATATCGTGTTACTTTTACACTATTGTGATTATAATTATTCTTCACATTTTGTCAGTAGGCCTACCAGCCTTGGAAGAATATTATTTATTTGCCTAATCCCTTTTATAATTTTTTGGCGTACATTTTCTCAACTGTTTAACCAATGAACGGCCAATGGGAATAAGTCTGGTGGCTTAATAGTCACCTTGGCACAAATGAGGTTTCTGCATTCTGCGTACTACGCCCAGGATACACAGGAAGTGAGCTCTGTGACTACAATTAGGCATGTAACCAGCTCTTTCACCCCACCATTACAACAATACTCTGTGGACAATATAAGTCATTTAAACTCATAGTTCATAAACACAGGGAACTCTGTGATTATACCATATTCAGATTTGTATTTTAGCAATTTGTGGACAGGCCTAATCCACTTATTCTTCCTGACATGAAAGTATTTAATGAAGAAGTATTTAAATTATTTTAACTGTCAAGTATGTTTAACATGTGCCGTATTTCTTCTGAAATTAAACTGTTTGCATGATGCATGATTTGTGGTGTTTCATTGATGTATAATATTAAGCTACAAGTGTCTATTTGCGTTGATCTGTTTATTTATTTTCATTTTATCCATATAAAATTTAAGAATAACACTTAACGGTTGTGCAAAGGATATGATATCCAGTATTATATTTTTATCCTATTGTGTAATGTACCATTCTGTTACAGATTCCTGGTTTCAGACATACACTGAAAATAATTTTAACATATTCTGGACATTGTAGCTGCATTAGAATTTGCTATTTTTGGGAATGAGAAATTGCTTACATGTTGAAAAGTGCATGTCCTACGCTTAATTTTTGTACATTTCTCTGTACATTGTTCTGAAAATAAAAAGAGTAAGAGAAATTACTGCAACTTAATTTAGAAGTGTCAGAGTAATTAAAAATATTTTAATTTGAATACTACAGATTGTTGTAAGTTTAATATATTTAATGAAACTTCAGTTATTTATAAAAACACAAACATTACATTGGAGAATAGAGAAATGTTTAAAAATATTATAATATTTTACAGATTCTTTCACTTAAAGTTTTCAGATATTCTGATGGCTATAGGCCATTGAAAGATATCCAAAGACATGAACTCGGTAAAAGAACAGTAGTCTAAAATGATTAATTAGTATACTGCTGAATGGAAAAACTATTTAAAAAGTTTTAAATAGGAATTGTTCCTTTAGACACTACAGAATTTAACCTAACTAAGCATATGTGTTTGCAACTACTTGAATATTAATTCTATCGGACAGCTTGTAGCTTATGATTGTTAGCCATCTCAAACAAATACATATTTTCATATCAATACGTGAAGCACAATAACAAGTTTATGGTGCAGCAAGTAGAATAAGAATTGTGATTCTCAGCAGAGTGTATAATTTATTTTAGTTTATTTGGATCAGAATTTTTATTATTGTATTGTAATACAAGTGAAATTATTATATAGTTTATAAAAAAATATTTTGTTGTATTTTTATGGGCTATACAGCAGAACAAATCCTTGATTTATAGTATTAGAGTTGCTGGCCTCTGTACGTGCACACACACACACACACACACACACACACACACACACACACACACACACACACACACACACACACACACACACACACACACACACACACACACACAGTGGGGTCAAGATAGGTGAGAATTATTGACGTCATTTCCTAAATGTGTTAACACTTGAGTGTAAACTTCACAAATTAAGTTATGCATATTGAGATAACAAATGCCCTCCAAGCAGTTCTGCCTTTACAAATTTAAACATTTTATTTGCCTCCAGAAACGGTTAAGACTATAAAATAGGTTAATTACCTTCTGTCGCATTAATATTTTGTTTAATAGAATCGATCATATAGAACGAGAAATCGGCTATATCAGATCGATAAAATTGAACGAACTTCAAGCCGGTATTGATTAGTTTTACCGTGGGAGCATCCTGTACAGGTTCATGACGGCAGCATGTTGTTTTTCATTCATTGTTATTTCGTTTTAATATATGTTAATTATTTATTATTTTGTGCAACGTATGTGTTGTTTTTTTATTATTTGACGAGATGAATTTACATCGATAAATGATGTTTTAACTTCTTGGATTTCGTTGTCCATGACGTGTCCGTTACTTAACTAAATATCACTTTTTATAAGTAAAAACGTAAAGTTTTACCTTACAGCCTAAACCGGCTTTCACCTATAGAAGGCTTCATCAGAGGCTGTCGTAGGTAGCGCTGTTCGTCTTGTTGTTGGCGACGAGATAGTTTTTCAAAAGATCGAAGCTGTGTGTGTGTGGTGAGATGTGTTCGAATAATGCATGCGATTTGAATTGTGTCTGTTCGTTTAGGATGTCGTTTTTATTTGTTTTTAACCTTAATCATGTTGGATCTGATGATGACACCATTGGTGTCGAAACTCGAGTAATCCCGTAATTAGGATTCAGAGAAACGCGACAGCAGGTAATTAACCTATTTTATAGTCTTTACAAATTATCCAAACAGTCATCAGTACCGAATTCAACAGCTTTAACAATGGGGAAAATCAGGAGTCTAAAGTATGAGTTGGTGGAGGAACCAGCCTATTTGACAGATTTAACTTGAGAGATTTTTATCTATACTTAAACCTAAAAAAATTCAAAAGAAGTAAGTGCTTTCCATCAAATGACGAGGTGATGGCATCTGTAGACAAGTATTTTGCAGACTTTCTGGAAAGCCATATCAGGGTTAGGGTAATAACATTGTAACAAGAGTATTGATGTTAAAGAAGATTATGTTGAAAAATAAAGTTTATTTAAATAGAAAAACTAGCTTTTTTTATTGTAAGGCTTAGAACATATTGGGCCACTCATGTATTAGTGCATATTTATAAGAAAGAATATAAGTCTACTTGAAAGTTAGAGAACTGTAAAGATTACAGTAGTCTATCTGTGTGACAGTTAACATTTTTTAAACCTTTGGTGTATTCATGGCTCATATAAAAATGTATGACCAAGAGAGGGGACCTTCTGAAATTTTTGTAGGGGCCACACTTTTTCAGTTATGCTAATATAAAGTTAACATTTATAAGTAAATGGCACAATATTTGGGAACAAAATTACAAAGCATTTTTCCATGTAACAATAATTTAAATGTCACATGATGGAATACAAGGAACGGAATATAACATGTTTTCATTACCGTACCTGTTGCACAATTGCTACTTGCTTCATATTGGTGTCTCTACTATTATCAAATTCTAAACAACGGCCTTTTTAAAACTATGAAGGCTGCTTTCAAAATGAACTGGACTGGGATGAATGAAAGACATTTATATTATGAATACTGTGCTAAAACTGCAATTTTGTGTACAATCACTGATGGAAAATCAAATTGTTATAGCAGTAAAATTTATATTCGTTTGCAGGTTTTGTAAACTTCGCAGAAGGCTTATAATCAACTAGAGATAAATATACTGTGGGTGGCATATAAGGAAATCATTATTTCAGCTGTTTATAAATTTCTAATCACATTTACAGTAACAACAAGAGAAATTTTCTTACAGTAACAACCGTATTTCTTCTTTGATGAAGACCAAATCCAGTAAATTGATGAAACATTCCTCATCCATCCGTAAAAAATTACGAAAATCGTTTGAGTCCAGTTCTTTTAAGTAAGTTTGCGTGGGTGAATGTTTTCCGTTTTTGAAACAAGTTCTTTGCCCACATTTTTCTCTTCTTTCCAACTTGTCATCACTAGTTGCTACTAAAGCATTTAATGCTACACCGATTTTTTGTATTTTTGAAAGATACGGAGCCATAGCGCGACACTCTTTCCTTCACAAGATCAAACATTACTTCGAAGCAGGTACAATGCGTGTGCGTTCCTTCATTCAAATGAAAATAAAATTACAAATTGGTTCGCGGGGACGTCAAACCTTATCGATGGGCACAGGGTTGCCGACTGCTGTTCTAGAGTAACCCAGAAGGCAGTTATGCTATGATACTTTCACCTCCTGTGGAAGACTGAGAGTATCGTTATGTTCTGACACCCAAGAAGTCGCCAATGCTTCCTGTAAGCTACATCCCTATTTTGTCTTGTCAGCAATCTAGAATGTATTCAAGTGGCTCCATTTGTTCGTATCCGAACCCTAACAGAGGACATCAGTAGCGATAATCAATTCGGGATTCGGCAGGAGCACTAGACTACTCTTCAGCTAGTGAGGGTCGTTCCCAGCTAGCAGACACCACCAACAGGTATCAGTCCATAGGCGCTGTTCTGTTGGACATGAGCAAAGCTTTTGACAAAGTCTAGCACGAAGGCCTGTTCTACAAACTGGCTCATACACTAATACAACCTTCGTATGATCGAACCTTCAGGATGAGTGTCGATAGGGTGAGCTCTCGGATTCGCCCCATCACCGTCTCACCGTTCCCCAACACTGGCATATCTAGAATTTGGCCTTGGGTAAGAGGGTCCGGGGTTGAGTCGGCTTCATACAAAAGAAAAAGCAAGTTCAGACTAATCAACATTACTATCTTTAAAGTGGCTTAAAAACTGTGATAATGTCCTAAGTCAGTCCCATTAAAGTAAAAGGTAATAACTCTAAAATTATGCATTATTGAAACATTTTTTACAAGATATTTACTGGTATTGACTGAATTGATTTTCCTATATTTCATACTTCAAATGTATATGCTAATGCTGTGTAATAAACCTGTCTGTATATTAAAAAAAGTTACTACTCTATTAGATGAGTAAGCAGCATAAAAATTAAGAGATTAACAAAAGTCTTCAACTTTTTATGATTCTCTGGGAGGAGGGTTCCAGTCCCATTCATTCTCCCATAAATACAGCCCTGTTCCCGGTCCCCTTTTGTACATCATGTACACAAACCATTTGTCAGTATATCCTGGAGTTATGTTGTCCCTCTTCGCTGACTATACAATGTTCCATTATAGCTCCCTGTAACCATAATGGTTATTTAATTTTATGTATTTATTTATTTTATTTTATTTTTTATACTGTTGACCTGGAGTTTGCTGATGAGATATGAAGCAAGAAATGATCCCACCAATCCTCTTGAAACTGAAATAAAATAGAACTACAGATAAACATTGAAAAAAAAATTGAAAGTCAGACTAATAGTTATGAAGCCAAAACTAAAGCACGCATTGATGACATGGGTACTGGTTTAGAAGACAATGATTAGAAGAACAAAATGAAGGTGCACTGTGTATAGCAATCCAACAAGCCTTGTACCGTGCTATTTGCCACTTGGTATTACAAAATTGGGAAGATTTAAAACCATATAAAAGAGAGGTGTATAGAGGGGATCTAATACACATAATGGCATATTAAAGGGGTTGTGAAGGACAGGAATACATTGAGAAATTTTGTGGAAGAATGAGTAGACATGATAATTCTAGCACTGTTAGACCAATAGTTACACCAACTGTTGAAGAAATGTCAAGAGATGTCCTTTCTTTCATTCCACCATTATAAAGATAAAATTGTCTCATGTTACCATAGATAATTAAGGTCCTACTCTATATTAAAAATATCATAATTAAAACACACATGTATATTAAATAATTCCTTGACTTTTTCTTGCATATGATATATACTTTGTTTTTTCATATTATTTTTCTATTCAAGCATTACTTTGTTTTAGTTACTGGTACTTATACACATTTTTGGATTTTGTTATGCATGATATGTCCTGGTATTAATATATATTGCACTAATTCAGTTTATTTACACACAAATTTCTCTAAAAGTTAGTATTCCATAGTCGGAAATAGCGCAGTACATACAGTACTTGCACTTGCATTTTGTTGAATTGTTTTATGTTTTGAACATCTTCAGAGTAAGTTCAAAGATGGATCAGATTACCAATGCAAAGATGCATTGATTTTTCACACCCACACATAGATACAACATTAACTTTCAGATACAAATTTTTATAAAATTGTTACCTATACCTGAGCTAGGTATACCTTCTGTTTATTGCAATAAAAATGATTGTTTATTGCAGATACTAATCAGAGGCAGCCTGATGAAACTTGATTTGCCTCTGATTAAAATGGTTTAACAAAACAGGTTCCTTTCTAAAAAAGAAAAATATATGGCCAAAACAGGAAAACAAAACCTACTTTGTGTCATTAGTTGAATAGGGATATAGTATCAATTGGTATTGATGTTTCTGTTATGAGAGTTTGTTGGCTACTGGGAGGATTATTCTAAAACCAGAAAGAAGCAGTTGCTTATTAACCAATGCAGAAAGAGAGAGAGAGAGAGAGAGAGAGAGAGAGAGAGAGAGAGAGAGAGAGAGAGAGAGAGAGAGAGAGAGAGAGAGTATCCTACTTTAGAAGTCAGCTGATGAGACCATTTTGCCAAGCTATCTTCAATAAACACCAAAACAACTGCTTAAAGATTAAAGATTTCTGAAAGATTTCTGGGATTGTTTTACTCAAGAAGGGCTAGAAAAATTTATATCTGCAGAGAGAATTATACAAAACGACCAATATGTAAAAATAATGGAGGGAACATTGGTCACAATTATTCTCAAGAACAAAGAACTCATCTTCCAACAGGGCCACCTTGCCACTTAAAGTGACAGTTGGCCATATACCTTGACACATATACAAGAAAGTGACAGTTATAAAAAGAAACGAAATACAAGTGCTTTAATGCCCAGGGAACTCTTTGCATATTAATTCAACATAAAATTTATAGGCTGCAGTAGAAAAAAAAGAAAATTGGTAAGATGAAATGTGATAGGAAGATTTACTTAATTCAGTTTATATTAAGTGTTTGGTTTTGAGATGAAGAAATAAATCCAAGAATAAAAAATTTGTGTTGCATGTTAGTCACAATTTTTACATTAAGACATTTTAAAATATTTTTCTTTTAATAATAAAGATACAATATAAAAGTATAATTTTTAGTAAATTTTCTTATACAATTTTTTTAAAACAATAAAGCAGTTCCTCCAAAACGTATTTAGTTCAGTTATTTCAACAATGTTAATATCCACTCAACAAGTTCACTACCGCCTACTGCATATATGCAAGTATTGTAGCCCATAGCGTAGCTTCTTAAGTCAACAATAACAAATAGTTAAAAATTTTTTTTTTTTTTTTTTAATTTATTGGAGATCTGTAAGCTGTTCGACTGAGCGAACATTTAACAAATTGGCTGACAACACACAGGATTATGAAGAGCTGACCATTGACAGCTCTTCTTGTTTTGATAATAGATTAAAGAAGTAACAAAATACAAAACTAAATGATAAAAACATGTAAACAAATGAACAAAAGTCACTATCACTTCCTGCTGGCATGATACAATAAGTTCAAACATTAAACACTGGGCCCATAAGGCACATATACAGGTTGACATTAACACGTATGAATGACACGAATACAAAAACATACAGAACAGATATCACAGACAGTACAATACAGAAAATACAGAGAATACATTATGAGTTAAACCTGAATGGTAAGTCTAATAGTTTGTGTCTTTTTAGTCTATAAATATCTTCACTGTTGTCTAACAAGTTAATTGCCAGGTGGTTGGGATGCTGTTCTAGTTTGGAGATGTGAGTCCTGCAGAGGCGCATGATTTCTTCTTTCACGGTTGAAACTTTGAGGTCGCGGTGTATAGAGTTATTTGAGACAAACCAAGGAGCGTCGACTATCGATCTAAGTGTTTTGGACTGAAAGCGCTGGATAATCTCAATATTACTTGTACTTGCAGTACCCCAAAGTTGAATACCATAAGTCCATACCGGTTTAAGCACGGCTTTATAGATCAAGAGTTTGTTGACGAGACTTAACCGTGATTGTCTGCCTATAAGCCAATAGATGTTTCTGACCTTGTGATTAAGTTGAAGCTTCTTAGATGTTATATGTTTTTTCCATGTTAGTCTCCTGTCCAGATGCATCCCAAGGTACTTAGCACTTTCAGCTTGCGGTACTGGTTGACCGTTAATTGTGACTGGAGGGCAGTTTGCCTTACGTGTGGTGAAGGTAACGTGGACTGACTTCGATGAATTGATTTTTATGCGCCAATTATCAAGCCATAACTGAATGCTGTTTAATGATTCTTGTAGTATAAGAGATGCTATTGAGGGGTCGGAGTGTGTCGCTAGGATCGCTGTGTCATCGGCATAGGTAGCAACAGTGGTTTCACTTGCTGACGGTAAGTCCGAGGTGAACAGGAGGTAGAGCAGAGGACCCAGGACACTACCCTGCGGAACACCTGACCCCACTGGTAATAGAGGAGAAGTAGCATCGGAGTACTTGACTTGAAACACTCTGCCCACTAAGTAGGAATGTAAGATACGGTAACAATTATGTGGCAGATTTTTCTTTATTTTATATAAGAGTCCAAGATGCCAGACTTTGTCAAATGCCTAGGAAACGTCGAGAAACACACCTGAGCAGAACATCTTCGATTCCAGCGATTTATTGATAACATTTGTTAGTCTGTGTATTTGATCTACCGTAGAGTGCTTTTCTCGAAAACCAAATTGGTGATCCGGAATTAGGTTGTTTTCTACAATTGTTGGCATAAGTCGTTTTACAAACAGCTTTTCAAAGATCTTACCAAGTATCGGTAGAAGGCTTATGGGTCGATAAGAAGAGGGCTCTTGAGGGTTTTTACCAGGTTTTAAGACCATGATAACTTGAGCCGATTTCCAGAGAAGAGGAAAGTATTCGAGTCTGAGTATGGCATTGAAAATGTATGTTATTAGTACAATGCCTTTGTGAGGCAGCTCCTTTAGAACTTTCCCCGATAGCAAATCAATGCCGGGGGCCTTTTTACTTTTCAAATTATACAGGATTATTTCCTTGATTTCCTTAACTTTAAAAGGCTTAATAGGTAGAGTCATTTGGAGCGGGGAGTGTAAGTATCTTTGTACCTCTTCATCGAAAGAGACATTCTTGCTGGCTTCAGGTTGAAAAACGTTGACCAGATGTTCGGCAAAAACCTGGGATTTCTCTGTATTGCTGCGCGCCCAGCTACCATCTGGTTTATGTATTGGTGGTATTTGTAATAGTGGCCTTTTTAATCGTTTAGTAGCCTTCCACAGAGAATAATCAGTACTTTCATTTGGTGACAGATTTTCTAGATAATCCTGAATCCCTTCATTCTTTAGATTTTCCAACAATCGTTTAAGTTGTCTGGCCGCGGAATTCCACTTTCTTTTATCATCCGGATGATGAGTATGCTGCCAAATTCGTCGCAATTTACGCTTCTCAGCTAATTTCTTCCGGACAACCAGAGGAAGGTTCAAGTGCTTATTCTTCGCTGTATTGCAAGGTGTAGCTTCCCAGGCTGATTTTTGAAAAGTACTGGTGAGAGAATTTACAGCCGCATCCAATTCAGCAGGCGTGTGGAGTGGAAGTTCTAGCGAGATATTATAATTTACAAGCTCTCTAAAGTAATCCCAGTCAGTAAGACGATTTGTGAGTGTTGGTAGACTTTCAGACTCAATTATAGTATTGCTAATAGTGGCAATAATTGGAGTGTGGTCAGAGGACAAATCAAGGCAAGATTCAACTTTGTAGTATTTATGAGACAAGCCTCGTATTAAGAAGAAATCAATTAGGTCAGGTATTTTATTTGTGTCAGAAGGCCAATAGATTGGTTGACCAGTGGACAGAAAGGACAGGGATTCTTGTCTAATGACGTTATATAAAATTCTACCTCTTGGATTAGCTAATCTCGAACCCCATTGCGGGTGTTTTGCGTTAAAGTCACCTCCCACCAAAAAACGTGCACCAAGAGTTCCAAGAAAAGAGCTGAAGTCAGTTTCATTGATTCTGTGTTTTGGGGGACAGTAGACTGCAGAAACAATTAGAGGGCCTCTTTGATCTTCAATTAAAACGTTGGTCGCCTGTAGGTGAGCAGTTTTGACGTTAGAGAAGAGATAATGTTTTATATTGTTTCGGATTAACAGAGCGGTTCCGCCACGAGCTGTCCCGTCCGGATGTTGGGTATCATAAACAGTAAAGCCTGGAATCCTAATATGGCTTCTGTCTGTGAAGTGTGTCTCAGATATAAGCATTACGTCTAATCTGTTTTCAAGAAGAAAAGCTTTGAGTTCTAGGGTGCGTTGAGAAAGTCCATTGGCGTTCCATAATCCAATCCTGTAATTGTTATTCATTATTAATTAGAAAGTTTATTGACAAGTGTTGTAAGGAGATTAAGCATGACGCTATTTTGCTGCATGAGTTGACTGAACATAGTCTCGAATTTTGTCAGGAAGTGTGAAAGAGTGATGTCCTCATTTGCTGTCTGTTTGAGATTGCTGTCGTAAGGGGGCGATGATTCTGAGTGTTGCGGTAGTCCTGCAATTTGAGCGTAAGTAGGAGAAGAGACGCTACGGGTATTCATGTTCTGTTCCGTGTTCATAGTCCTAAACATTGAAGGGGTTCTCCTAGGTGTGGAGTTTCGTACGGGGCTTTTTCTGGCCTGCAGGTTTTGATAAACTTCACATCCCTTATAATTAGCTGTATGAGGACCATCACATAATGCACATGTGGCTGGTGTATCCTTAGATTTGGAACAAGTTGCGGAGTTGTGTTCACCTCCGCACTTGACACACTGGAAAGGTTTCCTACAATACGTCTTACTGTGACCGTATGACTGACAACGAGTGCACTGTATGATAAAGTTTTTTCTCCGAGGTGGTTCTACAGCAATCTGCATGTTACCTAAAGACCTTAGGCTATATATTTGTTTATTGTTTGCTGCAGGTTCAAGATCAACAAAGAAGAGAGGGAGGGGTGTTTTCTCGACTCTGTGTCGAACGTTGATTATGTTTCTGACCGAGTGTCCTTTTTCTTTTAGTGCTTCTTTAATAAAGTGTACACCGATGCTAGGATGAATGTTTCTTATGACAACCCGGTATGCTCGCTGGTCTTTAATTTGATAAGTATGGTAAATAATTTTTTCGTCCTCGAGGTGACGAATTAATTTTCTGTAAGAATCAGGTGCAAAAGTGTTGATTTTCACCGTATTGTCATCGAACGATTTAGTACTGTACTGTTCTGATTCCAAAATTGCTGTAAGATTATTGATCATTTCACTGTAATTGACGATACCATGAAGGTATACAGGAGGAGGTCTAGGTACTTTCGGCTGAGCTAAGACTTGAGTAGGTTGGACGTCATCACGGTCATCTATAGGTAACACCGTAAATCTATTGTGGTCATTAAGCTGAGTGTGTGTTTCAGATGTGTTTTCTGAAGATTGACGACTTCTTTTTCGTTTTTTCACCATCTGCCAGCTGTGGGATCCGTGTTGTGTGAAATCAACATTAACATTTCTGCCTGGCTGTTGACTGTTATAGGATTGAGGGGCATTTTGCGACATTGGAGGTACTGAAGTTCCTGAGTGGACTGTAGGAACAGGTTCAACGTTAGTTGACAGGCCTGGTTGCTGATAATTCATTATTGTATGTTGACAAGTTGGACACACATTAACACACAATCACACACACACAGCGCACGCACGCACTGGAAGTCTAAACAGACACAGTATATACAGATTAGATAAATGTTAAACTAAGATGATAAACTATATTCATAAACATAACAAAACAATAACACAAGAGATAACACAAGAGATAACGGAGCACAGACTTATAACCGCACTCTACGAATGCACGACCGATACTCAGTTAAAAAATAACCCCTTATTATATAAATATAATTTATTATGGTGCTGCTACATTTATCTGGCAATTTTAGGATGCCACAAAATCAAAACGGTTGGGAATCATTGGTTTAGATCATGCTAGTGATCTTTACTTAATATCTCATATGGCTGAAAGCCTTAAGTAAAAACAAACTTGATGATTACCGAAGCAAAAAAGGTTGTTTTAAAAGTAAAGTTGCAGAAGACAAATACTAAAAGTAAATGGGAAAATTCTGTTATAGTCAGTATCATAAATATTTCTTTTAATTACAACTGTGATAGAATTTGATAACAGACTGACAGTTTAGGAGGCCTTGCCTGGGAAGCTTAAAGATAACTTTAGTTCTGACAAGTGATGTGGCATGTGGGTAACAGAATGTGTTGCCTAAAGTGATAACAGGACTGCAGGAATGCCTCAGGTTGGTCAGTGACAGCAGATGTGGTCTGAATTTGTAGGCATGTGTAAATAGGAAGAGATATTTCAATGGCCATGACAACTTTCTATTGGCCAACACATCCCAGCACTGGGTAGATGCCTCCTTCACGCTTAAGCCTCAAAGATGAAGAGTCTAATTCCCATGGTGATTAGCCATTGTGGCTATTTATAAAACAATAAAACTCCTTGGATTTCGTTGTCCATGATGTGTCCGTTGATTAACTAAATATGATTAAATCACTACCGACTTGGAACACAAAGTTTTCTATGGGTAAAAACATAAAAGTTTTACCTTATAGCCTGAACCAGTTTTCGCTTATTATAAGCTTCGTCAGAGGCTGCCACTGGGAGCGCTGTCCGTCTTGTTCTTGGCGACGGTGTCGACTTTTGAAGGATCGATGTTGTGTGTGTGGGGTGTGATATGTTCGTATAATGCATGTGCTTTGAATTGTGTCTGTTCATTTAGGATGTCGTTTTTATGTGTTTTTGTGTGTTTGTATATTTCAAGAGTTCAAGAGTGTCTAGTTTTTGGCCTTTTGTGTGTACGTGTAGAATATCCATGTTATTGTCGATGTTTTTGTATGTGTGGTTTGCTTCAATGAGGTGGTTTGCAAAGGTGGATTCAGTAGTGGAGTGTAGTGCCTTTGTGTGTTCTATGTATCTTTGTTTGAAGCTATGTCCTGTCTGGCCTATGTAGAATTTGTTGCCCATAAAAACTTTGTGTTCTGAGTCAGCAGTGATTTAATTATATTTAATAAAACTCCATTAAAACACTCCTGCTTATTACACTAACCCATATAATGCCAGAACCTACACACCTCATATGCGGAACCTTTATTAAATTTTACAATTTTATCTTTATAAAATTTCATATACTTTTCATTAAGATTTTCAACACATTTTAACCAAAACATTTGAAGCAAATAGGACTACTATAGCATGCTACAGTTAATAGGAGCACTGGTTTTTGATAAATCGTTCATTTTGAAAAGGGAAAAGTGTTGTGGCAGGGAATCAAGTATTGTAAGTGCAACAATGTTACCACAAATTCTAGGGTATGCTGCAGCACAGGGCACCAGGGCCTCAGCTGTCAGAGGGCCCACCATTTAGCTGAATTAACTACACGAAGCAAAGCTTATGATCGTATTATGCAATTGTTTGGTTTTCTTACGCAGTTATTAACCATGGAGAGTATAGAGTTGGAAAATCAAGCAAAAGCTCTTATAAAAATTAACTCAAATGATCTTCTAATAGAATTGACGCACTTTGTGTCCTGAGTAAAATTGCAAGAAAGAGGTTCTTTTTGAAATCGTTTGAATGAAGATGATAGATTCCATGATACTACAGTTTGTCCGCTCAAAGTATTAAACTGGAGTATTGATTGTAAAAAGATTGATGTATTTCCGAATGTATTGTTACGACAGTCTACTGATTGTTGTATGGTACAGTGGAAAACACAATACAAGACGCCAATAAAGTCACTTATCACCAGCTTTAATTATCACAATTAAACAGTTTGTAATCAACAAGATAGTCTCTTACAACAAATCAAATAAAAATTGTTCACACGCAATAAAAATGTCAACTAATAGAGTCCCACACAATTATAAAACACATAACCCTTGACCACAATATTTCGAACTGTACTGGAACAAATCGCCACTAAACCTGAAAAGTGAGCGCTGCTGTATGCTTATATTTATATCCGCTGAAATTCCAGAATCATCCATACTGTGTATCTGCGCTAAACTAGAGAGTAATTGCTTGTGGCCTTGACACAGTGCACGTGGCCGGTGAAGTCTGGAACAGTCTGGCTAATGCATGTTGAGATCACGTACGCACACACCATTATAGCCAGGCTCCGCTGGAATAGCTGAGAAACACATATCATGTTCTGTAATGTTGTAACAATATACATTGCTTATCACCTGCTTTTGATGATTCTAAAAGCTAACTGCAGATCTGAAAGATCATTTTCTGTACTAAAATGCATTAAAGGTATGTTGAATTAAACTACAGGAGATGAGAGATTATCTTCATTAGCAAGGTTGAATATTGAAAGCGAGATACTTGAATTGCTCGATTTAGAAGAAATTATACAAGACTTCATCAAGGAAAAAATGGATCGATTAGTATTTTCTAAGCTTAAGTGCTACTATGCTCATTTTAATCACTATTTATATAAATATTTGTTGTAATTTGAGAGTTTAATAAAATAATTGTTAACGTTCAAAATTCTGTATGCAATTTATCAGTGTAAATAAACGATAAAACATTGAATTTTGAATCAGGGGGGGGGGCACCAGTCTGATGGCAGCATAAGGGACCATATGCTTCTAATAGATTGAAGAATGTGGCCAACTATTATCCGTTCATAACAGCATACACGGAACAACCTATATAATTCCCCGTTGACTCTTTCAGCTAAATTAACTTGAGGTCACCTAATAGCAGTCAAAACAGGTTGATTCCTAAGCTGTGTTCAAAGTATTGGACCACAATTTATTTTGAAGCTGAATGTCCTCTTCATTGTCCATGTTCTGGGACAAATTTTTTAAGAAATATATTTAATACTGCTTTAGTTGTGGGTCGTGTGATGGCATATAATTTTACTAACTTAGTAAAGGCATCAATGAATACTATTAAAGTGTTTTCGCATGTATACTGTATACTCCATGTACTGTATACTATATAATGCATACTGTAAGTCCCCGAGTGACTTTTGGTAACAAACCTAGAAAGTCAACACACAATATTTCACCTTTCCCTTCGTAATTATGTTATCCATCTCCACATATGTGTGTTGGTTAGGGCATTTGGACGTTTGACAATCATGACACGTATATAAACTTGCCCGTATCTTCTTCTTCATGGAGTTCCAAATGAAGTCCTCTCGTACAGTGAGGTAACAGCTGTAGGCACCAGCATGGACCAATCTTTTATGCCATGCCCATATTATATCATCAACTAAATGTTCAGGTATGATAATCTTCCAACCATCATTCACAAGTTTGTAGAGAACATTTTCCTCCACTATAACAAGGATGAACCCGCTATCATAAATTATCTTTCTTCTTCAATATGCTAGGATCCTGGTCCTGTTCAGTCCCCAAGTTACGAAGTCTTTGTTTTAATTCCTGTGGGACCTCATATTAATAGATAAATTTAAAAACCAGTTTTCTAAATATAATTATTTCTAAATATCACTATAATATTGACGACTCGGAACACAAAGTTTTTTATAAGTAAAAACGTAAAGTTTTACCTTACAGCCTAAACCGGCTTTCACCTATAGAAGGCTTCATCAGAGGCTGTCGTTAGTAGCGCTGCTCGTCTTGTTGTTGGCGACGAGAAAGTGTTTCGAAAGATTGAAGCTGTGTGTGTGTGGTGAGATGTGTTCGAATAATGCGTGCGATTTGAATTGTGTCTGTTCGTTTAGGATGTCGTTTTTATTTGTTTTTGTGTGTTTGTATATTTCTAATTGTTCTAGAGTGTCTAGTTTTCGGCCTTTTGTGTGTACGTGTAGTATGTTCATGTTATTGTCGATGTTTTTATATGTGTGGTTTGCTTCAATGAGGTGGTTTGCGAAGGTAGATTCTGTAGTGGTGTGGAGTGCTTTTGTGTGTTCAATGTATCTCTGTTTGAAGCTACGTCCTGTCTGGCCTATGTAGAATTTACTGCAATTTGAACAATTTAGTTTATTTAACTAAAAATGAACTTTTTTCATGTGAAAAACTTACTATTTTATCGGACGCGTTTCGGCTTAGTATCCGCCTTCTTCAGCTTTGGTAACAGACTGCCAGCATTTTGTAACGGTTGTGTGGAAGGTGAAGTGGGGGTGGTGTGTGGCGGAAGGGGATTGGCGCGGGGATTCAATTTATTGTTTGTTTTCTGTATAATTGTGTCAAAAAGTGTATGTGATTTATATTGTAATTGATCGTTGAGTATGTTGTTTGGTTGTGTTGTGTGGTGTTTATATATTTCATATTGTTCAGTTGTGTTGAGTTTTTGGCCTTTGGGTATGTAATGTAGAATTTCAAGATTAGTGTCTATGTTGGTGTAACTGTGGTTTTCTGTGTGTATGTGTGTGGCAAATGCAGAGTGTATATTGTTGTTGGTTAAAGCTTTTAAGTGTTCAGAATAACGGGATGAAAAAGATCTTCCCGTCTGGCCTATGTAGAAACTATTGCAGTCATTACAATTTAATTTGTAAACACCTGTTTTGTTATATTTGTCTATGTCTGTGTTTGTATTACTGATGTGTTTTTTGATGGTATTGGTTGTTCTGAATGCTATTTTGTATTTGTGTTTTCTGAATGTATTGGCGATTTTGTGTGTGTATGAGTTGTGGTATGTGAGTGTGATGTACTTATTGTGTTGTGTGTTGATGGTATTTAGTGTTTTGTTGTTTTTGTTTTTGATGCGTTTGTGTAGTATGTTTATTAAATTGGGGTTATAACCGTTTTTTATTGCTATGTATTTTATTGTGTTGAGTTCGTCGGTGTAATCTTGTTTATTTAAGGGTATTTTAGTTAGTCTATGGAGCATATGGTTGAAGGCCGCATATTTATGTTGTGTTGGGTGGTTTGATGTGTTGTGTATAACCATGTCGGTTGTGGTTGGTTTCCTGTATATTTTGTACGTGTGTGTATTGTTAGTTTTGTTAATTGTTAGGTCTAGAAAATTTATACTGTTGTTTTGTTCAGTTTCCAGTGTAAATTTTAATTTGTGGTGTATAGTGTTTATGTATTTGTGGAAGTTTTCAACTTGTCTTGTGTTGCCTTTGAATAAAAGTAATATATCATCTACATACCTGTGCCAGTATATAATTTTGTTAGTGTATTTGTTGTTGTTTATTATGTGGTTCTGTTCAATGTTGTGTATATATATTTCTGCTAGTATTCCTGATATGGGGGATCCCATCGGGAGTCCTTCTGTTTGTGTGTATATTTTGTTATTGTATGTAAAGTAATTTTGTTCAGTTATTATTTTGGTAAGTGTGATGATTTCTTGTATGTGTGTTTCAGGTGTGTTGTTTTGTCTGAGTAGTTGTTCTAGTGTTTGTATGGTTTCTTTGATGGGGACATTAGTGTATAAATTGGTTATATCAAAAGATGCCAGAGTTGAGTTATGTGGGATGTGTATGTGTTCAGTTTTCCTGACTAGGTCAATGTTGTTTTTGATAGAGGTGCTGTTGCTGAGTTTTATGTTTTCTCTGATTATTTTGTCTAGTTGTTTTGCTATTTTGTGGGAGGGGGCCTGTGTGTTGTTTATTAATGGTCTGATTGGAATGTTAGGTTTATGTATTTTTGGTAATGCATTTAGTTTAGGGGGGTTAGGTTTTATTTGTTTAAGGTATTTGGCGTTTTCTGGTTTGATTATATGTTTGGTGTTGTTTATAAATTTATTAATCTGTTTATGAAATTTTAGTGTGGGGTCTTTATTTATTTCCGTTATATTATTTTCGTTGAAGAAACTTTCGATTTTAGTGTTTAATTGGTGTTTGTCCATTATGACGCTAATGTTACCTTTGTCGGCTTTTAGGATTGTTGTGTTGTGTTCGAGTAACTTGTGTTTTACACTATTGAGTGTTTTTATTTCATTGTTGTGTATTTTTGGTTTTGTATGTGTGTTTTGAAGTTTCCTTTTTATGTCGTGACGTATCGGGTCATGGTCGTTGAGTTGCGTGTTTTGTACAGCCGTTTCTGCGTCTATGATGATGTCGCGTATGTGTTTATTGTGATTTTTGATGTTAGTTGTATTGGTATTCAAATTATGTTTCAGTCCTTTGTTTAATAAATTCATTTCATCTTTTGTGAAATTAATGTGTGTTGTATTAACTACGCGTGCGTGGAATATGTGTGCCGGTTCAGGGATTGATTCAATTGTGTGTGTTGTAAGGTTAGTTATTTTTTTGTTGTGTCGATGTTGTATTGTCAATTTGAGTTTTTCTATGTTGTCTTGTGTGTGTTGTATTACATTTTCAAGTTCTGTGTGGTGTAATATTCGTGTGAGTTTCATGTGTAAGTTATATGCCTGTCTGTTGAGTGTGTCTTTTTTATGGTATAAATAATTGATTATGTTGTTTAGGTTTATTTGTTCTAATTTCCGTTTGGTTTGTAGTGCTGTATGTGTGTTTTGTTTTATTGTAACTTGTGCGTGTGTTGGTATGATGTTGTGTTTTCGACAAGTTTTATTGAATGCTATGTGTAAGGAAGTTTTTGTTACTTGTTGCTTGGCGTTTCTGTACTTATTGATGAAATACGCTTTATCTGCGGTATTATAGTTGTCTTGATTATTCATCTCTTCTTTCACAGCACTACACTTAACTAAAAATGAACTTTTTTATTTAGTTTATATACACCGGGTAGATCGAATTTGTTTTGTGCTTTGGGCATGCGTTTTGATAGTGTGTGTTCTGTTTTGTTAGTAGTTTTGTAAGCGATTCTGTATCCTGCTTTTTTGAATTTGTGGGCAATTTTTTCTGTTTGTTTGTTGATGTATGTTAGTGTTATGAATTTGTTGTTTTCTGTCTTTGTCTGTTGTTTGTTTTGTGTTTTGTGTAGGAGTTTACTGACTATTGTTCTGTCATAACCGTTAGATTCTGCTAGATAACGCACATAAACAAAATACATAAAAACATAACCTTCACTGCCGAATACGAACACAGCAATACCATAAACTTCTTAGACCTCTCCATCACAAAACTAGAACACAGGCACAAATTCAGTATATACAGAAAACCAACTACAACTGACACACTAATACACAACACCTCCAATCACCCAATACAACACAAACTAGCTGCTTTTAGAACCATGATACATAGACTTAACAACATCCCCTTAGATGAAATAGACTACAAAGACGAACTAAACACGATAAAATATCTAGCAGAATCTAACGGTTATGACAGAACAATAGTCAGTAAACTCCTACACAAAACACAAAACAAACAACAGACAAAGACAGAAAACAACAAATTCATAACACTAACATACATCAACAAACAAACAGAAAAAATTGAAAGCTTCAAACAGAGATACATTGAACACACAAAAGCACTCCACACCACTACAGAATCTACCTTCGCAAACCACCTCATTGAAGCAAACCACACATATAAAAACATCGACAATAACATGAACATACTACACGTACACACAAAAGGCCGAAAACTAGACACTCTAGAACAAAATATCACTATAATATTGACGACTCGGAACACAAAGTTTTTTATAAGTAAAAACGTAAAGTTTTACCTTACAGCCTAAACCGGCTTTCACCTATAGAAGGCTTCATCAGAGGCTGTCGCTAGTAGCGCTGCTCGTCTTGTTGTTGGCGACGAGAAAGTGTTTCGAAAGATTGAAGCTGTGTGTGTGTGGTGAGATGTGTTCGAATAATGCGTGCGATTTGAATTGTGTCTGTTCGTTTAGGATGTCGTTTTTATTTGTTTTTGTGTGTTTGTATATTTCTAATTGTTCTAGAGTGTCTAGTTTTCGGCCTTTTGTGTGTACGTGTAGTATGTTCATGTTATTGTCGATGTTTTTATATGTGTGGTTTGCTTCAATGAGGTGGTTTGCGAAGGTAGATTCTGTAGTGGTGTGGAGTGCTTTTGTGTGTTCAATGTATCTCTGTTTGAAGCTACGTCCTGTCTGGCCTATGTAGAATTTACTGCAATTTGAACAATTTAGTTTATATACACCGGGTAGATCGAATTTGTTTTGTGCTTTGGGCATGCGTTTTGATAGTGTGTGTTCTGTTTTGTTAGTAGTTTTGTAAGCGATTCTGTAACCTGCTTTTTTGAATTTGTGGGCAATTTTTTCTGTTTGTTTGTTGATGTATGTTAGTGTTATGAATTTGTTGTTTTCTGTCTTTGTCTGTTGTTTGTTTTGTGTTTTGTGTAGGAGTTTACTGACTATTGTTCTGTCATAACCGTTAGATTCTGCTAGATATTTTATCGTGTTTAGTTCGTTTTTGTAGTCTATTTCATCTAAGGGGATGTTGTTAAGTCTATGTATCATGGTTCTAAAAGCAGCTAGTTTGTGTTGTATTGGGTGATTGGAGGTGTTGTGTATTAGTGTGTCAGTTGTAGTTGGTTTTCTGTATATACTGAATTTGTGCCTGTGTTCTAGTTTTGTGATGGAGAGGTCTAAGAAGTTTATGGTATTGTTGTGTTCGTATTCGGCAGTGAAGGTTATGTTTTTATGTATTTTGTTTATGTGCGTTAGTAACTGTTCACATTGTCTTTTGTTTCCCCTGTACAGTATTAGAATGTCATCAACGTATCTGTGCCAGATACGTTGATGACATTCTAATACTGTACAGGGGAAACAAAAGACAATGTGAACAGTTACTAACGCACATAAACAAAATACATAAAAACATAACCTTCACTGCCGAATACGAACACAACAATACCATAAACTTCTTAGACCTCTCCATCACAAAACTAGAACACAGGCACAAATTCAGTATATACAGAAAACCAACTACAACTGACACACTAATACACAACACCTCCAATCACCCAATACAACACAAACTAGCTGCTTTTAGAACCATGATACATAGACTTAACAACATCCCCTTAGATGAAATAGACTACAAAAACGAACTAAACACGATAAAATATCTAGCAGAATCTAACGGTTATGACAGAACAATAGTCAGTAAACTCCTACACAAAACACAAAACAAACAACAGACAAAGACAGAAAACAACAAATTCATAACACTAACATACATCAACAAACAAACAGAAAAAATTGCCCACAAATTCAAAAAAGCAGGTTACAGAATCGCTTACAAAACTACTAACAAAACAGAACACACACTATCAAAACGCATGCCCAAAGCACAAAACAAATTCGATCTACCCGGTGTATATAAACTAAATTGTTCAAATTGCAGTAAATTCTACATAGGCCAGACAGGACGTAGCTTCAAACAGAGATACATTGAACACACAAAAGCACTCCACACCACTACAGAATCTACCTTCGCAAACCACCTCATTGAAGCAAACCACACATATAAAAACATCGACAATAACATGAACATACTACACGTACACACAAAAGGCCGAAAACTAGACACTCTAGAACAATTAGAAATATACAAACACACAAAAACAAATAAAAACGACATCCTAAACGAACAGACACAATTCAAATCGCACGCATTATTCGAACACATCTCACCACACACACACAGCTTCAATCTTTCGAAACACTTTCTCGTCGCCAACAACAAGACGAGCAGCGCTACTAGCGACAGCCTCTGATGAAGCCTTCTATAGGTGAAAGCCGGTTTAGGCTGTAAGGTAAAACTTTACGTTTTTACTTATAAAAAACTTTGTGTTCCGAGTCGTCAATATTATAGTGATATTTAGTTAAGTAACGGACACGTCATGGACAACGAAATCCAAGAATTTAACTCTAGAACAATTAGAAATATACAAACACACAAAAACAAATAAAAACGACATCCTAAACGAACAGACACAATTCAAATCGCACGCATTATTCGAACACATCTCACCACACACACACAGCTTCAATCTTTCGAAACACTTTCTCGTCGCCAACAACAAGACGAGCAGCGCTACTAACGACAGCCTCTGATGAAGCCTTCTATAGGTGAAAGCCGGTTTAGGCTGTAAGGTAAAACTTTACGTTTTTACTTATAAAAAACTTTGTGTTCCGAGTCGTCAATATTATAGTGATATTTAGTTAAGTAACGGACACGTCATGGACAACGAAATCCAAGAAAATAATTATTTCACTAACGACTCGGAACACAAAGTTTTTTATGGGTAAAAATGTAAAGTTTTATAGCGAGAAAATTTTTGAAAATTTCTCAAACTTCAGAGACACACTGAGGCAGTTAATTTCTGATGAGTAAAGCAATAAATAAGGGGTGAACATCAACTGACAGTCAAACAATACTGGTGCACAACAGGGCGAGAAGGCGACGACTTAGTGCAGTTGAGACAATTGATCTGAAAGTTGAAACGTCAGAAGAGGGTTTACGTGGAGTTATTGCTTCATAACATAAGAACAAAGCATTCGCTACTCCATTCATACAGTTACGACGAAACGGGGCGAATAACGCGCGCGTTGCATCACACCATACGTGCAATGACAAAAACGTACCCGGACACAAAAGGGTTCACAACAGTTTAACTCACAGGGACAATAAGGGACATACGGGATGAATAGGAGATGACGATGTAACACAGCAGGACTGCTCATTTAGTAGACATATACGATTTACGAGGAGACAGCTGGAGAAACTTTACTGGGAGACGTCTGTCAAAGAATTATTAATTGGTACAAAAGGGGGATGTAAGGTAAACAATGCAACGATTCGTTACGCCAACGGCATAGAAAACTTGGGGTGACAAAACATCCATCAGAGGGGCGAAGCTCGGACAGGAGTCGAACCAAGAAGATGATCGACAGGCGAGGAATTACCACTTTTCTTAGAACACAGGGTAACGACACTGGCAAGAATATCGGGGATGTTAGACGACCTATCAGAAGACAGAATTCAGCTAGGACTCGAGTCTAGGGGAGAGTTCCCATGGAAACGAAAGACGGAGGCAAATCAGAAGAGAGTCACAAGGAGAAATCTAGAAGGCGGGTGGATTGTTCAAAGAAATCGAGTGGTCTGGCCAATGATGAAGAAGACGAAGTTGTGGAAGGAATCTGACGAGGAAATCTGGTAGGGGTGAAGTTAATAAAAAAACTATCTACTTGCCACGCGGACGCTCTCAGTCGGTCAGTCAAACTTAAAATTTTACTTAATTATTTTGAACGTGCGGACGCTCAGTTTTTACTCAGTGATTCACAAATATTCATTTGCTAAGTATTTTCAAGTTTTGCTCAGTCTTTCCAATTTAGTCAGTCAATCATAAAAGTTTACTTATTTATTTTCAACGTGCGGATTCAGTCTAATTACATTTTCTGAACTTAGAATTTTGCTCATTGATTTCAAAAGTGACCAGTTACATAAATGTGATATCCAGACTATTTTAATTTAACTTAGAACTTTGATCAGTGTTATTAACAATGATAAATAATAACAGAACAAGTGACGTTTAAGATCAGTGCGTGACAATCAGCGATTATAGTGATGTAACACTCGACAAACATTTCAAGTCACTCATAAATATAATTCGAGTTCACTAATATAAACATTTACTCGTAAATACAAAGTATAACTGTAACAATAATGTTTACGAACTACTGCATAGAACACTTGTAGCCAATTCACATTGTGGTACGAAGCACATATTTATCAGAATAAAGATGATCTTACCCAGACAAATAACCAGACACGCATGATCATCACATAGAAAATCGATACTTAATATTTACACGAACATTCACGTTAGTCAAGCCAGCGGTACGCCTACACAAAAATTTAGTAGTGTATTGTGAAAGTGGATATTGTTACGACGGTCTATTCGATCGTCGTAGGTACAGTGGAAACAAAATAAGTACAAGACACCAATTAAGTCACTAATCACACCTTTAATTGTTATAGTAAAACAGTTCGTAATTAACAACACAGTATCTACAACAAATCAAATGAAATTGTTCATACGCAATAAAATGTCCACTAATATTAAAACTCAACTGTATTACAATTATACCGTCCGAATATAAAACGCAACACTTCACTAATAACTACTTGAACGTACACCGTAATAACTCGAACCGCTCTGTAAATATATCGCACTAATACTCTCGAACCGCACAGTCAGAAATCTCGCATTGAACTGAAAACTAAGGCCGCGACGCGATGTATTTATAGTTACGCTCACACAACAGAAGCTTCCAAACTGCGTCTTATCTCTCGCGAACTACGTAAATTGCTACGGCCTTGACACAGTCCGAGCGCCCGAGCGGAGCCTGGCACAGTCGAGAAAATTCTCGCAAAATGCGTTTAGTAGCACGTACACCACACGCTTACTTCGAGATCTTTCTGGCGCATTCGATAAACGCGTAGATTGTTCTGTGCTGTCGTAGCACTGCCCCCTCCTTAAGCCTGTTCGTCCCGAACTGGCAAAGCGTCTCTAAATTTGTATTTAGCCAGGCGATCTAGGTGGACGACCTTGAACTTTCGCTGTCCTTCCTGTTGAATCCGATAAACAACATCGTTAATCCTTTTTTTTACAGTGTAGGGTCCTTCCCAGTTAGACTGAAGCTTAGGTGAGCGACCACGACGGCGCTTTGGATTGAACAACCAGACCTGATCTCCTTCTTGGAAACCCACACTATTGCTGCGAATGTCATACCGAGTTTTCATTTTATCACTGGCAATCTTGAGCCGTCCTCTTACCAAGCGATTCATCTCTCGCAGTTGGTTTTCTAATTGCGATGAATAGTTCTTTGGCTCTTGGGACTGAGTCTCAGGTGATTCAAACATCAAGTCCCCAGGAAGACGAATCTCCCTCCCAAACACCAATTTTGCTGGAGTCATGCCGGTTGTGTCATGTACCGATGACCTATACGCCATAAGGAATAGTGGTATACGTAGGTTCCAGTCTGTTTGGTTCTCGTCAACAACTTTCGAAAGATGCTGCTCAAGTGTCCTGTTGAATCTCTCAACCATCCCGTCCGACTGAGGATGCAGAGGTGTTGTCCTGGTCTTTCGAATTCCCAGTAGACGGCATAATTCTTTAAACACTCCTGATTCGAAATTTCTCCCTTGATCCGTATGGATTTCCATAGGGGCTCCATAACGACAACAGAAGTTGTGAACTAACTGCTTTGCCACAGTGGTAACCTCCTGATTTGGAATTGCGTATGCTTCCACCCACTTAGTAAAGTAGTCACCTACAACCATGATGTACCGGTTTCCATCGTCAGTAACTGGGAATGGTCCAGCAATGTCTATGGCAATTCTCTCGAAAGGTTGTCCAACGTTATACTGTCTCATTTTTCCCCTGCTTCTGGTTTGTGGGCCCTTGCTTGCAGCACATATTTCACACGTCCGAACTCATTCCTCTACGTCGTGGCGAAGATGAAGCCAATAGAATCGCTTCCGTATTTTGTCAAGGGTTTTGTTAACGCCAAGATGGCCTCCAGATGTTCCATCATGCATCTCCTTCAAAACAGACTGCACTTTACTTCGGGGAACTATCAACTGCATGACCACGTCTCGTCCATCTGCACTTTCCCAAGCCCTTTTCAGCAATCCGTTTTCTAAGGTGAGATATTCCCATTGTGCCCAGTAGCCCTTCAGCACTTCGGAACCATGGCAGATATCTTGCCAATCCGGGCGGCGACCTTCCTCTTTTGCTGTCAAGATCGGTCCAATGTCTTCATCAGTCATCTGTTCTTGTCGACAGTCTTGTGTTGTCCAGCCATCAGCCAGGAAATCTACAGTGATGGCTTGAACATGTTCGCTTGAGTTTTGTTCTTCCTTTCTGTGGCAATGTCGGCAGTCTTCCGGGCACGGTCTTCGTGATAAGCCATCTGCATTACCGTGCAGGCGCCCCCGCCGATGTTGTACCTTGAAGTTGTACTCTTGCAGACGTTCGAGCCACCTTGCCAACTGTCCTTCCGGATTTTTAAATCTCAAGAGCTATGCAAATGCAGCATGGTCGGTACGTAGTGAAAACTCTCTCCCATAGAGGTATTTATGGAAGTGCTCCAAAGCTCTGACAATTGCCAACAACTCTCTTCTTGTAACACAATAATTTCTCTCTGGTTTAGAAAGCGTCTTGCTGTAATACGCTATTACTCGTTCTTCACCGTTCTGCACTTGAGACAAAACTGCTCCTAGACCAGTATTGCTTGCGTCTGTGTGTACGATGTACTTCCCTTCGGAAGCTGGAAAAGCGAGAATTGGCTGCGAACATAATGCAATCTTCAACGTTCTAAATGCTTGTTCACACTCTCTCGACCATTGGAAGTTTCGTTTATTTTCCGTTAGCTCATGTAGTGGTTTAGCAATAGTAGCGAAGCCTTTCACAAAACGTCGGTAATATGAGCATAACCCCAGGAAACTCCGAACTTCGTGTTTATTCTTCGGAACTGGCCAGTCTCTTACGGTGTATACTTTATTAGGATCCTTGCTAACGCCCGCTGCCGAAACCAGATGGCCCAAATACTGTACTTCCTTCTGGAATAGAGAACACTTCTTCGGGCTCAGCTTCAGTTGTGCACCGTGAATTCTAGTTAGAACTTCCTTAAGGTTTTCCAAATGATCTTTGAAAGTCTTCCCGATCACTATGACATCGTCTAAGTAAACAAGGCAAGTTTTCCACGTCAGGCCTCGGAGTATCAGGTCCATCAATCTCTCAAATGTTGCCGGTGCATTACAGAGTCCAAATGGCATGACGTTAAATTGGAATAAGCCACTTGGGGTCGAGAAAGCGGTCTTTTCCTTGTCTTCTTGATGAAGACCCACTTGCCAATATCCACTCTTCAGGTCCAATGTGGAAAACCACTGTGCTCCGGACAACGTGTCGAGTGTATCGTCAACGCGAGGTAATGGATAGCAGTCTTTCTTTGTAACGTCATTTAACCTCCGGTAGTCTACGCAGAAACGCAATCCACCATCCTTCTTCGCTACCAGCACTACAGGGGAAGACCAAGCACTTGACGAAGGTTCAATTACTCCCTCTGTCAACATGTCCTGTACTAACCGAGACATCTCCTCTTGTTTAGATAATGGAGGCCTTCGAGGAGGTTGGCGTATCGGTGTTGTGTCCCCGGTATTGATGCGATGTTGCACAAGAGAGGTTCTTCCCAGTGACTGTCCCCGAACTGCAAAACAATCTTTGAATTCGTGTAAAAACTGTCCGAGTTCTTTTACCTCACCACTTGAGAGGTCGTTAGAAGATCTGTTCAATAATTCTTGCAGTTCCTCTGGTAATTTAGAAGTATCCGAAGAACTGGGTCTTCGTTGCGTTATTCCGGCTACCCAGGCCACAGGAGTCAATTTGCCTAGGAGCGTATTGCTTTGTAAAGTGATAGCTTGATACAAAATATTCGCCACTCTAATAGGTACATTTCCGGTTTCGTCAGGTTTTACTAAACTTCTGGCAATTAGTATGCCCGGTGTGCTGACTACCTGGGGTTCGAATATAGAGCACTGATTGCCCCTAGTATCTACCGCAGTTCTAACCATGATGATCTTTTCGGAGTTTGGCGGAACAGTTACGGCCACTTGGTTTATGACGTCCATCGATTTTTCTGCTGTCGTCATTGTTGATAGCATTACCTCTTCGCCTCCGATTCTCAAGACATTGTTTTTGAAGTCGACTATAAATCCGTATGCGTTCATAACGTCCACACCAAGAATTGCTTCATCCACAATGTCTGCAACAAGTACTTGATGATTAAACTCAAGTCTACCGAGGCGTAGGTGTATCTCCACTTTTCCATACACTTTTACAGGCCGTCCAGTAGCTGTTCGCAAGCTGCAAGAGCACCAGATTGGCTTGAGATCTTTCACCACGTCGGGGCGCACAATAGAAACTGTTGCGCCTGTGTCAACTGTAATCGAGGTTGGCCTTTCTTGAACAAATCCGGTAACTACCAAGCTCCCGGTGTTTTTCTGAAGCGTAGAAATTGCGTATTCTCTAGGGGCTTCGTTCCTCCAGTTAGTCAGCACACGCCCCGTTGCACCGACTATTGCTCGTTTCCCTGCTGCTGAATTCTAACCCGACAATCTCGTTGTAGATGTCCAGGTTTCCCACATCGATAACACTTCGGTCTTCCGTCCTTTCTTATTTTATTCTGTGGCGCCGACCGTCGAGTCTCTGTTCCTTGTTCTTCTTCCTCATCGTCTGTGCCGTCTCGATCTTTTAGCTCGCGCACTTTATGACTTGTCCAACCAGACGCTGATTTGGCGGCCTCAAATTGCAAAGCATGTACCAGGGCGTCCGCACTGTTCTGGTGTCTTGCCATTCGTAACACTTGCTGTAGTTCGTTATCTCGGACACCGGCAGTAAATGTCTGCATCGCAAAACGCGTTCGAAAATCTTCTGGCGCTTCAGGATAGGCCAGTCTAATTAGTCTGTCGATACTTGCTTCAAACTCTTGAAGACTTTCCCCGGAATGCTGTCGCCTTGCTCTCAACTGGGTGCAGTACACATCTCGCAAATGTTTATCACCATACCGTAATTCCAGAGCTTTTATCAACTCGGCATAGGTGTTCTGGCTGTCAGGTGGCACTTTCTGTAGTAGTTCTGCCGCGGGTCTTTTTAATGCAAGAACAAGTGAAACAGCCTTGTCTTTTTCTGTCCAATTATTTGCGCATGCAGCAGCTTCAAATTGGCGGAGGTACGTTGCCCAGTGAGTGCTTCCGTCAAAGGTTGGAGCTTTGACATGAACTGTCCCTACTGCAGGCAAAGTGACTTTCTCTGTTAACTTATTTTCTGTGTATTTTTCTGTCTTGATCACTGGTACAGTCTGTTCAGAAATTTGTTTTGGTTGAATCTTCATGCACTGTTCAACTTCAATTTTAATTTGTTCTCTTATGTTTGCCATTGAGTTTTCTACTGCAGATATTTTTGTTGACATAACTTCTTCCACAGTCAAGACAGATTTTTCTACTTTAGCTATTTTATTTGACATGGATTCTTCTACGTCAGATATTCTGGTAATCTGATTGTTGAGCTCACCTCGTAATTCACCTACGTCACCACGTAGGAAACCCAATTCTGCGGTAGTATGTTCTTGCATCCGCTTTTGTTCATGAATTAATGCTTTGATGTCATTTGCCTCCTGCTTGCGTTTCTCATCCTGTCGTTTCTCTGCTTCTTCTCTTTCTTGTATTCGTTCTTCTTTTTGTCGTCTTTCTGTTTCTTCCGCCTCCTGTCTGCGTTTCTCGTCCTGTTGTTTTTCTGTCTGCAACAGCAGCGCCTGTAAATTTTCCATCATCTGACTGGCATCCATTGTTTATCGATTAATTACGAATCACACTCGTCTTGTACAAAGCGTCCACTGTTTCCACTGTTAACCGTTCTATCCCACTTCTGACACCACTGTTACGACGGTCTACTCGATCGTCGTAGGTACAGTGGAAACAAAATAAGTACAAGACACCAATTAAGTCACTAATCACACCTTTAATTGTTATAGTAAAACAGTTCGTAATTAACAACACAGTGTCTACAACAAATCAAATGAAATTGTTCATACGCAATAAAATGTCCACTAATATTAAAACTCAACTGTATTACAATTATACCGTCCGAATATAAAACGTAACACTTCACTAATTACTTGAACGTACACCGTAATAACTCGAACCGCTCTGTAAATATATCGCACTAATACTCTCGAACCGCACAGTCAAAAATCTCGCATTGAACTGGAAACTAAGGCCGCGACGCGATGTATTTATACTTACGCTCACACACCAGAAGCTTCCAAACTGCGTCTTATCTCTCGCGAACTACGTAAATTGCTACGGCCTTGACACAGTCCGAGCGCCCGAGCGGAGCCTGGCACAGTCGAGAAAATTCTCGCAAAATGCGTTTAGTAGCACGTACACCACACGCTTACGTCGAGATCTTTCTGGCGCATTCGATAAACGCGTAGATTGTTCTGTGCTGTCGTAGCAATATCATCTGCAAGCAACATGCGAAGTTACGCCGACATTGCTGGACACAGGGGATCACGGGACGTTGCAGCCCAATGCTAATGAATAACATCCTCCAAGTAACGTAAAATATTTATTATTGATAATCATTACTACTGAAACTGTTTCTCACAAAGACCCCACTCTTTGAGATAATTACGAACGTTAATTTCGAGATAATTATGAACCTTACATTAAAAGTAATGAATAAATATTACCATCTGGAACTATGAACGCATTATAGATATAAAATTTGTTGAATGCTTAATTCATTATATGTTGCCAGTTGTAGGCTAGTAATGATATTGCCATTATATGTTATATATGTTGTATTTGTGATTTTATTTCAGGAACGACGAAATGTTAGTTATAAATGTAATTTATGAATTGTTTAATAAACGATAAGTTGCTATTCTAATCCAGATGTGCTTAAGCGTTCATTATTACTATTGCCCTATGATGATTATGATCACACGAATATTATAACACCAAGCTATGTCTTGTTAACTTCATTGTCAATACTAAATACGTGAGGTTTACCATTTACAGATGTGCTCTATAATAATTGACAAATTAGCATAATTAATAATAAGTAATTGCCATATTGAATGACACACCAATAAGTGATAGAATGTGTCTATAATTACACAGGAATTTTGTCAATAAATCATCAATTTTGATATTTAATTAAATTAATTAATTTATGCATCTTATTAGCATAATTATCACTAATAACAATGGTGCCATACGCGGGGAAAGATTATCATTAAACTGTGGTCAAGTTCACCACACATCAATTAATCATCACTCAAAATTTAATTAAGATTAATTAATCACTCATAATTAATTAATCGCCGTAGTTTTACCTTATAACCTGAACCGGTTTTCGCCTTTTTAAAAGGCGAAAACCGGTTCAGGTTATAAGGTAAAACTTTACGTTTTTACCCATAAAAAACTTTGTGTTCCGAGTCGTTAGTAAAATAATTATATTTAGTTAAGTAACGGGGACACGTCATGGACAACGAAATCCAAGTACCAGTTTTCCCTCGTATGTGTTACTCTCTTTCAACAAGTGCATAATGATTTAGAATGTCAGTCACTCGTCCCCGTCTTCAGTCTCAGTAGTCTTGCAATATTTTATAACAAAGTCATATTCTTATGTAGCCATAATTCATCTAGTCATATGTGCATTAGTCACCCGACGTTGAAATACGAATGACAGTGCCTGATTGTGTGAATTTCGAATTGATGACCACATAAATAATGCATAAATTTATTCAAGGGTATACAATAGCAAAATTTTCCTTTTCAGAGGTGAAATAATTTCTTTCAGCTCCTTTCAGCGTAGGTGATAATACGGTACTCACCCTCCTTGTTTTGTCGATACAGTACTCCCCCCACCACTACATAAGTTGCATCTGTATATAAGACATTTAAATTCCTTTTCAGGGTGGTATAAGTGAAAGTGATTACTAAACAACCGCTTAACATCATCCAATGCTTGCTGATGTTTGGGTTCCCATCTCCACTTCTTATTATGTTTATGTAATAACTCAAGAATGGAAGCTATAGTGTTGGAATACTGTGGTGAAAAATGCTTATAATGTCCTGTTAATCATAGAAAGGTCTAATACCTTTCATCTTCCTTGGTGTTGGGAAATTAGCGATACTTTGTATTTTTTCAGGGTCAGTACGCACACCTTTTCCATTATAATAAGGCTTAAAAACTTGATTTTAAACCTCTCGAAATCACACTTCTCTTTCTTAACTACTTCAATAGCTTTTCTTAATTTATTAACACTACATCTAAATGTTGTGTTTAACAAATGACCTGGACATAATTAATATCTACAAATACATTTACCAAGTCCTTTACATCATGACTTAAAGTAATTCTAAACACTTAACTACAGCAGCTAGACTTGTTACTAAACCAAACAACACAACTTTAAATTGATAACATTTGTTTTTTGCACATAAGTGCAGGGTATTTTCTACTGCCTTAACATAGCCCTATCTGCCAAAAGGTGCTTGCTAAGTCTAGCTGTGACATATATTTAATGCCTTGACATTTTCTAAATAAACTATCAGCGATAGGTACACAATCAAAATTCTTTTGCATAAAGCTATTTAAATTTCTCATATCTAAACACAGTCTTATATCATCATTATTTTTCTTCACAACCACTAATGGATTGATGAAGTTGCTCTCAGACTGCTCAATTATATTATTTTCAAGCATCCTGTTTTTCATAATCAATATGTTGCATTGGGACTTGAAATGTTATCTGGACAAACTTCGATTCATCTTGGACAATAATCTTATTTTCATAAACATTAGTGACAGATGGTGTTTCACTAAATACATCACTATGTTTGTGCAATAAATAATGTCGATTGCTGTTGTTTTGTTAATCTATTATTATTCAGAACAGTATTATCTTCACAATCTGTGTTCTGGATGCTTATATTACGTCTCTTTATCGAAATAATCTCGTTTTTATTTGTAGAATGTTCATCCATGGTTTCACTTAATTTAATTTTATACGTTTTATTTTATTTTATTATTTTTTGCTGCATTCCAGTATAAATTAGATTATCCAGACAACAAAAGGAATTCCCCAGCTCCACTCACCTCTTGCTACAATAACATAAATTTGTTTATTTTTTCTTTCATATTTACTTCAGTTTGTAATTGCGTATTATTAATAGGTAATATCAGTGACCATTTAAACTGCTGTTTGTGTTGTGTTATGATTTATGACTGCAAATCATAATCATAATCATAATCACAGGTGGTCTGCACCAGTGTCTATTAGTATTTCAGTATATATGCCGTTTACTCTAGCGATTAATTTAGGACATTGTACACATATGCCTATTACTATTCTTTACTATTGTCTCTCTCATATCAGCTGGGCACACACCATTCACACTATACATCTTATTAACAGTTATTTCTACAACCATGTTTCTTTTATGGTGATCAAAATTTAAAAATTTATAATTTCATGATCAAGAGACACGCGCGCACACTCGAGTTGACAAACCCATGCCGAGTCGTAAATAAAACGGTTAGAAAATAGGGTAATAGAAAATAGAAAACAGGGTACCCTACAATAGAAAATAGGGTACGTCGTTGACAGCACGAAGTTAGCTACGATTTACAATGCCAAACAAACCAGACAAAAAAAGGCATAGTCCAGTAGCCTGGTTACGCAGAAGTGAAATGGAACACATGCTGTGGGGTTAAGTTGTAACGAGCACATGTATGAACGCTACACCCAGTAACAAAGGGTGCAGAAAAATCTTGACAAATATGTAGACAATAGGACGGATATTCAATGAATACTAGAGATATACACAGCCCAGCAGGAAAGCACGCCCTGACGTCCAGTCAGATTTACAACTAGAAAGCGTGGGACCCGTCCAGGGAAGACACCCAACGAAGAGTTGATAATTGGCGGAACGAGCGAAGGGTAAATGAACAATTGACCAAGACACTGCAGACTCTTAACAAAAGCTATATCGGAGTGCCTCGACAACGTGGAAACAAAAGGTTGATAGACAGGCGGGGAATTGCTCTAGTTTCTGAGAATCAGCACAAAGTTCGTCGCTGGGATATTCCGGGGATGCCTGACGGCCAACCAGAGTTTGGCATCTTCCAAAGGAACTGGTGGAGAGAGTAGTGACGATATGAACGACGAATCAGGAAACCGATGACAAAAATCTACAAGGTGGTAGGAATTTAGGAACCTATCAACAACGGCCGAAGGCGTAGAGGTGATAAAATTGCCTTCTGGGAGAATATGATTGATAAAAACTGTTTGCGAGGACGCGGAGCCCAGTAGTAATGGAATAGTAATACGAGTAATATCAGTAAGACGGAAATAGTAGAAGTAGTAGTAATTGAAATAGTTTACACGACTTACTCAACTTTTAACTCGGTTAATCAATCAGTGAAATTGTAACCAAGTCGCGGTCTTAATCGGACTTAGACATTCAACTCAATCGCAGTTCTACAAAATGTATGTTCGATAGTTTATGAGTTACCGAATTTACCGCAGTAATCAATAGTGCGAATAGACATAACTATCGTTGAATACCAGTGTATACGTGACTCTAGACTACGACCGGCACGCAACATAATGCAATACGAGTGAGTAACAATCCGAGAGTAAAACATTGGGTAATGACTTCAGACACTATTCAACCGTAATGATTCTCAATTTTGGGCATCTGAACTGAGTGAATTAACACGAACACTAATACGCACATTGCATACATTACGTCCAAGGTAGACAAAATAGTTAGCTACATGAACACGCACACAGCAAACTCTAAAAGCAAAACCACTTCAATGCCGATGATTGCATCTAAAAACATGAAGCCATAAAACACTTAACGCCAGCGGAGAGTCCAACACCACACTATACACAACGCGAGTGGAAATTCAGTGAGTGAAAGTGAAGTGTTCTTCGATCAATAGTGATTACTATGTACAAGGAACCCACCAACGGATGTAATCTTGCACCGATGGAATTTGTGGATAAGCCTTTTGCAAGATAAGTCTTTATGTTTCTTAAATGCTAGTTGATACATACTATTGCACTGTCTCTTCTTTTCAAAGAGCTACTCCCGAGAGATTTCCGTAAATCTATATAAATCATAAATCTAATAATGTTAATATTAAAGTCTATCATCTGAGCATAATGAACGCATTTAGCTAGGGATAAAATATATTTGATTGCTTATTGTTTGCATATGTATATTATTGTGTTGTATTTGATTGTACTATATGTCTTGTTTTTCAGGAAACAACGAACGAATATTATTGTGATTTATGTTGTTATGTGTTTTGTTATGTATTTACAGGACATAATTTCATTTGTGGTTCAGTAATTTACTTAATCAATGATATAATAAATAAGTAATTATTACATATATACATATATCTTGCGTTCATTATTGCGATTAACCTTGACAATTAGAGTTATGCTAATTATCAATGGACACACCCAAATCGACCATTGAAATGTCAGATTAACATGCTCATGCAAATCATATTGATTTGATAACTATATTGAGTCAAATCCGACAAATATAATTTACTTTTCTATATGTATATTAAATATAAATGATACCCAAGGAAAGTGGGGCTCTATAAATGTCAATTACAACCGCATTCAGTTAAACATAAATGGCATACGAATTTAATTAGACCCAATTCATTAATTTATAATTGGTTAATTTAATAATTAATAATAATTAGTATAATCGCATTAAACTTTTGACTACCACTATTATTATCATTATTGCTTTGGATCTTTGTGTTCACAGTGTGTTTACCTTTGTGGTATTTTTTTTCAGCATGGTCGGGAATTTCATTTATACACAGTTCCCATCTGTGTTCATTACCCTGTTTCTTTGGATTCTCTGTGATTACATTTTCTTCAATTGTGGATAAAGTAGGTTTTACCTATTTTTTTGTTTTTTGTTCTCCCACCTTGGTTTATGGTCTGTATTGTTTGTGTATGCTTTTGTATGTATTTAGGTGGATTAGTGGCTTAATATGTCTTACTGGGACTTGGACTTTGACCCTTGTTGACAAGGTCTTCCCATTGAGATAACATTACCAGAAAATCTTCCAATTGGCCTATACCTCTTATCCATTGCGGTTCTGATGTTTTGGTCAAAGTGATAGGGCAATTTGTGCACAAGTTCTGCTTCATTAAGTTGTGGATGCAGATGTTTCACCTTCGATACCTGTTGTATTACTGATTTTTAGAACAACTATTGTTCTTGAATTTCGTTGTCCATGACGTGTCCGTTGATTAAATAAATATAATTATACCACTACCGACTCGGAACACAAAGTTTTTTATTGGTAAAAACTATTGTTATATTGTTATATGAGTATTCAAATATATGTCCCATCTCAAAATTTCCCATATCTTGAAAGTTATTTAACTTAACGTGTTTTTAATGAATATCCCATAAAATAATTATGTACCCTTGTGTGGGCGTGCACACGGACACACACACACGGCTAAGTATCCTTACACACCATCTCACTGCTCTTAAAGTTGTTTTAATAGTCTAAAAATATTTAAAACTAACATTTTTCATAATGTTCCTTATCAACTAATTTACAATGTTAAATCGTGCAACCTCTACTTATTCATACAGCATCTTTATGTGCTATCATATGCTTTATTCTCTGCTACATTCCATACACAGATGTCCATTGCACCCTGTGTGTGGAAAGGGTTATATTACAACCACAGCCATACATTATATTCATAAGTCAGATTAACATAACCTGACAACAAAAATTAAAAGAAAGTATAACTAAATTAAGAAAATTACAAAAAAAAATAATAATAATAATCTAGTGTATAGCATTTTAACAGTGTGTATTACTTAAAAATTAGCAAATGAAAAATAAAGTTAAAGATTTATAAAACAATTACAAATGGCTTTAAAATAAAATTTGCATGCCTTATTTACTTAACTTTATAATCTTATCGCTACAAGCTATAATAAGTGTTATTCCAAAAAAAGTAATGTTAACTTTGATGAGCTTTCAATGTGTTCCAGAAGGCCTAAATTCTTTGTTATCTGCTATTAAATGCATGTTACAATGAAAATATGTCATTATGATGATGAATTTCGAAATACTGCATGATATCACTATGTATTTCATCTTTAGCAATGTTTAATATACTACTATTTTCATCAATCATAGTTGTGATACTTTAAAATTATCTTGCACAGGCTACTAGAAAAGTTTCTCACTAATTTGTCTTGTAACTGGAAAGTTTAATTTGATATGAAAATTTATTGTACAGTACATACCTACAACTAGACTTGGGAAAAATAGTTTTAGTCAGGAACAAAAACATCCTGTAAAAAGACAGTTTATGTTCTAGAATATGATAGAAAACACACGAATGGTAGTTAGATTAGTTTTTGTGACGTAGTTTTTGGATTATATTGACTTAAGATATACCAAAATATATGGAATTTTAATACTAATACTACTGTCTTCATTCTGTGGTCCAGATTTTCAAGCTACATAGTAGTAACACCACAAAACAATATACTTCCCTATCTTGTCCACTGTCTTACATGACTTTTAAACCATGAGATGGTGTAAAAGTAATTAACACAGTGATGCTGATGTAATACTTGATCTGATACTGATACGAATGAAAATGTGTGGTGCCACAGTTAAGATGATAATTCACTACATGCATTCGGTTGATGATAAATAATCTCAGTAAATAATTCACAGTACAACAATTGATCAAAAATAATGTGCAATCCGTACTTTTGATGATGAAAAATGTAATGTGCGAATTGACAACTGTGATAGTAGAAACACATCCGTTATGCTGATGAGCTGAGCATAACAAGTTTTTTATTGAAAAGAAATAATAATACTTAGATTTAGTTGTCCATGACATGTCCGTTACTTAACTAAATATAATTAATTCACTACCGACTCACAACACAAAGTTTTTTATGGGTAAAAACGTAAAAGTTTTACCTTATAGCCTGAACCAGTTTTAGCTTTTAAAAAGCTTCTTCAGAGGCTGCCATTGGGAGCACTGTCTTCTTGTTCTTGGCGACGGTATCGACTTTTGAAGGATCGATGTTGTGTGTGTGAGGTGTGATATGTTTGAATAATGCGAGTGATTTGAATTGTGTGTTCATTTAGGATGTCGTTTTTATTTTGTATTTCTTCCCTTCCCCCTTCTTAAAAGCTGAACTATTAATGCCAATTCCTCAACCCCAAGCTTTAGATATTCTGTTTTCTTTCCCATATCTGTACCAGCAACTTAAAAATTCTTTGTTTTCACTTTGGTTGTATATATTTTGGTTAAATGTGAAAATTTTAAGACCATTGCAAACTCTGGTTTGAAACATGCATAGAGTTTTAATGTAATATAGTTTCATTTTTAATGTAGGTTTACAGAAAATATATTTTTAAAAACTAATATAATGTACTCCTGAATTATCTCAAATGGGATTATTATCCTGGTATCCAGTACTGGTTATGTCTGGAGTTATTATATGGTATGATAAACTTTTATATTCAATTTTGGTGTTTTTCATCCATTACATTAAAGCATGTCTTATATTCTCAGAGCATGAATTTCTTAATGCTGCTTTTAAATTGTTACAGAATTCATTGTTATAGTACTGAGTTATGTAGAATCTTATACTTGTATTAAGTTCTTAAAACTCTTAGGTTATCTTGCCATGGGCTAATGTTAAAAACTGTATTTGTGCTGCTGCTTGATGCTTCAATGCCTCAACCAGTTGTCATTTTATCAGAGACAGGACTGATGGCATGATGATAAATGGTCCAAAAAGTTTTGTCACAAAGACTGTCAATTACTGGAGCTGCACTTCCCTATATAACTTTTGCAAAAGCCAACGCACATCTGATATGCAAAAGTTATATAGGGACATGTATCTCTGGGAATTGTTACCAAACTTTTTGGGACATTTACTACACTCATCTCAGATGATGACAACCGCTCGAGCCACCAAAATGGCATTTACAGTTGGATAGCTCATTACAAAACAGGATAGAGGAATGTATATAATCTTCAGATGGAGAGCAATGTAAGTAACAACAATAAATGGAATTCTGGAAGAAACAGGATATATCATATGACAATTGCTTTATCATAAAGAATACAAATTAACATAAGCCTGATCTTCCACAGCAAAGGGAAAGGAACTATGAATATATCCTAGTTACCATGTACTAATGACTTCACAAGTTTCAACATAAATTTTTTCATAGTTTCACACTGGACAAAAACATTTAATTTTTATTATATGGTTAACAATATTATAGTTTCATATTTAAATATTTTAAAGAATAAAAAAACAATTGTGTTAAAACTACTACTTCAGACTTGAACTCTATGTATCTGAGAGGAATGTGAAGTAGACAGAGAGCGTAGACACGCGCACGGATATATGGTGTAAACAAACCAATGACTACTGAGAAATACCAATTCACTATACATATCAAAACTCACTCAACGCCCACTTACTTCTCATCTAAAAACAAAAATATGTTTCTCCTAGATTCCCCAAAACTTTTAATTAACACTTTTCTTTTATTTCTACATTTCTTCCACTTTAATCCCACACTTTTAAACACTCACATGAACGATTTAGCACCCCATGGGAAATTGATTCGTTCTTTCTTGATAGGTAGAATTTTTTTAACAGTGGGCACAACATTTTGGTGTTATAAAAATACTGAACAATATTTCTTTCTACACCCTTATCAAAATCATCAAGAAAAAGTTTCCTTTTCTCATATGTTGTTATACGTTTTTTTTCCATGGTATAGGGAGGTTTCCTTCTGGACTGCATTTCCTTTGCTTTCTTAAGTATTTAAAGAAGCCTTCCAATATATTACAGGAATACGCAGCATGTTTGGGGTATGTCAGCAAGTTTTGTTGTTTTTCTTCATCACATTTTTCAATTATATAACTAATTATTTTGCGATTTTCACTGTGAAAAATGAAACTTCATTTTATTTCTTTCAATGACCACTGAAGAGACATTGTGAATAGACAGCTACAAATAAACAAATAACAGGATAATTCACTTACTAACTGAAAGTAACTATAAGTACAGTAATCCTACCTGATTGCAGTAAAATTACAAAGTGTAATGACTGATCGCTGTTGTGAGTGGATGGCAGTCTGACTGTGAACAGAGCCGTGCTGGTGTTATGAATCATTGGCCTTGACAACTAACAACACTAACACAAACACACTCACTCATACTTTATCCCCTCCATCAGAGACACAGAGTTAAGTCTCATGCCATACACTGACCAACATACATTAGCTATGAGTAAACACATTTTAAAACAAATTTTGTATAAAATCATCTAAAGATTATCTAAAATTCAGTACATACACTAACGTGGAAACTATATGAGCAGTTTTGTCAAAAACTGTACTAACACAGACCCACATGAGTAAGTGACATTTTTAGTCTTATAGTGCGAGCCCCAACAAATGCCCCCTAAACGCTATCCAAAAGCACCAACATTCTACTGACTTATTAAAAAAAAAATTGTTCATATGTGTACGCATGTGTGGACATGTACACATGCACACACCTAACAATTTTTCTGTAAACAGTATTTTTAGACTTAAGGGAACGCAAAACAAATATACCTAAGAACTACAATTTACCCCTAAAACTACAACCTTCTCTTACCTATTTTTTAATAACATAACAGAAAGAATATAATGATAAACATAGTGTTTGTTGTATATAGTATTGTTACAACATCACAGAACAATCGACATGTTTGTCGAATGTGCCAGAAGAATCTTGATGTAACACGTGTGGCATACATGCTTGTTGACGCATTTTTGAGAGGTTTCTCGAAGGCGCCAGCCGCGCGGACTGTGTCAAGGTTGCAGTTAATTACGTAGTTCACACGAGCGCTAAGACGCAATTAGGAACATTCCACTCTGTGAGCACAGGTATAAATACATGGCGGCAGCGGCCTTAAGTTCCAGTACTAGTGCGAGATATTGACAGTGCAGTTCGAGAGTTATAGTGGCGATATTACTGTGTGCGTTCAAGTGGTTATTAGTTAAGAGTGGTGTTTTATAATTGGACGGTATAATTGTAATACAATTGTGTTTAATTTAGTGGACATTTTATTGCGTGTGAACAATTTTCATTTGATTTGTTGTAGAGACTATGTTGTTAATTACGAACTGTTTAACTGTAAAAATTAAAGGTGTGATTAGTGACTTAATTGGTGTCTTGTACTTATTTTGTTTCCACTGTACCTAGGACAATCGAGTAGACCATCGTAACAGTGGTGTCAGAACTGGGATAAAACGGTTAACAGTGGACACTTTGTACAAGACGAGTGTGATTCGTAATTAATCGGTAAACATGGATCCCAGTCAGATGATGGAAGCTTTACAAACACTGCTGTGGCAGACACAGGAAGAAGCAGAAAAAACGACAGAATGAGAAACGCAGACAGGAAGCGGAAGAAGCAGAAAGATGACAAAAAGAAGAACGAAGACAAGAAAGAGAAGAAGCAGAAAAACGATAGGATGACAAACGCAGGCAGGAAAGAGACGAATGGAAACGTGAAACAGAAGACATCAAGGAGTTAATACAGGAGCAAAAGCAGACACAAGAACAAAACAAACCGCTGCAGAGTTGGGTCTCCTACGAGGTGAGCTTAATAACCAAGTTACTAAAATATCGGAGGTAAAAGAATCAATGACATTAAAAATAGCTGAAGTAGAGAAATCTGTTTCGAGTGTTGAAGAATCGATGTCCACAAAAATATCTGACTTAGAAGAAACCATGTCAAATAAAATATCTGCAGTAGAAATCTCAATGGCAAACATAAGAGAGCAGTTCCTGAAGTTACAACCAAAACAACTTTGTGAACAGACTGTACCAATGATAAAGACGGAGAAAGACACACAAAATAAGTCAATAGAGAAGGTCACCTCGCCTGCGGTTGGGACAGTTCATGTCAAGGCCCCAACCTATGATGGAAGCACGCACTGGGCGATGTATTTATGCCAATTCAAAGCTGCTGCATGGGCAAATAATTGGACGGAGAAAGACAAGGCAGTTTCACTCGTTCTCTCATTAAAAGGACCCACAGCAGAACTACTACAGAAAGTGCCACCTGACAGCCAAAACACCTATGCCGAATTGATAAAAGCTCTGGAATTACGGTATGGTGATAAACATTTGCGAGATGTGTACAGCACCCAGTTGAGAGCAAGGCGACAGCATGCCGGGGAGAGCCTTCAAGAGTTTGAAGCAAGTATCAACAGACTAATTAGACTGGCCTATCCTGAAGCGCCAGAAGATTTTTGAACGAGTTTTGCGATGCAGACATTTACTTCCGGTGTCCAAGATAACAAACTACAGCAAGTGTTACGAATAGCAAGACACCAGAACAGTGCGGACGCCCTGGTACATGCTTTGCGATTTAAGGCCGCCAAATCAGCGTCTGGTTGGACAAGTCATAAAGTGCGCGCTAAAAGATCGCGACAGCACAGATGATGAGGAAGAAGAACAAGGAACAGAGACTCGATGGTCGGCGCCACAGAATAAAATAAGAAAGGATGGAAGACCGAAGTGTTACAGATGTGGGAAACCTGGACATCTACAACGAGATTGTCGGGTTAGAATCTCAGCAGCAGGGAAACGAGCAATAGTTGGTACAACGGGGCATGTGCTGACTAACTGGAGGAACGAAGCCCCTAGACAATACGCAATTTCTACACTTCAGAAAAACAGCGGGAGCTTGGTAGTTACCGGATTTGTTCAAGAAAGGCCAACCTCGATTACAGTTGACACAGACGCAACAGTTTCTATTGTGCGCCCCAACGTGGTGAAAGATCTCAAGCCAATCTGGTGCTCTTGCAGCTTGCGAACAGCTACTGGACGGCCTGTAAAAGTGTATGGAAAAGTGGAGATACGTCTACGCCTTGGTCGACTTGAGTTTAATCATCAACTACTTGTTGCAAACATTGTGGTTGAAGCAATTCTTGGTGTGGATGTTATGAACGCATACGGATTTATAGTCGACTTCAAAAACAATGTCTTGAGAATCAGAGGTGAAGAGGTAATGCTATCAACAATGACGACAATAGAAAAATCGATGGACGTCATAAACCAAGTGGCCGTAACTGTTCCACCAAACTCCAAAAAGATCATCATGGTTAGAACTGAGGTAAATACTAGGGGCAACCAGTGCTCTATATTCGAACCCCAGGTAGTCAGCACACCGGGTATACTAATTGCCAGAAGTTTAATGAAGAAAGTTGTGTTAGTGGTTGAAATCACAAGCAGAATGATCACTGTTGCACACCACTACATAAAAAAATTTCCGATCTGACGATGAGCTGTGAAGCTTGAAAGTGCTAATCGGGATAATTTTTATATAGTGGTGTACAGTGATCATTCTGCTTGTAATTGCCAGAAGTTTAGTAAACTTGACGAAACCAGAAATGTACCTATTAGAGTGGCGAATATTTTGGATCAAGCTATCACTTTACTAAGCAATACGCTCCTAGGCAAATTGACTCCTGTGGCCTGGGTAGCCGGAATGACGCAACGAAGATCCAGTGCTTCGGATAATTCCAAATTACCAGAGGAACTGCAAGATTTATTTAACAGATCTTCTAACGACCTCTCAAGTGGTGAGGTAAAAGAACTCAGACAGTTTTTACATGAATTCAAATACTGTTTTGCAGTTCGGGGACAGTCACTGGGAAGAACCTCTCTTGTGCAACATCGCATCAATACCGGGGACACAACACCGATACGCCAACCTCCTCGAAGGCCTCCATTATCTAAACAAGAGGAAATGTTTCGGTTAGTACAGGACATGTTGACAGAGGGAGTAATCGAACCTTCGTCAAGTGCTTGGTCTTCTCCTGTAGTGCTGGTAGCGAAGAAGGATGGGGGTTGCGTTTCTGCGTAGACTACCGGAGGTTAAATGACGTTACAAAGAAAGACTGCTATCCATTACCTCGCGTTGACGATACACTTGACACGTTGTCCGGAGCACAGTGGTTTTCCACATTGGACCTGAAGTGTGGATATTGGCAAGGGGGTCTTCATCAAGAAGACAAGGAAAAGGCCGCTTTCTCGGCCCCAAGTGGCTTATTCCAATTTAACGTCATGCCATTTGGACTCTGTAATGCACCGGCAACATTTAAAAGATTGATGGACCTGGTACACCAAGGCCTGACATGGAAAACGTGCCTTGTTTATTTAGACGATGTCATAGTCATCGGGAAGACTTTCAAAGACCATTTGGAAAACCTTAAGGAGGTTCTAACTAGAATTCATGGTGCCCAACTGAAGCTGAGCCCGAAGAAGTGTTCTCTATTCCAGAAGGAAGTACAGTATCTGGGCCATCTGGTTTCGGCAGCGGGTGTTAGCATGGATCCTAATAAAGTAGACACCATAAGAGCCGAAGAGTAAACACGAAGTTCGGAGTTTCCTGGGGTTATGCTCACATTACAGACGTTTTGTGAAAGGCCTCGCTACTATTGCTAAACCACTACATGAGCTAACAGAAAATAAACGAAACTTCCAGTGGTCGAGGCAGTGTGATCAAGCATTTAAGACTTTGAAAATTGCATTACGAGGGGGGACCCAAAAGTAACGAGAATTTTCCTCTGGCAGTTGGTAGAACGCTAGTTCCAACTTCTCCCGCTAGGTGCCTTCACTAGACACCATTTTGTATCAGTTGCCCTAGTGGCATTGTTGTGGAAACATTAGCGCGGTCAGTGTGACTATTTTTTGTAAGCGCTGTTTCACGTTTTCGGCGATTTGTCAATGGCAGACATTAAATACCAACGTGCTAACATCAGATTCTGTTTCCTGTTAGGGAAATCAGCAGCAGAAACTGTCGCAATGCTTCGGACGGCTTATGGGGAGGAAGCTTTGAGCCAGGCAAGGATTTACGAGTGGTTTTCTCATTTTAAAAGTGGTCAAATGTCAATTGAAGACGAACCACAACCGGGACATCCCTCGACTTCCAAAACGGACGAAAACATTGAAAAAATCCATGTTGCGATCATGTTTGATCGTCGTAGAACAATCGACGAATTGGAGGAAATGACTGGAATATCCTGGAGTTCATGCCAACGAATTTTGACTGAAGATGAAACGTGTTGCAGCAAAATTCGTTCCGCGTGTGCTTTCTTGTCGGCTCAAAATCCTTGCCTGGCTCAAAGCTTCCTCCCCATAAGCCGTCCGAAGCATTGCAACAGTTTCTGCTGCTGATTTCCCTAACAGGAAACAGAACCTGATGTTAGCACGTTGGTATTTAATGTCTGCCATTGACAAATCGCTGAAAACGTGAAACAGCGCTTACAAAAAATAGTCACACTGACCACGCTAATGTTTCCACAACAATGCCGCTAGGGCAACTGATATAAAATGGTGTCTAGTGAAGGCACCTAGCGGGAGAAGTCGGAACTAGCGTTCTACCAACTGCCAGAGAAAAATTCTCGTTACTTTTGGGTCCCCCCCGGTATGTTCGCAGCCAATTCTCGCTTTCCCAGATTCCGAAGGGAAGTACATTGTGGACACAGACGCAAGCAATACTGGTCTAGGAGCAGTTTTGTCTCAAGTTTAAAACTGTGAAGAACGAGTAATAGTGTATTATAGCAAGACACTTTCTAAACCGGAGAGAAATTATTGCATCACAAGGAGAGAGTTGCTGGCAATTGTCCAAGCGTTGGAGCACTTCCATAAATACCTCTATGGAAGAGAGTTTTCACTACGTACCAACCATGCCGCGCTTGCATGGCTCTTAAGATTAAAAAATCCGGAAGGACAGTTGGCAAGATGGCTTGAACATCTGCAAGAGAACAATTTCAAGGTACAACATCGACGGGGGTGCCAGCATGGTAATGCAGACGGCTTATCACGAAGACAGTGCCTGGAAGACTGCTGACATTGCCACAGAAAGGAAGAACAAAGCTCAAGCGAACATGTTCAAGCCATCACTATAGATTTCCTGGCTGACGGCTGGACAACACAAGACTGTCGACAAGAATAGATGACTGATGAAGACATTGGACCGATCTTGACAGCAAAAGAGGAAGGTCGCCGCCCGGATTGGCAAGATATCTGCCATGGTTCCAAAGTGCTGAAGGGCTACTGGGCACAATGAGAATCTCTCACCTTAGAAAACGGATTGCTGAAAAGGGCTTGGGAAAAAGCAGATGGACGAGATGTGGTCATGCAGTTGATAGTTCCCCGAAGTAAAGTGCAGTCTGTTTTGAAGGAGATGCATGATGGAACATCTGGAGGCCATCTTGGCGTTAACAAAACTCTTGACAAAATACGCAAGAGATTCTATTGGCTTCATCTTCGCCACTACGTAGAGGAATGAGTTCGGACGTGTGAAATATGTGCTGCAAGCAAGGGGCCACAAACCAGAAGCACGGGAAAAATGAGACAATATAACGTTGGACTGCCTTTCGAGAGAATTGCCATAGACATTGCTGGACCATTCCCAGTTACTGATGATGGAAACGGGTACATCATGGTTGTAAGTGACTACTTTACTAAGTGGGTGGAAGCCTACGCAATTCCAAATCAGGAGGTTACCACTGTGCCAAAACAGTTAGTTCACAACTTCTGTTGCCGTTATGGAGCCCCCATGGAAACCCATACGGATCAAGGGAGAAATTTCGAATCAGAGGTGTTTAAAGAATTATGCCGTCTACTCGGAATTCGAAAGACCAGGACAACGCCTCTGCATCCTCAGTCGGACGGGATGGTTGAGAGATTCAATAGGACACTTTAGCAGCATCTTTCGAAGGTTGTTGATGAGAACCAAACAGACTGGGACCAATGTATACTACTATTCCTCATGGCATATAGATCATCAGTACACGACACAACCGGCATGACTCCAGCAAAATTGGTGTTTGGGAGGGAGATTCGTCTTCCTGGGGACTTGATGTTCATATCACCTGAAACTCAGTCCCAAGAGCCACAGAACTATTCCTCGCAATTAGAAAACCAACTGCGAGAAATGAATCGCTTGGTAAGAGGACGGTTGAAGATTACCAGTGATAAAATGAAAACTCGGTATGACATTCACAGCAATAGTGTGGGTTTCCAAGAAGGAGATCAGGTCTGGTTGTTCAACCCAAAGCGACGTGGTCGCTCACCTAAGCTTCAGTCTAACTGGGAAGGACCCTACACTGTAAAAAAAAGAATCAACGATGTTGTTTATCGGATTCAACAGGACGGGCAGCGAAAGTTCAAGGTCGTCCACCTAGATCGCCTGGCTAAGTACTACTTCAGAGATGGTTTGCCAGTTCGGGATGAACAGGCTTAAAGAGGGGGTAGTGTTACGACATCACAGAACAATCTACGTGTTTGTCGAATGTGCCAGAAGAATCTCGATGTAACGCGTGTGGCGTACGTGCTTGTCGACGCATTTTCGAGAGGTTTCTCGAAGGCGCTAGCCGCGCAGACTGTGTCAAGGCCGCAGTTAATTACATAGTTCACACGAGCGCTAAGACGCAATTAGGAACATTCCACTCTGTAAGCGCAGGTATAAATACATGGCGGCAGCGGCCTTAAGTTCCAGTACTAATGCGAGATATTGACAGTGCGGTTCGAGAGTTATAGTGGCGATATTACTGTGTGCGTTCAAGTGGTTATTAGTTAAGAGTGGTGTTTTATAATCGGACGGTATAATTGTAATACAATTGTGTTTAATTTAGTGGATATTTTATTGCGTGTGAACAATTTTAATTTGATTTGTTGTAGAGACTGTGTTGTTAATTACGAACTGTTTAACTGTAAAAATTAAAGATGTGATTAGTGACTTAATTGGTGTCTTGTACTTATTTTGTTTCCACTGTACCTACGACGATCGAGTAGACCGTCGTAACAGTATGTTACTTGAACAAGATTCAGCTGGAGACAGTGGACAAATCGTAAGATAGAGTGATGCTTATTAGATTACCCCATACGTACCTACTGATGCCAAGACTGCAAACCACACTAAGTGTTGGAACAAAGTAATCCACCAGATACCTCTACACATCACAATCCGGGTGAAGTGAAACGCTTACCCTAAGGTGCAGTACAAGTAAGTCAAAATCATTAACACAAACTGCAGTTAACATGAGTAATTTAATTATATTTATACTGTTTGCAAATGCATGACACAATGTTACAGCAAAATTAAAATTAAGTCAATAATCGGGTGCGTTGTGAAAAGTAACATGTTAAGTCTCTTCCATTACATTCTGGCAGTGCTGTGGTGGTGTTGATACTACCAGCCAATACCTTTTGTATTTCATACAAATGCACATCTAAAACATTTTAATTTGGGCCCTTGGATCCGATTTCATCACCGATTACCATTAAAACAATTTTCTTCCTCAGACTGAAGAAGCTTTAGGAATGGCATGTATTAAGAACTGGAAACAGAAGTGTTAAATTAAAACAAATTCCTTTCACATAACTGTCTCGGTCTTACACTATTAATATTATTTTTGAATACAAGAAACTCATAAAAAATACAGTGCAAGTATCAAAAAAGAATGCCTGTATTTCAAAAAATGTACAATTCCATGAATAATGAACAGAGTTGAATAAAAACATGTCAATATGTTTGGAAAGATTAACATTTTTATTATATTCATTGGGTCACCAAAAAAAAAATATGGAGATTTTTCAAAAACCTCCCCTCCATAAATGTTGAATAAAAATTGGTTTTAGCACCAAAACATAGAGATAACTGTACTTTTTTATGCCAGGTGTTATTTATAGATGAAGTCACTTTTTGTGCCAATGAGTGTGTTAACTGTCAGAGTAGTGGGATTTAGGGAAGTGAACAGCCAAATGTAATTTAAAAGTACATTTATGAATCTGCAAAAGTGAATATGTGATACTTTCCAGCTTTATATACCCACTATTCTTCATGGAACACATCCAGACATGATAGAACATTATGTTTTTCCTCAGATTGAAGAAAATGTGACCCTGGTTATGTCTAGATAAGATAGTGTACTGACATATTGCTGCCTTCCTGTCTGTGACATTTTGAAGTGCCTCGTCCCTAGACTGTTGATCTGGGCCTATCCCTTCGTTCCCTAGAAGCCCAGACCTCAAATTGATGGATTTTTTTCTGAAGTACATTAAGAACATTGTTTAGTTGGAAAGGTTTATGATTTGGTGAACCTAAAAAAATGGGCTGCTGCCGTAATTATGACAATAAAACGTCAGGCATGATTGAATGGACTTGGAAGATAATTTACCATTTTTCGTTTGCTGAGCCACAAATGGATCATGTGTAGAAACTTATTATTACAGCAAATAAAAATTTATAAATCTTTCTGAATTAATACTTTTTTATTGCAATCTATTCATTATTTACAAAACTACTCATTTTTGAAATTCAGTAATTCTTTTTCAATGTCCCGATATATAAAAAGATAAACATTATATGAAATATACAAACTGTGTTCTACAAAATAAATATCTGAAAATCAGTTTTAACTGCAGAGGGGACTAAACTGAGCTCAGATCATCAGAATCTATACAGCAAAGGAAGAAGTATTTTCAAAATCCAGCTAGTATTACTAACAACAGATGAACTTAGAAGTTTCCAAAATTTAACTGATAATTACTTTTACTATCTGATTATGAAAAATAATACCTCCAAAACTGCATTTAAAAATATTAATATAACAGATAAACAATTACCAGTCTGGTGTGTGTGTGTGTGTGTAAATCACAAAACAAATAACTCAAATAAAAATTAACTTAGAATATAACAGTAAATATGACAAATTCCATCATTTAACTGTTTTTATTTTGACTAAATTATATTTAACAGCACATAATATCTTATTTTATAACCATTTTTCTCTACTTAGCATAACAATTATTACTCTCTAACTTGAATTCAATAACATACCTAAACTTGGTTTCTTCTCTTTTAATAATAAGGCATTGTATATATATTACATTTTATATATATATACATACATTGTAGTATGTATATACATAGTTTTTTCTTTAATATATACTAATAATCTAACCCTTTTCCCAGTCCACCACATGAATAATTTACAATAAAGTATCATGTAGCACTGTGCCCTTCCAGTGAAGGACACCTAATTATATTTTCTACAAGAAAGTTTTGGGCTTGTACAAGCTGAAGTGGGGACACAGGGATAAAGGAAATATTATTTTATTTTGAATTAACACTGATGAAGAGTTTTGTACATAATTTTTATACTTAGATTACTCTTGATGTAACAAAGTTGTGAATTCTTAAAAAAAAGTTTATATTTATTTTTCAGTTTCAATCTTATAACTTTACGATTCGGATAATATAAAGACAATGATTACGATTCTGGTAAAGCACCAAGTTGGTTCTTAGTTGACAACTAAGAACCAATCATTTAAAAACTGGACATTTTTCTAGAAATTTAGGTTTTTCTACAAAAAAATTTTTCATTTTATTTATTTTTTAAAATAATTATTGAACTTTAAATTTAACTAAACCAATTAAATATATGAGAGTATAAAACCTAACTCTGTTTACTGAATAAAACTGTTGGCCGTTAAGTATTATATAATAACAAAGAAACTTAGCATCAAATGTTAAGACTTGTTATATTAATTAATTTTTTTAAATACAAAAATTTGTTTACAGTTGGTAATCTTACATGTGCAACTGAACTTAACAGTGAAAATTTAAGTAATTAATGTATTTATAAGTTGGAAAATTAAAAGTTCTTGTTTACCTTTGAAATTTGAAGTTAGAAAAACAACTGTTTGTACCTGTGCATCTATGTGAATGTGGAATCACTAAGTGTACAGTAACGGTGTATTCATTATTATTATTATTATTATTATTATTTTTAGTATCAGCAATATGTGAATATTAATAGATTAACAAAAGCTGTGCAATACACATTCTATTTGTTATTTTTTTAATTTAGGAATAACAATTCTTCATAAAAAAATAATAGTAATCTAAGTATAAAAATGAAAAGGACTTAAAATGTTTTGTGAAAAAAGAAAGAATGCACTGGAATCATATGCTTTTGTTTAATCAAATGCATATTGATACCTCCCTCTTCTACACTAATGTAACCAAAAACATTTGGTTTTTAGATTCAGTTTACTTGTTTGTACAAAAATTTTTATATTATAACCATGTTTACAATAACTATCAACAACATTATCGATAATATTGATAGTGAAACTTTAAAGTGTTATTGCAAATTAATTTTACATAAAAATATTTGATTTCTTCTCTAATACTGTAACTACTTATAATGGCTAACAACTACAATTCCATATATTCATAGAATAGTTCACACATAATTTAGCTGAAGCATACGTTATTCTTGGGATTTCAAATGATGAGAAAACTGCTGTCGTGGCAGTTGACTACTCTTTTGGAAATTAGGAGAAACAACAACACAAGCATTTTTTTAATTTCCTAATTATTTATAATAAAAAAAATACACAATTTCTTATGATTAGCTAATTTTTATTTAAAATATAAATTTACTAAATCATAAGACATAATTTAAACATTAACCTTTTATAACATTCTTCACTGTATTTAGACCCTGTCACAATGCTATTTTGTCTATATTAAATTGTATATCTTATTTACATTATGCTATAAATATAGCCAACAGAAAGGAGAATTAATAGAAAGAAATAACACAAATAAATGAATATCACTGATATTTATATTGTTGATTGTTAAATATTTATGCCTATGCATGTACGCAGATGTGTACTCACAGATACATATATGTATACATATATAAGTGTATAGTATTACACAAAATGGTGCACGGGCTAAATAGAAAGCAGAAATATTAGCAACAGACAACACGTAGGAATTGCAAAATGAGATTGAAACTCAGATCTAATTAACTGATTATAATATTTGAATCCACACCCATACTAAGTGTAAACACTAGTCTTGAGGTAAGCACTGTTATTCATGTATTTGTACTATATGTAATTTACTTACGTATTATAATTTTTAAGGTTAGTATACTATCAATAGTATCGATTGTGGATATTGCTGATAGTATCAAAATACTCTCACATACATTACGTTCAATTTCACTAAATTTTACTTGCATTGGCCTCTCATTTGTACTTTTCTACAAAGCCTGTATATTATTTTATATAGAATATAAGTTAATTGTTTCCTGTATTTGTGTGTGTGTGTGTGTGTGTTTTGGGTGGATAAAATTGTTATGAGCCAATTAAATCACAAAATATAAGGGATTTTATTAAATGTGTATATTGCAGTATGAGTAATATTAATATAGGCAGTGATCATATAAAAACTAAGGATATATATATATATATATATATATATATATATATATATATATATAAAAGCGCAACATGCCAAAGTGGGTAGAGCCAAGTATAGGATTGAGAGAAAAAACACCATCAAACCCTGAATCATACAGTCCTATTGAAATAAATAATATTGTACATAAGTTATTAACTAACAGTAGTGATACACCATACAATAAATTCTATTAAAATTAACACCTTTTTATTAACACTTTATTATAATGAAAATTTGTATATATATATATACATATAAATGTATATACATAAAATCAATAAATTATTACATATCTTGTTGATTTATTTTACAGGGTTTATATAAAATGTTAATCAAGCAAAAGGAGACATTATTATACCAATTAGCCCAAAAAAGATTAAATACAAGGTCTGTATATAAAGTACTGAACCATATGATTCCAGCTCACCAATTTCTGTTAATGCATCAGCTTTGGCCACAGCATTAAAGAAAAACACAATAAATAAATAAAAATAAGTCTGTATCAGGTTCAAATAGATTCTCACTTTATATGTTTTTCATCTTTAACAAAAAATAAGTTTTCTTTCCATTTAAATAAACATGGCTGTTGAATAAATGAGTTGTAACATATAATAAAATTTGTTTCAAAAGGCAAACCTAGAAAATTGTGCATGCACACTCTACATGCTGCTAAATGTTTAAAAAAATTAATAGTATATGTCTTCATTATATTTCATATAATGTTACACCTAAACACATCTTTAACATTTTACTAAGCACCTGTAAATTATATTTTTGATTTTTGCGGTTGCACAGGGACGGATAATACATGATTCATAAACCTGAATAAACTACTTTAATTCTAAAACAACAACAAAAGTGTGAACCATTTTTATTATGAACAAAATATTATTAATCAAAATTATGTATAAAAATGTTACAATACTATAGAATCATAATATTAACAGTAACATGAATAATAATATTAATAATAATTGTTATGCAGGTAAGAATAGTAATAATAATAATGATGATAATAATAATAATAATAATAATAATGATAATATAATAGTAATAACAATGATAACTGTATTCTGTAAATATAATAAACATCATAACATAATTTTTTTACCACAGACCCAAATTCGATACAGAAAACTTCAACAAATCTTACAAAATAATTTTTTGTAACAAGTTAATTTTAAAACAAAGTTTTTTGTCATTTCAACTGACATCTTATAATATTTAGTGAAGTAACACAATATTATGGGTGTATTATCTTAACATTTGTAAGAATGCTGTATAATAAATACAAACGTTTTTACTTACGTACTAATAGCAACATATGGAAACTACCACATGTTTGTGGTAATGGTAGTATATGTATGTTTCATTTTAGTACTAACAACACAAAATTTATAATATTAAACATAGTTAACAGATATACATTTCTAGTTGGTTTTAACAAATAACAAGAATTACTAAATAGATTTGTGTGTCTACACTATCGGCTATAAAATATTTACAAAAAAGTTTGCTTGTTTTCAACAGCCATGTCTATACAAAAATTCTCTATTTGCAAATTCTTATATTCTGTAATATTTCAATAATATAATACACTTAAAAAAATAAGAAGTTTTTCTTACTTAATGTTTATCACAACAAACGGCACTATTAACAAAATCATTGCCAAGCACTTGTTAACAGACGGAGTCAAAACAAAATTTCTTCACCGCCTTCAGAAACCATTCAGTTATTAAATTTATTAATAAACTTACAATATATAATAATTCATATATAATGTCATATTTTATTATAATTAATAAATTATTTTGTAAGTTCAGTATTTATTTTATATTCTTTAAAGTCTAAAAAGGTTTGTGATAATATCAGAATGAAACTGTACAAATTGAAATTTTATAAATTTAATAATCAAAATTTTTATAAACTGAAAATTCATATGATTAAAAATTTATAGGATGTAGAATTTCAAACAACTTTCTTTATATACAAATTAACATTGAAAAATTGGAAATATTTAATAAGAGTCAAAATAAAATTCTACATGTAAACCAAATGCATTACTTACATGTGTCTAATGAATATATGATTTTTTGTATTTATAAATAATAAAATGAAAATATGATCTCATTAGAAAAACTGTATGTATCTTTTAAAATGGCAGCTACAAGTTTGCACAAACATTTGCTGTAACAGTTTTGTGCCATTATTCCTTTTATGAATACAATTTCCATATATAAATCTACATCCCATGAGTGTATACACATATAAAGTACATTTTTATCAAATAATTTCAATAATACAACCAAATTGTGTCATTTTTAATTCAAAACTACACTAAATGACCTATCATTTTTCCTTTTAGGATACACATTTTGAGCTGAGGTAATTATTTTTGCCAGTGTCAATAAATTAGAATCACAGTTATCAATGTATAATGAAATTAGTTTTTCAGTTAATATTCAAAAATAATTTTAAACTGCCTAAGTTGATGTGTATACCTCAGTTTAAAATGTTAATTTTATTCTAATGTTTTGTACTTGACATCTTAACATTCACACAAAAGAAAAAAAAATACATGCAGTTTAGATGTACAATGGTGATGTTAATAAACTCATAAAAACAATACAAAAAGGGATTGGGCTGACCATGTACAATGTTATGGGTTTACTATATTAAAAAAGCTGTTTCATTACGATTCTTTTATCTTTCATCATTTTCAAACTGGCATAAAAATCAGCTCAGCTCAAATGAAAATAAAATTTAGATTTTTCAAAATATCTAAAGCTAGTAATTTACAAAAAAATGATACTATCTCTGATCACACAATTTGTGACACCTAGTCCTTCTCGTTTTCAAAAAACAAGATTTGTTAGTAATAACCCAATCCCAACATCCACTTAAATATTACTTAAAATAATAATAACAATTAAATTATAATTAAAATAAAAAACAGAACAAAACAAAATTCTTATGATAGCGTTGTCATGGTGTTTTTTAACACTCGTTGCACTGCCCGTTTCTTTTTTAACTCACAGATTATATCTTCTACATTTTATGTCCAATCTTGGCTGAAAAAAGACATTCGTTCATGTTTGTTGATTTTTACAACCACCGCCTTTGTTATATATTTATTTAAATCACTTTTAATTGGTCGTTGTAATCACAGCAAAGGTGAATAATCATGTTGGTATACACAATCCAATGCCTGCTGGATAAGCATCGTATGGGAGGCAGGAGGTGGAGACACACTTCGAGAGGCGGTGGTGTTAGCATTGTGGTTTAAACACCTGTTAAACAAAACATAATAATTAAAACCATGTTAATGATTTTTAAATAATTATGTAAACTTGAAGTGTTTATTGTATATAAATTTAAAATTCTGTGTATCAATAAATGTTAATTATATTCTGAAAATTGGAGAAAAGCATGGCTGGCTTCACTCTGAATTGTGTGATGTGAGAAATATTATATATAATATGAGGTATGTTAAATATTATATCATGCATCTTATTTACCTCAATCAGTGATGTTTCTAATAATTTAGAAAACATGGTACAGTATTTTTAAATAATCTGGAATGACTGTGTCAAGGGAATCTGGACCTAAGCCTCACAGGCCATGCTTTCTCAAGTTGCAGACTACAAGTTTCATAATGAAAACATACGATTGCAATTTAATACAGCGGAACCTCGATAACTAGAATCTCAGGGGAAATGGAGAAAATTTTATTTATCGAATATTTTGAGACACTGAGGTTCAAGTTATCAAGAGTGGAATTACTAAAATTCAAGTTATAGACGCTCACGTATAGCAAAATATACTGCAGTGTGTCAGTGGCAACTTTCGGTCAGCTGGTTTGATGGCACACAGATAATTGCATTTTAAGTACAACACTGAACAATATGTGCTCTCGTTGTTAAATACAAATCCTGTAACATGAATATGGAATTTCATGATAAAATATACTTAACACACGTTACAAATATATGTGGTTTACATTCAGAATTTATAGTAATTACTATAGTTATTACAGTAGCCGCTGAAAAATGCCGAACAAAATAAAATACAGTCTGATCTTACCAAAACAAAAGTTTACCATAAAAACAAATGTTATCATTGGACCTAATTGAAAAACATAATTTTTTTAAGATCTGCATTTTACAGTTGTGTACTATTTATTTACTAAAACTATTTAAAACCTGAAAAATGTAAAAAAAATTAAATACTGTAATTCTTACTTACAAATTTATTCTAACGGCTACTCTTTATTCCATCGATGAATATGTTGGAAGAGGGTTCGTGGTGGTGGTGGGGGTTCATGTTTCCACAAGAAAGTGAAACATCTTTTCTACTGTAGAAATACACTACCTTTGACTTATACAGGTGTATGAGGCTAAACTTTGAGTTATAAAGGCTTTTTAATAGAACTTCAAGTTATACAGGTCTACGCATACATTAATTCAAGTTATTGAAGTTCAATTGTATAACAAATATTTCTGTTAAGCAAGGGTATACAAAATACAAATGATTATTCTGTGTACTTCTGAAGGTTACACGAGAAAGATGATCTGTGTTTTCATAGTATAGGACTGAATTAGTGTCATTGCAAAACTAAAGTTTTTGTACTCTTTAATAAATAATAAATCACATGTATCTAAAATATTTTCCCAGACACATCTTATCTGTGGCTTGGTTAGTTATCTTTGGTGATATTTTTGTTATTATTTTATATAAAACTTGTTATAACCCTTGAACACTATCTGGGAACTTTGGGTTTAACAATTTATAGAAATGATGTCTGCAAGACAATTTTATTAGTACCAGAAGATCTTCATACAAAAGCCCAAAACCACGAACTCGAACTCTGCCATTCTTTTGAATGCATCATACCTTATTATTCGAGCTCTCATCACTATCTGCATATCATCAAATATTTCCTCCTTGGCCAAACTCTTCCTGTCATCCCAACAGTTTCCCTTCAAAAATATTAAAACTATATACATTATGTTGGACCATACAGCCTAAAAACGTTATCTTCTTCTTTTCCAATATTTTTATAGGTTTTCTCTTTTGATTCTTTAAAACTTTAACATTTATTTTTCTTTTTACCCACATTGTCCTTTTTATACATCAATGAATTGTGACACTTCAAACAAAAACCTTCTGAACTTCTTCATCAACCGATTAACCACAAGCAGCTACTTTTGGTCTGAAAATTGTTTAAAGTGCTACTCTTCTAACACAGACCTACTACATTCTGTAGTAACTCACAATGGCTAAGCAGCAAAATTGCTTCGCTTGTTACTTGTCCAACATCGCTCTTCTACTGCATGTATACAGTTGGCTATTATACTGCAACACTATACAGGACCTTACACTGGATTTCATTATACAAGACAGTAGGTACTGAGATATTTTACAACAGAGAATGCTTTGACTGGTTTATACTTCCAACACTGTTCTATATGTCTGCCTACCTCTCATATTCTCAAACTGCAACTTTCCACTTTTCATATTGTTTTCTTTTGCCTTTCTTATCACTTAAATTTCACTACCATAAAGCCTTACTTACAAACACAATGCTTTGATCACTCAGAACCAGTTGTCAACTCCAGGAGCACAACAACACCTGGAGTAACAAAATAAATAAATGGCTTTGTCATTAGTAAGTAGTAATGTTCTGCAACTGAATTGAATGCAGTCTCAACATACAATTAAATATAAATGAAATATACGAAACAATTTCCGAAACATACAATTTGTTAAAGATTAGCTGAGTGAACAGGAAATCTAAATTATTCCTCAGGCTTTCACGGCCGGTGTCAGATGAATTGTTCATGATATCCGGGCTGTTTGGCCGTGGTCCATGGTTTATAACAAAACCAAACGTTTCGGCAGCTCCACTGGCTGCCATCATCAGTGGTATAAAAATCCTGCACGCCGGCTGTTTACGTACAGGCCCACAGTACTGTGGTATAGGTTAAAGCTGTCCTGCCATGCTACCTGTACTTATAAATTCAACAAAGTCCCATGTACACGTAAAATTGACACCATCAGCCAATCACAATAAAGATGGTGTATGATTGGCTCGCACCAAGCTATGTCATTATGTACTCACTTGTTTTCCGAGAAGTACTGTGGGGAAGGCTGCTGATTTCCCGCGATGCCACCTGTGCTAATTGTTTTGCTAACTTCAACCCCTGCACAGGTAAAAACTGCATCATCGGCCAATCAGAAACAAGAAGGTGTGTGAGAGGCTCGCATCGTGCCATGCCATAAAGTACTTAATGCGATGCTTTCGCCCCGCCGATTCATAGCGATCGCAGCATGTTTATGAATCAAGACGCACTCCATATGAAGACGAGGGAAGTAATCACTCACCGCCGACAAGAGTTTCGTCTCATCGAAACGGATCCGATGGTCGGCATTGGCGAGCGCGTGCTCAGCTACGGCAGACTTCTCCGGCTGTCCCAATCTACAGTAACGGCTATGTTCACCCACGCGTGTGCGGACGCTGCACTTCGTGGTACCAATGTACACCTGGCCGCATGAGCAGGGAACTCCGTACACACCGCACGATGACAGCAGGTCTCGGACGTCCTTCGTCGGCCTCAAGAACTGGTGGATCTTCCTTGTCGGCTTGAATATTGGCCTCACACCGTGCCGACTGAGCAGCCTACCAATGCGGTCCATCACCCCATGGATGTAGGGCAATGCCGCGAAACCGACGGTCTCCCGTGACTCCACTTCCGGCCTGGCTGTTCTTCTCGGCCGGACCGCTCGTCTCACCTTCCCGATGGAATATCCATTGGCCTGCAGCGCTAGTTCGAGTTGGCGCAGCACATCATCGAGGTACCGGGGCTCGCATATCCTCCTAGCCCGGTCCACCAAGGTCTTCAACACCGCCCTCTTCTGGCTGGGATGGTGGTTTGACTGTTTATGGAGATAGCGGTTACTGTGCGTCGGTTTTCTATAAACTTTATGTCCGAGGCTGCCATCGGTCCTTCTAAGGACCAACACGTCCAGAAAAGCCAGCTGATTGTCGGTCTCCCTCTCAACGGTAAACTGTATCTGTGGGTGAACCTGATTGAGATGTACCAGGAACCTGCCGAGTTCATCCTCTCCATGGCTCCAGATAACAAATGTGTCATCAACATACCGGAACCAGCACCTTGGTTTCAACGGAAAAGATGAAATTGCCCGCTGCTCGAACCTTTCCATATAAAAGTTTGCCACCACAGGACTGAGTGGACTACGGAGTTCCCTGCTCATGCGACCAGGTGTACATTGGTACCACGAAGCGCAGCGTCCGCACACGCGTGGGTGAACATAGCCGTTACTGTAGATTGGGACAGCCGGAGAAGTCTGCCGTAGCTGAGCATGCGCCCGCCAATGCCGACCATCGGATCCGTTTCGATGAGACGAAACTCTTGTCGGCGGTGAGTGATTACTTCGGAGTCCGTCTTGATTCATAAGCATGCTGCGATCGCTATGAATCGGCGGTCCAGGTCCAGGTGTCCAGGAGGAGCAGGGCACAGCGCAGTGCGTGCCCCAGTGACGGCAGCGTCCGGGCGAGCCCGATGACTGCCTGTTGCTTGGTGAGTGCTTGGTGCGAGACTTGTCGCAATGAGGATAGGTACCCCCTTTTTTATTTTGGCGGAGGTGAAGGAGACGGGCTGTGATTGGCTGAACCGCTGACGCAATCCACCAATGGCCTGAGAGGGAAGTCTACGCGAACGCTTAGCACGGATTGGAGGGATTTGTTCGCCCACAACGGGTCGATACACTTCCGCCAGCCCGGTAAGAGTCCGGTAGACTGCCTTATGGCGATCCCGAGGCAGGCGAGAGATTGGAGGGGGGAAGTTGCCAACTGAAGGTGGCGCTAGGCACACCTAAAGCCGGCACAACGCCCGATCCATCTGTCGGCCTGCAACGGACCGGAGATTTGACTGGAAGGAAGGTGGTGAGATACGATTGGTCGGTGCGTGGACAGATGGTGAGAGGGCAATTTTGTATTTTAAAATTACGGTGGGTCGTCGAGCAGAGCTCGAGGGCGGCGGCGTTTGACTGGTGGTGGTCCATCATCGTTATCGAGGTGTTGGAGGTGGGGAAAATCTGAAATGGATGCTCGATGGAAGAGGTTGAACGTGAGAGTTCGCGCAAATCCATCGAGCGACGGAATCTTCAGCCCTCGCCTGATAGAAACATTTTTTACATACCAGGGAGAGCCGGAGATAAGGCGAAGGGTAATGGCTTGGAAGGCTTCCATGCGTTTAACGACGTCGGGGGCGAGTTGGGTCCAAAATGCAGGCGCTGCGTTCATAAGGACGGCTCGTAGAAAGAGCAGATAAATCGAGAGCTTCGTGCGCAATGGCAGTGGCCCTCGAGGCGATAAGAATGGGTATAGTTTGGCTTTGACGCCTCGGGCGCGCTGGAGCACTGTGGACACGTGAGCTCTGAAGCTTAGGCGTCGATCAAGAGTGACGCCCAAGTACTTCACAGTACGTTGCCAAGCGATTGGGCTCCTTTCAAGGGAGAGGGTCTGGCATCGGGAAGTGAGCTGACGGGAGAAGGCAATCGCCTCGGATTTCTCCGTATTGATCGCCACCCGCCATTTCCTTAGCCAGGCCGGAAGTAATGCGAGCTGGCGCTGCACCACGTCAGTCGCAAAACGAAGGTTTGCAGAACTGGTGTGGTACATCGCATCGTCCGCATAGAGAGAGAGCGTGACTCCAGGCAATACTGGCAGGTCGTTCGTGTACACTAGGTACAGAACAGGGACGAGGACAGATCCTTGAGGAACGCCAGCGGCGACGGGGCGGACAGAAGAGTACGTCCCGTCGACGCAGATCCTAAATTTGCGGTCGCAGAGATACGACCGCATCAGATGTACAAATGAGGCAGGGAGAGGGGAGGTGGCTAGTTTATAGAGAAGGCCTTCGTGCCAGACTTTGTCGAAGGCCTTGCTCACGTCCAGAAGGACGGCGACAGTTTGATGATTCCTGTTGATAGCGTCAGTGAGTTGCGTGACAACTCGGACAAGTTGAAGAGTGGTCGAATGCTGCCTGCGGAAGCCGAACTGTTCCTGCCGGATGAAATTATCCAGCAGGGGAGTAATTCGGTGATGCAGGAGGCGCTCGAACACCTTCGATAAGACTGGCAAAAGAGAGATTGGTCGATGATTCTCCGGGAGTGTACGCAGCTTGCGAGCCTTCGGCAACATGATGACTTTGGCTCGTTTCCAAGGGCTGGGATAGTAATGGAGCCGGAGACATCCATTGAACAGCACGTGGATGAGTGAAACGAGACTTGCTGGGGCGTTAAGTAGGGCCGCTGCACCAATACGGTCCTCGCCGGGTGCCCGCTTGGGGCGCAGTCGACTAATGGCCGTTTCCACTTCAGCCTCGTCGAACGGGTCGATTGGGTCTGCGGGAGGGCGGGAAAAATACCCAGATAGGAAGTCTGCGACCGCTGCCGAGTGGCCGGGGTCACAGACGCCTCTGTGAACGGTAAATTGTTCCTCCATGGTATCGGCAAAGACTTCTGCTTTGTCGGCCGCGGAGTACACAATCCCGTTCGGTGATCGTAGGGGGTAGCGGGTCCTTTTCTCGCCAGTGAGTCGGCTTGCAGCCCGAAAAACGGACTGGGGCGTGACTTCCAGAGACTCAAGATATGAGTCCCATCGATGAGCAGTGGCATCAAGCAGAAGCTGCTTGACAAGGTCGGATTGGGCGTTCAGCCTGCGTTTTACGGCAGGGTCCCTGGTTTGTTGCCATCGCTGGCGGAGCTGGCACCGTTTGCGGATGGCCAGAATCACCTCTTCAGGTAACTGCGACCGTCTGTTGGGCGCAGGGACGTTATAGGTGTGTTTGTCCATGGCGGACGTGACGACTTCTTGAAGATAGTCGGCCAAGCGGTCTACATCATCCGGGCTGGAGATGTCGACCTGGGGGTCAGATGGTACTGTTCGACCCAGTTCATCGTGGAACGATCGCCAGTTGACTCTCGTTACACGATGGGGAGGCTGGAGAGGTGTGTCCAGCGTGGGCCGAACAGTGAGTAGTACCGGGTCGTGATCAGACGAGAGGTCTGACACGGCTTTGATAGAGATAGGATAGGCCACGTCCTTGACAACAGCAATGTCAAGGACGTCTGGTAGTCCCCCTCGATTGGGGACATAGGTCGGTGATCTAGGACCAAGAGCGTTCACATGAGGATGACGTTGAACGTATTAGTACAGAGAGCGGCCGTACGGGTTTGAGACACGGCTGTTCCACAGGGACTATTAAAGTCTCTGGCTGCGATGGTTGGTAGAGGGTCTTCTAATAGAGCGTCCCATTCATCCTCGTCGGGCGGTGGTCCACCTCGAGGGGGGAGGTAGACTGAAACCAGTCGGACCTCCCGATCCCCGATGCAGAGAGCAACCGCCATCGCCTCCAAGCGACAAGTCGCCGGAGGTGGCAGGGGGCGGTGGGCGATGCGCCTGTGAACCAGAATGGCTGTGCCGCCAGATGCGGCACGCCGGTTCTGGCCAGGCCAGTCTGTGCGATACGTCGTGTACGCTGGAAGCTGGAACGAGTGTGCAGGAGTCAGGTGAGTTTCATTAAGGAGTATGACGTCTATGTCATATTCGGTGACGAAGGCGGCCAATTCGGCACGGCGAGATAGAACGCCACATGCGTTTCAAGCCACCAGCCGAAAGGGCCTAGCCATCGAGAGGGATAAGCGAGGTCACGGAGGTAAGAACGATAACGAGCAAGGACTGGACATCCTTGGCAGCAAGAATTTGAGGGATCAAGGCGTTGATCCAAGCGCGCACGCGGTCGGCGAAAGTCACGTCCGAGGACGCGGCAGACGCCGGTGCTGCCTGAGGCTTGGGCGCCGGGTGCTTGAACATGATGCCATTCTGGGCGGGGGCCTTTGGTTTCGGCTGCCTTGGATCTTGGACATCCGGAGTAGATGGTGGCTGAGGTGCAGCGGGCGTGTGCTGCGAGGAAGCGGGGGGCGATGGTTTGTTCTTTTTCTTGGACGGCGCAGCAGGTTTTGGCTGCTGGGCCGCGGGCTGTGCGGCAGGCTGAGAAGCAGCTGCAGCCGCATAGCTGGGCGCCCTGGTAGACGCCGGACGAGCTGGGGCAGGCGCAAGTGCCGGTGCCGCAGCAGGGGTACGTGCCACCGAGGCGGCAGGCCTTGATGCTTGGGGTCTAGCTGGAGGCGCAGGAACGTGCTGCTGCGAAGACTTTGAGATCTTTTTCAAAGCCGCAGCATAGAACCTGCAAGACTTAGATGATGCCGGGTGAGTGTCCCCGCAGTTGGCGCACGTGGCGGCAGCACGATCGACCGGACAAGTGTCCTTACGATGGCTATCGCCACAGCGCAAACAGCGGGTGGGGTGGTGGCAAAATGCCGATGAGTGGCCGTACCGCTGGCAGTTGTAACACTGCTTCGGTCCGGCTTGGGCTTCGAAGACTTCCACCCTAACCTTCAGAAAGAACAACATATTGATGTCGTAGATGGCCTGGTAATCACCTACCTTTCGGATCTTCACCAGGAACGCATTGCGCGCTAGTTTCTTGCCGGGGGAGAAGAGAGGCGTGACACTGTGGACTCTAAAGCCAACTGGTGAGTTCATTAGAAATGAACTCAGGCTTGGTATCGGCAGGGATACCGATAATTTGCACCTTTAGTTCCTTCTCCTCCGGCAAGGCAAAGGTGTGGTAGGGGATGCCCGCGTCCGTGAGGAACTTCTGTGCAATACGGAAGCTCTCCACGGTCGTGGGGTTGAGGCGGATGGAGCTGTCACCTTGGGCCGAAGCAGTCAAGGTGCCAGAGGGAGTGCACCGGTGTATACGCCGCATGAAATTAGCCCATTCCGAAGGCCGGGCAAAAATCAGAGGCGGGATACGCCGGGGCTGGTCGGGTATTTGCTGGGAGGCCGAGGTGGAATGCCCCGCGGTTGAGCCATGACGCGAAGTCCGACCAGAGTCCGTGGAGGTGGCACTGACACGCCGTTTCCGGCTGACAGACTGCCATGCACCATCGGTGTCCATGGCCGAGTCCGCGTCGTGAGTTTCCCGCGACGAGGTAGGTGTAGGGTGGTCCTGAGAAGGGCCATCCGGGAGAGGTTGCGCGAGAGCGCTGGCAGGGATTGAGAGGACCTGAGAAGGACCGATGGAGGCAGGTTGGCCCTTAGAAGGGCCGACGGAAGATTGGGTTCGGGCAGCCATCGGTGAGGCGAAGCCTACGCCTTAGGCGGTACGGACTAAAGGACTACAACCAAGCACTACGGTAAGCAAAATACAAAAGCAGATCACTTACCAACAAGCTCCAGGCAGCAGCGGAACAAACACGAAACACTGAACGGCACAAGAAACACAACACTGCACTGAACACACTGCACTGCACTATTATTTTCTTGAGTAGATGGAACACTGGCACTAAACTGTAATTATTGCACTGAACGGTAAAACTGATTAAAGCCGGAAACTGAACACACTTGAAAAAAGACAACTTCCCATGAAGAGAGAGCTCCTTGGAGATGTTGACTCTTCGAATCGCAGGGCTGTTATGAATTGGCGGGGCGAAAGCATCGCATTAAGTACTTTATGGCATGGCGCGATGCGAGCCTCTCACACACCTTCTTGTTTCTGATTGGCCGATGATGCAGTTTTTACCTGTGCGGGGATTGAAATTAGCAAAACAATTAGCACAGGTGGCATCGCGGGAAATCAGCAGCCTTCCCCCACAGTACTTCTCGGAAAACAAGTGAGTACATAATGGCATAGCTTGGTGCGAGCCAATCATACACCATCTTTATTGTGATTGGCTGATGGTGTCATTTTTACCTGTACATGGGACTTTGCTGAATTTATAAGTACAGGTAGCATGGCAGGACAGCTTTAACCTATACCACAGTACTGTGGGCCTGTAAGTAAACACCCGGCGTGCAGGATTTTTATACCACTGATGATGGCAGCCAGTGGAGCTGCAGAAACGTTTGGTTTTGTTATAAACCATGGACCACGGCCAAACAGCCCGGATATCATGAAAAATTCATCGAACAGGAAATCTGTTTAATACAAACATATATGTGCAGTGTATGTACAGGTGTAGTCCAATAATTGATTATTTTTTCTGTTTTAATTATCCAAACAAAATTTTAACAAAATTGATGGTTACTATTACTTCTGTATAAATTTTTGTTCTCTTTTTTTATTTTCTAATTTATTCACAGTTTTAAATTGCAGTCGGAATTTTTACATAGTCTCCACATACAACACATAATAACTAGTGTAAGAGTCTTAGGTAATTAAGACACAACATAAAATAAAAACTGTCTCAAAATTGTATACACGTGTGATATAATGTGGCTCCATGTTGCAATGGGCCACAATTGTAAACTCTTTATGCCTCCAACATTCAAATATCAGCTACTATCTTCGCATAACCAAAATTAGCTATCTACAGTACAGGTTGCAAGGACTTAGTACTTCAAATTAACTTACTTCTTGAAATTAACTTCAGCTACTATTATTTACAAGGGTAATTTGGAAAGTTTGTGGCCTACCGTATAAACGTATGTGTAGTATTTCTGTTTTTTACCACATCATTGTGCCACATTCGCTCCATGAACAGCTATGTAAATAAGGTTATTATCTCAAGGTCATCTCAGTGCAACGTGAAAATGGAGAAAACTGAACAGTGTTCAGTGATCAAATTTTTTGGGTTATACAGGTTTAACAGCAACAGAAATGTTTAATGAGATGAAGAATGTGTTGGGTGATGCTGCACTTTCATTTACTATTGTAAACAAATAGTCTGCTGAATGTAAATGTGGTTGTGCAGATTTGGAAGATGACCTGCGTAGTGGGCATCCAAACAGTGCCACTACACCAGAAATCATAAATAAAGTGCACGATATTGTTTTGGAAGATCACCACATGAAGACTAAGACTGTGGGGATTTCAGATGACAGGATACACCACATTGTTACTGAGGAATTAGGTACATAAAAGCTGTCTGCAAGATGGGTACAACGGTTGTTGACAACTGACCAAAAATGCATGCAACTATAAGCTTGTCAGGAATGTTTGGCTGTTTTAAGAAAAATCCAAAAGACTTTATTCACTGACTTGTAACAACTGACAAAACTTGGGTCCATCACTTCATTCCAGAAGCAAAACAATGGATGCATAGCAATTCTCTGCCTCCAAAAAAGATAAAATAAATTTTGTCTGCTGGAAAGTTTATGGCTTCAGTTTTCTGGGACGCTAAGGGAATACTGTTGACAGATTACCTTGAAAAGGGTCAAACAATAAATGGAGAGTATTATGCTAACCTTCTGGGCTGATTAAATGAAAAAATTTGAGAAGACCAGGTTTAGCTAAGATCATTTTCCAACAGGATAATGCATAACCTCACACAAGCGTTGTTTATGTGGCAAAAATCAATGAGTTGACGTACGATCTGTTGCATCATCTACCTTATTCACCTGATTTAGCACCATCTGAATTTCAACTACTCCAAAACCTGAAAATATTTCTTGGGGAGGGGATGCTATTTTCCCCAGATGAAAGAGGCAGTAAACCAGGACTTTGGGGACCCAGGAGAATCGGACCTTTGCAATGGGGTAAAAGCCCTGGAGCATCATGAGAAGTTAGTGATTTATTAAAAAAATTATTAAAAATAATAGACACTCCTCACAACTCTTACCTTTCTCGGGTCCAAAGTTCTTAGCACGAAGTCGTGAAGAATAAGCGTGACTTAGGTTAACCTTATTCAATAAATCATACTCTCAATTGTATTCAGAAATAGTTGTATTTATTTACTCATTCTTTGACATTAAATTTTATTGTTGTACTCTTTCATTTCATCTCAAAAACTAACATTGATCGTTTTTATCATTTAAAAAAAAAAAAAAGTATGTCCACCAAACATAGTAGTTTATCTATTCTGATATACTGTGAAGATTCATTGTTTTTGAATTGTCTTTCTCCGAGAGTTATTTTCCAAACCATATAAATAAATACTACATATTCTCTAATATTATCCTTTACTGAAAAAAAAAACTATAAAGTTCTTAAAGTATTACTTAAATTCTATTTTTTGAGACGACCCAGCAATGCCCACACTCGACACTCACAGAATTTTCAATTCCCCATTTTAATTATTTACAACCCCTTTAAAAATGACATAATTATATTGATCGAGGATTACCCAACCGGCGTCGTTCCTCTCGTCATCATGCGTCGCGTTGTACGTATATGTCCGAAAGTTTGTCTTTTTCCCTTCACCACATTTTATTTTAGATTCGTTCACTTCACTGGTTCAGTTCTGATTTACCGCTTCACTTTTATACAATTGTTACGGGGTCTCACTGGTTAGGTCGGCCGACACTAGTTACGCTCAAGTAAAATGTTTATATGACCGCGCGCTCTATTGTTTGTACTTTTAGTATTGATTATGCTTTAAAAGATAGGCCGACTCTTTATAACGACCTATCTTGCACCCGAGGCCACTGGTTTTAAATTCACAACTTTATGCTGCTTCCTGCTGCTGTCTAAGGTTACAACTGGTGACAGACTGCAGACTGTGTTTCACAAAGAGCCTGCTGATGGGGCAGTTACGCAATACATCTATGCAATTGTTTTGGCTAACAATGTGCATTGCTGTACTGGGGGCTCCTCACAGGTGAAGTCTGGCAATTTGAAACGTGATTGAATTGATGATTTGAATTAATATAAAATTAAACTGGGGTGGCTCACATATATGAAGTGAATTGTACAATTTTACTTAGATCAGAGCCAAAATTAATAAAAAATAAAAAACCTTCTAATTCGCCCCATTACAATACCCCCCCAATGAGAAATCTTCTGTCGAGACAGAAGAAATCTCATTGCTAGACCCCTAAGAGGACCGGTGAGGATATGGTGCCAACAACCCCATTTGTTCTTATACCTCATGGGTAAACAACCCCCCTGGCTCGGCGACTATAGCCGCATCTGAACGAGATCACTGGACTTCTCTGTGCGAGATCCCAACACCGAAAAATCGAACAGACACGCACCGCAGCGCACCTCACCTTCTATCATGCTATCCCAAAAATTCTACATCCCTGGCTTAGATCATGCCAGATCCTCAACCTATATGTTTCCCCTTACATGCAAACTGGGTCACCTTTGGCAAATACTGGGCGCATACATACACCTATAATATTTTCTAAACAAACTCATCCTTTAAAATTTAAGTTCAAAATCAGATCGTATCAAAACAAAAAAATCTCTTATCTGGATAGATTAATTCTCTTTGTTATTATTACTGATAGAAAAAAAAAACAAATAAATTGAATATTTAATTAAAACATGAACTGCCTTATCTTAACATTTGATTATACATATATCCTAAACAATATAATTCAATAACACTATTGATACATATAAACAATAATACAACCAAAATGCAAAACATCAATTTAATGTCAGGCACCAAAAGTATATACAAATATATATATATTTTTTTTCTACTACCCCCTTTTTAATCCCTTTTACAGCATTTACCCAAAATTTCCTTCAGTTTCCCATTTAAGTAAAGTACATATTTCATTTATTTTACAATTACATTTGGAGTTTGAATCAGAATAAATTTAAATTTATTATTAAAATCATCTTTCCAATTAATTCAATTACCAAATTAATTTAATTGTATTTAATTTCTCAAACTCTAAGTTACAATAATTACCTCATTATTTTATCAAAAAAAAATTTACTTTAATTCTTTTGTCACAATAGGGTTTTGCTGCTAGCAGTGATTCAGCAGACTACAACATTTTTGTTATTGTCACCAAGCATGACCGTAGACATTAGTCACAACATACAACACACCTGTTTACATAAACAATAGTCTGCCAGACTGGTGTTATAAACACTCTTAGTTTCAACATTCATAGTTACATCATATACTGACATATATACTTCCTTCAAATTTTTTGGTTTCTATAAATCTTTTAATATTAACATATTTGTCAAAGTCTATTTATTACAGTTCAAACCAAATATAATTTTAATTCACCTTTCAGTTATTATTACTTTTTAATTACAATTTCTATTTAATACCATTATCTCAATTCATTTTTTATTATTGAATCCAAATCTTTTCACACCTGTAAACATTTTATTTTATCTAATTAATATTGGAAGCTTTATACTTACAGTACATTATTCATCTACTAGCACAAACACAAACTACACACACCAATATCTCCACGTAACCTCTGAAACATTTAACAACAATGTTATTTCATACCACACAATTTAGCCTTTATTTATTAATGTCAAATCTCATAAAACAATTTAAATCCATTAGAAAATTCAACCATATAACATTTAAGTCAATCAAAATATTTAAAACATCTCAGATTATTTTAATTAAATTCATTATTAAAAATACAACTTTCCTCGCTATCAAAACAATTACAATTCGCTAATTACTGTCTCCACAATTAATTTTGTTATTTATTTAAATGGCAAAATTATTATTATCACAATTACCTACATACACATGGTTTACCTAACGTTTTACAATACACACAAATAAATTTACTAAACATTTATTTACAAATTGTCATCATTAATTATTCAGTTATATCACACTTCATTGTCCAAGGTTGCGAGGTCAAAACCATAAAACAATATATTTAAAATTGTCCATTTGTGAATTTAAGGCTCAACCTCCATCGTCAAAATTTAGTCTGGGTTTCAAATAACAATTTTCAATTTTATTTGCATTCCACATATGGTTATCTTGTGTATAGTAACCATAAAATTTCAGTTTATTCATTTTACCATAATAATCATATACCAGGTCAACATTATTTATTTCTGTCCAGTCTCCGTTAGTAGTTATATTCATTATCAAGTCAGTTAATTTTTCATCATAAGGTAAATTATTATTATTAAACATGTATCATCAAAACAATTCTCACTCTCTATTTTAACAGGTAAGTACTTCAAATCATTTAACATCTCTTTCAACTCATTATAATTTCTCTGCAACTTATATAATTCTGTTTCTTTATCAACACACAATTCTCTATCTAAATCTCTCTCATCATAACACCATATCACACTTTCAACATCATTCCACACAGAGGGTACTAATTTATACAACAAAGGGGAACAATTCAAATCATTCACTAATAAGGGTCTCTTGCCCTCCAATAATAACATTTTTGAACACCTTGGTTCATCACAAATAAGGGGAAAATTTACCCTCTGCCCTACACATGCAGCTACTCTTTCTTTCCATTCTTTTTCTAATTCATCGACACTAATTACTACCTCGTTACAACATATAACGCTCTCTCTCTCACTCACTATTTCACTATCTACTTTCAACGTATCACTCTCTGATACCACCCTTTCAATCACATTACCACTTTCAATATCATTGTTAACATTTGTTACCTTACTCTCTAATACCACATTTATAATTATATTCTCAATTTCGACCTTATTGTTATCACTTGTTAATTTCTTACTGTCATTATTACTCTTACTACTGATCCGTTCTTCTACTGACTCTACTATTTTCTCAATATCTTGTTTCAATTCATTACAACTATTTTCGCATTTCATTTTTACCTCATCAATGTCCAATTTGAGTACATCAAATTTACAATTAAATTCGCTTTTAATTTCGGTCTTAATTTCATCAAAACGATTATTTAAGTCGTTAAATTTGTTATTCTGTACTTTGAATTTCATATCTAACTCATTATTCTGATTTGTTAATACATTGAATTTAGCGTCAGAATCACTCTTCTGTTCTTTGCTTTGTTCTAAGAGTAATTGTAACATACTCATTACATCACTATTGAATTGGACGTTACATTTCGTTGAAGTCGGGGTCAATTGCACACCCGAATCTTCAGTTACATTACTCTGGTCACTTAAATTTAACTCTGTTTTCTCTTGACTCGCACTTGGAGTCGAATGTATCTCAAAATTACTCATGTTTGACTCGTCAAAAATTTCGACACTAGTCGTTTCATTTATGTTATTTTCATTATCTGCCATTCTTAATTGTAAAATTACCACATTTATTTTATTATACTATATTTTAACACTTCTTATCTTACATACCTTAAGTATCCCTTAATTATTACTTACGTATAACCTCACTTTTCGTACTGTTTTATGTACTCCTAAACCACGCTTATTTTCACATTTAGGTGCGGTTTATTCAAAATTACATTTATAAACTCGAGTCCCTGTTCGGGCGCCATTGAGAAGGTAGTGATTTATTAAAAAAATTATTAAAAATTATAGACACTCCTCACAACTCTTACCTTTCTTGGGTCCAAAGTTCTTAGCACGAAGTCGTGAAGAATAAGCGTGACTTAGGTTAACCTTATTCAATAAATCATACTCTCAATTGTATTCAGAAATAGTTGTATTTATTTACTCATTCTTTGACATTAGATTTTATTGTTGTACTCTTTCATTTCATCTCAAAAACTAACATTGATCGTTTTTATCATTTAAAAAAAAAAAGTATGTCCACCAAACATAGTAGTTTATCTATTCTGATATACTGTGAAGATTCATTGTTTTTGAATTGACTTTCTCCGAGAGTTATTTTCCAAACCATATAAATAAATACTACATATTCTCTAATATTATCCTTTACTGAAAAAAAAACTATAAAGTTCTTAAAGTATTACTTAAATTCTATTTTTTGAGACGACCCAGCAATGCCCACACTCGACACTCACAGAATTTTTAATTCCCCATTTTAATTATTTACAACCCCTTTAAAAATGACATAATTATATTGATCGAGGATTACCCAACCGGCGTCGTTCCTCTCGTCATCATGCGTCGTGTTGTACGTATATGTCCGAAAGTTTGTCTTTTTCCCTTCACCACATTTTATTTTAGATTCGTTCACTTCACTGGTTCAGTTCTGATTTACCGCTTCACTTTTATACAATTGTTACGGGGTCTCACTGGTTAGGTCGGCCGACACTAGTTACGCTCAAGTAAAATGTTTATATGACCGCGCGCTCTATTGTTTGTACTTTTAGTATTGATTATGCTTTAAAAGATAGGCCGACTCTTTATAACGACCTATCTTGCACCCGAGGCCACTGGTTTTAAATTCACAACTTTATGCTGCTTCCTGCTGCTGGCTAAGGTTACAACTGGTGACAGACTGCAGACTGTGTTTCACAAAGAGCCTGCTGCTGGGGCAGTTACGCAATACGTCTATGCAATTGTTTTGGCTAACAATGTGCATTGCTGTACTGGGGGCTCCTCACAGGTGAAGTCTGGCAATTTGAAACGTGATTGAATTGATGATTTGAATTAATATAAAATTAAACTGGGGTGGCTCACATATATGAAGTGAATTGTACAATTTTACTTAGATCAGAGCCAAAATTAATAAAAAATAAAAAACCTTCTAATTCGCCCCATTACAATCACTTGACCTAGTGTATATTGAACTATATGGAGGCTATGCTGAAAAATAAAAACAGTTCCAGAAAGAAATGGCAAGTCTTCCATTGTCAGGCCGCGAACTTTTCAACTTACCCTCGTATATCATAATAATATTTTTGTTAGTTTACATGATGTACCTCAAAAATATTAAATCATTAGCTTAAAGGATATATTTTTGTCTTATAAACAAATTAAGGAAAATAAGATCTAAAAATTATGCCAAATAAACAGAAGTTTAAGTTAAATAACAAACTCATCTTTTAAAGGGATCCATTGTTTTGTGTATAGAGCCAATAATTTAAACTGTCTCAAATGATCCCGCTGAAAATTTTTTCATAGAAGTGTTGTAATTTGTATGTTGTGGACATATGAAAATATGAGTCCACAACATCAGTGTGCACTTATGTCAATAACACACAACAGAAATTAGTATAACTGTATCACTGCAGTTACTGTATATTCCTAATTGAAGTCTAATTAAGCCTATGGATACTTTTAAATACCTATAATATGCACTATATTAATGTACATAAGAATACAGTAATATGTAAGTTTTAAATATAAAATGTATTTAATTACTTTTTGAAAGTATAGATCTTTTAAAAATACATTTTCAAGACAAAAATATTAGTTTCATTTTGCAGCAGTTATTACATTGAATGAAAAAACCCAGAAATGCCACAATGTTTTGTCTTGTAATAATTTTGGTTTGAGTTAAAACTGAATGAGTTTTCCTCATTTTCCTTATATTTTGTTTTAACTTATAACAACTTTTAACTAGCCTAAATTAAAATACACTTAATGCAATTATTAACTGTACTTCATTCAGTCTGTTTTGTGAAACATTTTGTATACAGTGGAAACGTGGGTGAATGTTTATGCAACTTGTTTGTTGTTTACTCATGTTACATGAATGAAGTGACATTTAAATAATAAAAAAATGAAATAATTACTGTAATTTTTCATTATTAATTATGATAATGTTATTATTATTCTTAAATGAAAATTCTAAAATTTTCTGTTATTACATATTATATATCCTCCAGGAGGGTTTCTCACAATGGACTGAAAACTTTTTAATAATAACACCTTTTTGAACTCTTGGATTTCGTTGTCCATGACGTGTCTGTTACTTAACTAAATATCACTAATGTAATAACACATCTCACCACACACACACAGCATCGATCTTTCGAAAATCTATCCCGTCGCCAACAACAAGACGGACAGCACTACCTACGGCAGCCTCTGAAGAAGCCTTTTAAAGGTGAAAGCCGGTTTAGGCAGTAAGGTAAATCTTTACGATTTTACTTATAAAAAACTTAGTGTTCCGAGTCGTTATTACATTAGTGATATTTACCTTTTTGAAGTCATAAAACTAACCCTTTTTTTCTAGTGAAGAGACCAAAACCGATAGATGGAGGGCCAAGAACCTACCCAGTATGACAAACCCTACGTTTTTCCTAAGACTTCACCGTTGCTTTTGCATAGACTGCTTTTGAAGGAAAAGCTTTTTTGTAATCAACAATCTACTATGCCAGAGAATGTGGTTCCCCAAACTCATTGCAGGAACACAATCCTGCTTGAAGCTTTTTTATTATTTGTATTCAGATTACTTCTAAAAAATTCTTGATCAGGTGACTGTTGCCTACCAAATTCTCTATTAAATCTGTTAATGTGAAACTTGCTAGAAACATCTGTACAGAGATCACAACACTGAAGATGGTTTACAACTTTTGAATCATGCTTAATCCCATTTGTAAGTCTACTTTTTCGTTGACTTCACTTTTATACAACTCTTCCCCATATTTTACAATCTTCCTTAATCTCTTAATAAATTCTTGTCACTCATTATTCATTTAACTATGTAACTTTTCATTTTCATTTTTTATTGTGTAACGTGTTGAGTTTCGAGTTTCTGAAATCACTTTTCTTTTTAACATTTGTAGAGTTGTGCGTGTATTCAATTTTAATCAATTCATTTTTTAATTTCTCTCCAATTATATATTAATACTATTGACTGTATACCGATATACTTTATAACTGTTTCTACTGATACTTTGACTATTGCTTTCAATGTCACAATCACTGTGTTATTTATATTGTCACTGAAATATTCTATACTCATTTTATCTATATTAAGCATGGCAGTGGTTTTCATATCTCCATTTAATATTTTATATCTTATAGCTTTATGCTTATATGCCTATGATCACGACCTGTGTTAAATATTTTTGGTTGTAATAAAGTTTTGCACTGCGCTTCTCCACATCTGTTTTTATTTTTCTTTCTCTTGAAATTCTTCTTCTTATAGATATATGATGTAATTCTCCACCAACCTATTTCCCCTTTTATTCCTTTCTCTAAATTCAGAATATCCTACACACTTGTATTGATATGTTACCTATATAATTATTGTACATTAGTTTCCCATGATTATTATACACTTTATTTTCATAACATTTTAGATGTAAATAAAAATCACTTCATATATGTTCTAATCTTCACTGCCACTATTTGCAACAAACTTAAAAACTTATACAACAAACTTTAAACTAGGATTAGTCTCATCTTTAGCCTTCTACTTAAATGTAACATTTATTTGCCATGTAATTTATACATTTAAAATATTTACTACTCACATAGTATAAATTTATTAGTGTGAATAAGGAGTCTAAGAGAGCTAAAAAAATATAGGGCCCTAATGAGCTTATGGAGTCTGGAGTAAGATAATGTTGGTACAATCCACAGAGGTATAATGTACCTACTGAAGGTACGATTCACTGTATAGAAACAATCCATCTTGGTTCTCACCTACCCCCAACTACATTTGGGCAAACTCACCACACTTCCCCTATTGTTTTATACTGTATAAACATTATACATTTTATGTTTTATACTGCATTAAGAAAACTGGTTGTAAAAATCAGAAAGTGCTTCTGTTCCAGAACAAGACAATAATTTTAAATTTCAATTTTATGTATAACACTCTTGCAGTATAATTCAAACCTACATAATTTATGACATAACATGGAAAATAAATTACTTGTATCGAAAAAGAAATTATTTTTGTTAATTTGCTCTTAACAGAACTATTTTTAAAATTTTAATTACATTATTATATTTTCCATAGGTAAGAAATTGTGCATTAAAATACTTATTTAGATTCAATTGACAGTTCCCTCTAGATTATTAAATTAGTGTACTTCTATAGTCTTACACATAAAATAGTATTGAAATTCAAATATTTGAAATGTTTAAATGCTTGTTTTAATATTTTCTGTTTACGAATACCTGATAAAATATTTTTGCGGTTCCTGTACCTGATAGCATCATTTTGAATAATTAAATAATTGGAAGACTTTTTGAAAGTTTTGTTTGTAGAAACTCTTTACTTGATATCAGTACAACCCTACCAGACATATGCTCTGAATAAGAGGTTACTTTCTTTTTTTAAAATTCGGACATGTAATTATAATATGATATTAACAGGGCGATTATTAATATTATTTAGTTCATATATATCATCTAAGTTGTCATTGTAACATCTTTTTTGTGATGAAAATTCGGAAAGTAAACAAGGTTCTTCAAAAAACTTGTAATTTCCTTTTAGCTTGATGCTGTTTCAAAGCAGCAGATTTCACAAAGACTACTTAAATTATATTGAGTATTTAAAATTTATAATTATATTACCTCAAGATGTTCTTTTCCTTATTTGGAACATGTGTCGAGAGTTCCTGTTCTCTCATCTTCAGCCTTCGCCATCTTGTTTCTGGTGAAGTATTTGTGTGTTGGCTCCTGGATGTTATTAAGGTAGTTTGTTGGTCTTTGGTCTTTTAAAGTTGTATTATTGTGTGTGGTTGTGGTATATGTTTTTGTATTTTGTGTATTTTCGATATTGAGTGCTTTGAATATTGTGTCATGTTTTGTATTGATTTGTATTTGTTCTGGTATTAGTTTGTTTTGTGTTTTATGTTTGTGTATTTGTAAATTTTCCCAAATGTTCATTATGGTGCCTTTGTGTGGTATATGTTTTATTAGTGATACATTGGTTATGTTTGGGAATTCGTGTCCTGTGTTTATTGCATGTGTGGGTAAATTGGATTTATATATTTCTGGTTTTTTGTATGCGTTTAGGTGTTCAAAATAACGTTTTTTCAGCTGTTTTTTTGTTTGTCCTATATAACATTTATTGCAATCTTGGCATTCAATTTTGTATATACCGTTAGTTGTTGTATTATCTTTGTTGTGTGAGCTATTTAGTATTTGTAATTTATTTTTATTAATTTTGTATGCTATTTTTATATCTGTGTTTTTAAATAGTTTTGTTAGTTTTGTCATTTTATTATTTATGTATGTGAATGTGGCCCATTTTTTGTTGTTGTTATTATTTATGTTGTTCATTTTGATTGATTCTTAATTGTTCAGTTTTTATTTTATATTTGATTTTATTTTCTATTTTGTTCACAGTATTTTTATTGTATCCATTTTCATAACCTATTTGGTATATTATATTTCTTTCTTTGTCAGTTTCTTGTTTGTTTAGGGGAATTTTGTACATTCTGTTAAATAGTGAATAGAATGCTGCCATTTTATGTTGTGGTGGATGGTCAGAATGGTTAGGTATAATGATGTTAGTGGAAGTTGGTTTTCTATATATTGCATATTGTATGTAGTTGTTGTATCTTGTGATGGTTATGTCTAAATAGTTTATTTTGTTATGTTTTTCTTTTTCTTCTGTGAATTGTATTTTAGGATGTATGTTATTGAGTTGTTTTAATATGTTATCTGCATTTGTGTTTTTGTTACTTGATACATATAGCCCATCATCTACAATTCTTATCCAAATGCCATTTGGATCAAAGGAATTTATAATATTTTGTATTTTGTTGTCTATATGCTGTAAGAATATTTCTGCTATTATGCTAGATAATGGAGATTGTATCTTGTGATGGTTATATCTAAATAGTTTATTTTGTTATGTTTTTCTTTTTCTTCTGTGAATTGTATTTTAGGATGTATGTTATTGAGTTGTTTCAGTATGTTCTCTGCATTTGTGTTTTTGTTATTTGATACATATAGTCCATCGTCTACATATCTTATCCATATGCCATTTGGGTCCTGTGATTTTATAATATTTTGTATTTTTGTGTCTATGTGTTGTAGGAATATTTCTGCTATTATGGTTGATAATGGTGATCCCATTGCTAAACCTTCTTGCTGTTGATAAATTTTGCTATTAAATTCAAAGTAATTTTGTTTTAGTATTAATTGGAGGCTATTTTTTATTTCGGTTATATATTGTTTGTTTTCATTTTGTTATTTCAGTTTGTTTATTATTATGTATATTGTTTCTTCTATTGGGATGTTGGTGTACATGTTTGTGATGTCATATGATGTGAAAAATGTATTTTCATTTATATTTATTGTTTTTAGTTTGTCTATTAATTCGTATGTATTTTTTATGTTATGATGGTTATTTTTTAGTTTTTGTGCAACATTTGGGAAAACTTACAAATATACAAACATAAAACACAAAACAAACTAATACCAGAACAAATACAAATCAATACAAAACATGACACAATATTCAAAGCACTCAATATCGAAAATACACAAAATACAAAAACATATACCGCAACCACACACAATAATACAAATTTAAAAGACCAAAGACCAACAAACTACCATAATAACATCCAGGAGCCAACACACAAATACTTCACCAGAAACAAGATGGCGAAGGCTGAAGATGAGAGAACAGGAACTCTCGAAACATGTTCCAAATAAGGAAAAGAACATCTTGAGGTAATATAATTATAAATTTTAAATACTTTATATATATCAAGAAACGAACTGTAGCAGAAAGTGATTAAATTATATTATATGCAGATGATTATTCTACACTACCTTTAGCCTAATATATAAGAATAAGAGTTCTCTATAAGATCTCTGAAACTGTTACAGTAAACACAGTTGAAAGGATTCTGTGTTTTACATATTTAAATTCATGCTCATTTCTGCAACTGAATAAACACAACATGGAAATCCTAATAAAATAATTTTCTCCTATCGCAGTAGATGGAAATATCTTCTACTATGATTGTTTTTAAATGTGAAATTATTTTCTCCAATTATATTTAACTTTGGGGGGGGGATGTAGTTGCTATCAGACTGGGTTTATTCTGTGATAATATCAATAAGAGTAGTTCCTACAATACCTCCGTGGTACACTCACAGTATTTTAATAAAAAATTAAAAACTGAATATATTTTAATTCAACATTAAACTTATTTAATTATAATAATTATCATATCACTTGATTACACATTAATGAAGGATTTCTTAGTACTTTCAATACCATGCCTGTACACGATACAGACAATGTAAAACACTGAAGCAGGCAATGCCTGTGTCTTACATGGGTGCTAAGTTTTCGTGTGTTGAAGTATGCTTGCACATGTGCTATCTGATCAACGTTTTTTGTACACTGCAAACGCATTCTTCCCACACGCTCTTGTTACAGTTTAGTTCAAAATTTTGCCAGTAGATGTCTCCTATGAACAACTGAAGTAATCAGTATTCAGTTGTTGCTTGTAGTTTTGACATTACCAAAATATCAAATACTTGTTACATCATCCTTAATGATTCTGATAGACACGTCACATACAAGGCCAACACATTTTCTGATGATGATTCAGGTAAGTTTTTAAAATGAAAATATATAATTTCATACATAAACCCAAACATGTATGTATACCTCTTTCTGACTTATAATACTCTATTGGTTTTTCTTGTGTGTAGGTGCAACACAAGGAGAACCAATGCTGCCAACAGGACGTAAAATATAATTTCTAAGTGTATCGATTTTCGGTTCTGAAAGTAATTTTTTTTTCACATAACGCATGGTTATTTTCAAGACTATTTTGTAAACAAGGCATACTTGCAGTCAATATTTTTGCAATATTAAAAAAAATATGCTTGAACCAGTCTTAATTTGATATATCGGACTGATTTATTAAAGTAAGTTGTTACAATTTTTTGAAATATTGGCAAAAATGGTATGTCAGGGGAATAAATGTGAAAAGGAGGGTGGTGTCAAAAGCATTAATCTAATTTAATGGCAATAAACTTGTTCAGCTATTAATCTGTAGGCAAAAAACTGACCATGTGAATGGATGTAGAAAATTTCTAATGACAAACACTGAACTTACAGGGCACGATTTACAAAATTAATATTTATAAATGCTAATACTAAATTTTTTATAACAAAAGAACGATTTATTTAATAATACTCACATTGCTCAGCTGTCCACTGAAAATAGTTCTTTGTGCAGTGCCGGGAACTCAAGATGTGGTGTTGACCTTTTGAATTTGGCCAACGCCTCCATATGTAACATGCTCAGTTCCCTACAATGCAACATAAAATACAGTGTTATTCATACGAAGTTTGTTACACAGTGTTCTGGCAGACTTTTATTTATTGTTTATTGTAGCACTGCTTTACAAACTGTGACCAATAAAAAGATCGCTGGCACTATATAAAAATTACAGAGAACGCCGGCAAACTTACAAATCTCACTACACACACACACACACACACACACACACACACACACACACACACACACACACACACACACACACACACACACACACACACACACACAGAGAGAGAGAGAGAGAGAGAGAGAGAGAGAGAGAGAGAGAGAGAGAGAGAGAGAGAGAGAGAGAGAGAGAGAGAGAGAGAGAGAGAGAGAGAGAGAGAGCAAACAGCTTCATCGAAAGAGAAAAATACACAAAACAAAGTGAGAGGCAACAAGGATTTTGTGAGATGTGGGCGGTGAGGTTCAGCAAACATTTATTCAGTCAACAGCATAGAAGCTACAACACAATGCCACACTTTTCTTGACTGATGCCTGGTGCAAATAGCTGCTTAGGCCTTCGGTTCAGTTATGCTATAATTTTCATGCATGAAGTGCTTGCCCTTTAACTGGCAATTTTAATGATGTGTTACTGGCAATCTATGTGTTACTGGTTTCATTAGTTAAATTTAAAGTATTTTTAAAGACTACTTATTGCAAGTGCATCACTTATGTTACAGTACTTTCATTTAAGAAATTTGCAATGTAAAATCTCCTGTACCTCCAGCAGCCATTCAAAAGAATAGGTGGATGGCTAGACTGAAAAACATTGGGTAACACAAGCTAGGAAAAACAAACATTAAAACTGATTGTTCGAATGTTAGATCTATTAATGGAAAAATATGTGACAAAACTAAGACTAGATAACACAATTTGGAAAATACAAACATTAAAATTGGATGTTCGAATGTTAGATCCATTAACAGAAAAATATGGGACAAAACTAGGCATGCATGGGGACTGAGGCAGTTCATGTCTCATGGTTATTAGGAAAGGACAATAATTCACATTATTTTGTTTAAGGGCAAACTGTACCATACACGTCACCTATGTTACATTTACCAAATTTATCTACCTTTTCCTTAGGAGTGTTTGAGTTTACATTTTTGAAATTTTTACCTTAAAAGTCATAATTTTATATTTTTATGAGTTTGTCCCATGAACACTAATTTGACCCCAAGTTTTCCAGAGAAATTATTTTTTGTACACTTTCATTCTTCACCTAGAACCTTAAAAAAATGCCAGCAGTATAAATCTAGCACCAGCAACACATTGTAAAAATTTCATTATTCTAGCATTTGTAGTTTCTGAGAAAAAGGTACATGAACATGAGAAAATTTAATTTTCAGCAATCTTGCATTTAAGTTATTTAACCATCCATCCTGTTTCAGTGCATTCCTGCCCCATACTCAGAACCACGTGAGTTTGGATAATCAGGCCTTCCCAACCCTCTAGACCAGCGGTCAGCAACCGGTGGTCCGCGGACCACTGGTGGTCCGTGACGCAATTTTAATGGTCCGCAAAGAAATTCAGATATTAAGGTATGTGGCCCTATGTTCACCACCTTAAGCAAATTTGTTTTATAAAACACAAAAAAATAATTTTTTCTAAATAAAAAAAAATACTTTCTGCAATGTTAATCTTTAATAAAACAACATATAAATTTGTTAGAAGAAAAACGGTCCCCTTTTTCGAGCAATGACCAACAGAAGGGAGGGCTGCAACTGGCGAAGTTAGGACACACGTGTTCCCTAAGTTCGCCACTTGTGTACAAGCGGTAAACTCGATTAATATTTTAATAACAGTTGAGAGTCGATGTAATTTATTTTGATACTAAACAAAGCCAATATTAATTATACAATATTCATTCATAAAATCAGTACAGATTGTAACTGAGAGAGTTAAACATAAAAAACATTAGTTCTTTTAATTGTAAAGTTGATTCAGACAATCACAAATTTCTCTCAGTTTAAGTCTTATTCTATTTAAAAAACAAGTTACAATGTCATAACATCAGTTCTTAAGTTCGCAATGACGCACGATACAGTGGCGAACTTAAGAACACATGCAGCTTTTATTAAAAACGTCAGAAACTACGACATAACAATTATACATTTAATTTTGACTCTATCCCTAGAAAGTGCACAACATACACTTTGAAATGATATATTACAATCTCTAAATGCAATAGTTATTCTGTTGTATTAAACGGATAGTGAATCATCTTATTGTATAAACGTACAATTAAGGTAAAGTACTCAATAATTCATAACCGTGATTCTTTCAATCTTTCCAATGGACAAAGAAAGTGACCATGTCATATTTCCCGGAGTGTGTTGGCAGTACCGTAAAAGGTTTCTGTTCCTCCAAAGCTAGAAGTTCTGTGGGTACATATTTGATGAAATAACGATTGTGATTGGTTAGGATTTGTTTGTCGCAAGGATTTACACACGTTATGGAGTGCTTAATTTACCTAGTGTAACATACGTTTTCTGTTTCTGCCATGATTTCTATGCATGATTGTTCATTATTGTGTTTAATTTTTTTAGTGTTGACTGTTTTTTAGTTTTGTTCTGCTGCTTTATTTATTATATTATAACGATCTATGCATTGTTTTTGGATACGATCAGATATGATTAATATTTACAACCAAGCCAAGTTAGTAGTTAAGGTTATGTTATATTTTGGTTATGTTTGCTGAAAATCACGTGCGTTTGTTTATTTGGAAACCTTTGACAGTCGTACCAACCTAAGAAATCAAACTTCCCCTATCACTTTCTTTGTCCATATACGTTTACGTACTTCTTTAAACGTCAGTGGCGTCTCGGCGTTGACATTAAAAAATTAATTTATACTTTGTACTTATACTCCTATACGTACGGAGTATATGCGTATGAAATCTTGCACTTATCAGTAGCCAAATACTGTTTGCATTTTTAAAGCACTTTTAAAGTTTAATATTATACATAATATTTTAAATATATTTAAGAAATCAAAATTATTAGAAATATATTACAGTATTTTTGTTTGGTTTTAGGATAAAAAATTAAAATGGGCGAGAAGAAGCAACTGACAATTTAAAATTTTTTTGGCAACACTTCACGTAAACGTGAGTTAGTTGAAGAATCAATAGGGCCCTCACAGATTCCATCATCATCAAGCACCAGTAGGGAAGAAGATAAAACTGAAGGTCGAGAGAAGAAAAAATTTAAAGTTTTAAGACAATATGATCATGATTATTTGAAATATGGTTTTATACAAGAACCTAGAACTGAACTTGATCCACGACCGTTTTGTGTCGTATGTTCTGTAAGTTTATCCAATGATGCCATGAAACCATCAAAACTTACTAGACATTTGCTGACTAAACATCCAGATTTAGCTAATAAGCCAGTCGAACATTTTCAAAGATTGCATGACAATTTACAAAAGCAAATAAATTCTTTAAAAAAACTGACAATTCAAGATAAGTCTGTATTAAAAGCCTCTTATTTGATGGCACTTCAAATAACGAAATCAAAAAAAAAACTTATACAATTGGAGAGGAACTAATTAAACCTTGCTTATTACAAGCTTGTGAGGAGGTTTTGGGAAATCAAGCCGCCCAAAAAATGAAGGCAATTCCTATGTCTGCTAGGTCTGTGAAACACAGAATTGAAGAATTGGCCAAAGATGTTGAAGTTCAAGTGGTAGAAATGGTCAAAAATGCAACATTTTATGCAATTCAACTTGATGAATCAACCAACATAACAAACAAGGCTATTCTTCTTTGCTTTGTGAGATTTAATTTCGAAGGATATTTAAAAGAAGAATTTCTATGTTCACTCGACTTGCCGGGTAGAACAACTGGATCTGAAATTTTCAATGTATTGAATGATTATTTTCTGAAACATGAAATTGATTGGGGAAAATGTATAGGAATATGTACAGACGGTGCTGCAAGTATGACCGGGCATCAATCTGGAGTTGTTAAAAAAATAAAAAATGTTTGACACATAGATATAATTTTTACTCATTGTATTTTACACCGTGAACAACTTGCCGTGAAAAGATTATCTCCAGAATTACATGAAATACTGTCTGATGTAATTAAAATTATAAATGAAATTCGGCATACTGAACTCTCGATTATTTGAATCACTTTGTGATGAAATGGGCTCACAACATAAACATCTTCTTCTTCATGCTGAGGTGCGTTGGCTGTCAAGGGGTAAAGTTTTAACCCGATTGTTTAATATGCGACAAGAAGTAAAATTATTCTTTCAACAACAAAATAATTCTAAATTCCAAAATTTCTTCTCCGATGATGACTGGGTAGCAAAGCTTGCTTATTTGGCAGACATTTTTTCTTTGTTAAATGAGTTGAACATATCTATTCAAGGACAACTTTCAGACGTTTTTACTTTGCGAAGTAAAATGGATGCATTTCAGAAGAAAATACTGTTATGGAAAACACTATTAATCGACGAAGATTTGCAAATGTTTCCAAATCTGGATGAATACATGAAAGAAAAAGACGTCAACCGACAGATAATAGGTCTTGTTCAACAGCACTTGCAGTCACTCAAAGAGTATTTGAACATTATTATCTAAAAGAAGAGGATCCCAGAAATGGAAATATGTGGATAGTAAATCCATTTTCTTCAAATATTGAGGAAAGCAATTTAAATGTGAATGAAAAAGAAAGTTTAATCGAATTATCATCCGATGATAGTCTCAAACTTCAATTCAACTCATCTTCAAGAAGTCATTTTTGGCTTTCTGTAAAAAGTGAATATCCAATATTGAGTGAAAAAGCCTTAAAAATTGTGACCCCATTCACAATTCTTGTGTGAAAAAACGTTCTCAACTGTAACAGCTATTAAAAACAAGTATCGCTCTCGGCTTGAAATAGAAGCTCCTTTACATGTTGCGGTGACATCATTGGAGCCAAGGATTAGTAAAATAATTTTAAACCAAGAGCAGCAAATGTCGCACTAATTTTTAATATATATTACTATTATTTATTATTATTTTTGTGTTAAAATTAAAATGATTAAAATATAAATAAATATATATGTATTGTATATCATACTCAATGCTCGTATTAATTCGTACCTTTAAAAATTATGTTAGTGGTCCGCGAAATTTTAAATTGCGAATTTAGTGGTCCGCAATATCTAAAAAGTTGGTGACCGCTGCTCTAGACTATACCTCAATATCAACCAACCCGCCTCTCCCAGATATTTCCTTAAAAATAGATACACGTCTAGCAGTATTGAAATGCTCAGCTCTTAATATGATACATTAAAAGTACCATTATGAAGAATAACTAAGAGTACACACAGATGGATTCAAAATTGAAGAAACTTGAACAAGTGCCAATATGTACTGCCATCTGTTTTTCCATAATGTGACATTCGTCAGATATAAAACAAACTTTGCCAGAGAAATTGAAGCAATACATCTTGGCATTATAACAACTAATCTACTGTCTCAATACCTTTAAAAAAGCAGTGCTTATGATGAACTCCCAGACTACCATTCAAGTTGCACTAACAATTTTATTAATATATTCATTAATGCCTAAACTGGAATCCCTTTTTTTAGGTATACATTTAATAAAATCAAAGTTTGTTAGAGACGACATTTCTTACCTTTGGTTTTCAGTTCAGAGGACAGTAAAACAGTACATTTTTAAAAATGATTATTAATGATTGTCTTTAGCACATACAAAAATAATACTGTGTCCAACTTACCGGAGAGTGGGTATTTTGGCTAAAAGTGCATCACAAACTGTGACATCTCCTTTGATAGGAGTTGTATGATTCTTTTCTAATTCAAGCCGTAACGCACGCAGTACTGCTTGACCCAGCCGACCAATCTCTGCTAATCCCTTAAGTCCTGGTCGGTCTAACAGAAACACAAATATTATAAATATTTAGTGCAACAATTTAAGTAAATACACTGAATTTCATTTGTAAGTGATAACAAAACATTAACAACTCTGAAAATAACAAAACTTGCAAAATATTCTATGGTTTTTCCAAACACATATGTGATCCAAACACTTCCTCTGGTCATCAGAGGAAGGATGGATTTACATCCAAGAAGCCAGCAGAAAAGTAATTATTTTTAACATAAATTTGTCATGTTAATCAATATTTTTCAGGCATAACTTTTGAGTCACAAATTATAACTATAAGATGGAAACGACAATCTGGACCTGAGTTACGTTTTGTGTTAACTGCTATTTTGTGTTAATTGTTTTTATGTTTTCTTCTATTGTACTTGACTCTTGTATTTTATATTCTTTTTTATTTCAACACAATTACAGTATCAAAAGAACGCTTACATTTTTTTTGTCTATTACTTGTCATACTTAACACTTTATGTTAAGTAAATATACATATACATGAGCACGTGTGCACCCTCGCCCCACACACACACATCCATATGAACAGAGAATTATAATACCTTTTGTACAGTCCAACAAAGAGCACTAACATCATAAAGCTTATCAGTCTGTACCAATGCACATAAATGATCTAGTTTAGAAGTCTGATCTCAGTTTGCTCAGTAGGCTTTTCAGCTTACTTCCCAACAGGGTACAAAGTCTCCCCCCCCCCCTATAAGCTGTGTATTAGGTGGTTACAGGAGGTATGACACTAAATACAGAGCCATTATTAATATAAACCGAACTTTTACATTTATTATTAATCTGATAATATGACAATAACAAGAAAATTAGAATACTAAAAGTAATATTTTTTTTTTACTTTTCCACAAAAATAATTCAGATTTTCTTGATTACCATTACTGGTATGGCAATGTTTTCAATTCTCGTTATTGCTAGATTTGATAGCCTCTTTGTGTAATTCATCTCCTTAAATATTTTTTACAGTTTTTAAATTTGGAAAATTATATTTCATCATCAGCACGTACTATGTCATCTGTTGCTTCATAGGACCTAAATTTCTATATTTTTAATTTGAAGAAATTTCATATTCAGACTTGAATACTTTCCTCTTCTCGGGAAATTAGCCTCAAGTAATCATGGTCTTAAAATCAGGTAAAAATCCTCTAGAGCATTTTTTATATCAACCTATTAAGCCTTCTGCTGGTATTAGCATGATATCTGAGAAGCAACTCATAAAACGACTTGTCAATAATTGTATAAAAAACGTAAATCCGGATTATCCTGGTTTTTGATAAAAGCATTCGACTGTGGACCAATACACACACTCACAAATGTTATCAATAAATCACTGGAATCAAAGGTGTTCTGCTCAGGTGTGTTCTCGATGTTTCCCAGGCATCTCGATAAAGTTTGGCATCTTGGACTATTATACAAAATAAAGAAAAATCTGCCACAATTTTTATTACATTCTACATTCCTGTATAGTGAGAGGAGTGTTTCAAGTAAACTTCTTGGACGCTACTTCTCCTTTACTTCCAGTGGGGGCAGGTGTACTGCAGGGTAGTATCCTGGGCCCACCACTATACCTCCTTTTCACTTTGGACTTACAATCAGGAAGAGATACCACTATTGTTACCTACACAGTAATACTAGCAACACATTCTGACCTCTCAATAGTATCCTTCATGTTACAAGAATTACTAAACAGCGTCCAGTTACGACTTGATAAGTGGCACATAAAAATCAATTCATTCAATCCAGTACATGTTACATTGCCCTCACTAAAGGCTAACTGCCCTCCAGTAACAATTAATGGTCAACCATTATCTCAAGCTGAAAGTGCTGAATACCTTGATGTGCTTGGATGAAGACTAACATGGAAGAAGTACATAACTTCCAAGGAGACTGAATTTAACATCAAGGTCAGAAATATCTACTGGCTGATAAGTAGAAAAACTTCTAGTCCAAAACTCTTACGATCAATAGTCGATGCTCCACAGTTAGTTTCAAACAACTCTGTTTACTGACACCCAAACATTCCTACTGTGGAAGAATAAATTGTGCACCTCAGCAGGAACCACATATCTAATGTAAAATATCATCCTTACCCTCTACCTATTAATTTGTTGGATAATCGTGAAGACATTACAGACTAAAAATACAAAAAATTGTTAAATCTACCCTACAGGTTCAATGAATGATGTGTTAAATGTCTGTATTGTCTATCCTGTATTCTATGTATTCATGCCAACATTAAGTGTCAGTGTCACATGATATTTCTGCCCTACATGCTCAATGTTTAATATGTTAATGCAAGTTCTCAGTTCATGCCAGAAGTAACTGGTAGTGTCATTTTGTTTATAAGTTCAGGCATTTAGATCTTTAATTACAATTTTTGTGTATGTTGTATTCTGTCAACAATAATAAGAGCTGTCAGTGGACAACTTGACAACTCTTTGAATCAAGTATGTTTATAGCATTCAATTTGTTTGTTTGCATGATGAACAGATTATAAATTTCAGTTAGGCTATTTACTAAGGCTTAGATCCCCCTCCCCATGTAAGACATCTCTGACTTAAATGTTATTAACATAATTGTGGGCACACACATGTGTACTATATTATGTACATATTTAATATTTAAATAAACATTAAGTTTATAGTATAGGTAATAAGAAGTGTGCAGTGAATGTGTTATTTTTGTGTATGTATCATATAAACATGTTTCAAATTCTATATCAGAATCAGATATGTAGTGATAACAAAACCCTTTCCTATGTCAATCTGACAGCTGTTACTTGACATTACCTGCGGAGAGTAAAACACATGCTGAGTACAGTGCCAGTTCAGTTTCGGTGAGCTTCAGTTCAGCAATACCGCGTGCCACCTCAAATGCCAATGATACAAGTTTTTGTTCATTGGTGTCTGTTGTGTAGAAAGCTTCCTGTGGTAGAAGTGTGTCAGCATATAAGACACAATTATTGCTCAGTTCATAGTAACGACTCATACGAAGAATTGCTAATTCAAAGCTTCCTATAAAAGCAAATAAAATTACTTATTTTAAAGCTATGTTAAATGGTGAAGTATATAACTAAAAAAATAATAGTTGTTTTAAAAACACACATACATACAAGTCTATTATAAATTATAATATAATAATATATATTTTTTGTTTCACACCTTTCGTATATATTTTAAATCGCCATTCTTTACATAAATTATTGCGTTAACTGAAAACCACTTTCTCAAATAACTTATTTTTTATTTGACAAAGTAAGGTCAGAAAAATATTATTATTATTTTGCAACATTACTTTTATTCACACCACCAAATAAAAAATTATTTAATTGCGAAAGTGATTTTTCAATTAATCTAACAATGTAATTTTATACATGTGAAAGTATATTAGCTGTACTGTAACTTTTATGGAAAGCTGTAGTCAGATCTAAGCTTACAGAACCACTTTAAAACGTTGAATTAAATTGTAAAGTCTGTGCTAATTGGGAATGACATCTGACCTCCATTTGCATCAATTCTACTTCACATCAGTTTAAAAGTAATTTTTAAACTTCCACAGGAGTTTAGCAATGTGTACCGTTTACTGTTATCCTCTATTTAAAAAGATGGTGAAAAATAAAATAATTAATGTGAACACCAATTTGGTTTTGAAGGTGAATACATTTTTTAATATTTTTTTTTGTGACACAAAGAATTTTTGTTTTAAATGGTACACAAAAAATATAAAATTTTACTGTTTGAAAATAATATTACTCTATAATTCCTTGACGAATCGGATCATATAGTAACATGTATCATCACCATAATAATATTGTAAAACAAAAGTTTATTCACATGATACAGTGTCTGTAAATTCCTATACCATTCAGAACATAAAGAAAGAAGAGAATATGCCAGAACTATTAGCAATTTTTGGCTAGAATAGGAAGTTTACTGAAACCTGCTGTACAAAGACATACAATTGAAGTGGGAGGCAATAAGATAATATGTAGTTTGTCATACATATAAGTGGTGCTATGTCTATCTTTCTATCTTGTCACGTGGACTAAAAACTGACATTCATTTTCATCCTGTCTTAGAAACATTACTGTACATAAAAGAATTGAGTACAAATTTTATTTAAACAAAAAAAATGTCATAGTATTTCTTGTGATGGTAGCAACGAATGAGTGACTAACTCAGGAAGGTCTCTACATTTCAGAAAGAATTAATATAAAGGAAATGTTAAGCAAATCAATACCAGAAGCTACTAAATTTATGAAACATGTATTAAAAAATGACTTCAACTACCAATAAATATTAATAGTACATGTATATAAAAAATAATGGTAATGGTATAGTAAATGTTTGAAGGTAGGTTCAGGGAAATGCTAACACAAGTGTTAAAATTGTAAAAGCTAAGTTATGCTGGTACCTTAGGCTTTCACGGCTGGCGTTAACTCTGTTAATATTATTTTGACTATTTACCAAGCTATTAGACCGTGGTCTAATGCTGCCACATAAAACAGATGTTTTTGCCCCATCCGTACTGAGGAAACTGGTGCAGAGCGTATCAGTTGCTTGTCTCAAGTCGTAACACTGAAGATGGGCTTAAATGGTGGGGCTGAAATGTCTGTTTTATGTGGCAGCATTAGACAACGGCCTAATAGCCTGGTGAATAGTCAAAACAATATTAATTAAGTTATGACATATGTAAGCATTTATTTTATTTCTTTATAATATACACAGTGGCCTTAATTTTTCTCAGTTTATTTGGAACATATATCATCTTAGTTATGGTTCATTCCCATGGCAAGGCTTAATTCAATGGATTTATTTAGCGCTTTGTACTGTTCAACACCTGTAACTGTAATTTTCATTTGTACTGATTTGTTGTGTCTCTAATGCTGAAATTGGGATGGCCACACAGTAAAAGAAAAGAGACTATCATGATGACAATGAGGCTAAGATAGTACATGGTGTAAAGTTCCATTCTGTAGTTACAAGGTAGATTTATGATGTGAAATCATTTAAATCAAACGACATTTGGTTTATCATTAATTGAACCTTACTTTACTTCATACTTGTTTGTACTTCTTGTTCTATTTTGCAATATTACATTGTACTGCATTTCCAACACTACCACGTGCATGTTTAACAAAGAAGTGGCAGAATATCAGAATTTGTGTGTGTGTGTGTGTGTGTGTGTGTGTGTGTGTGTGTGTGTGTGTGTGTGTGTGCGCACGCATGCAGAATATTTACTCTTGGCCTCATAAAAGTTCCAGATGTTTTATATAAATGATATATCTAAAAAGAAATGCTTTCCTAGTGAGTTGGGAAGTGTGCTTATTTTCATGAATATACTATTTTCAGCAGATTATTTTATGTATATTGTTAATAAGTACGATCCATGAGTACAAAAATAAAAAAATAAATAGTAAACCACTTACACAATACAAACAATTACATTCATACTACTTTGTTCATTTTATATTTGCCTTTTCAAGATACTGTTTTAATAGTTATCCAATTATTGTTAAAAACACAGAACATACCAGCTTTAAGAAGAACAATCTGGTCATCTTGAGACAACTTCATGAATCCGGGAACCATCTTAGCAAATTCTATTATCTGTTGAATGACGGTTGTTAATTTTTGAGCACACTCTAACCAAAGCTCTTCATGTGCCTATAACAGATAACTATAACTTTAGTATCCTTTGTGATTACTGCACAGCACAAAACGGTAATGAAATATGTAAAAATGACTCTGAATAGCAGCAAAAACCATTTAGATGGAAATATGATTTATGAAAATTTATGCAAAATTTAAATTTGTCTCATATGATAAACTCCATAACATATTTATAATGGTCAGTTGTATTTGAGACCATGATGTGCAACTTGATTTGTGACAATTCTGACTCAATGGCTTTAAAGCAGCATAATTTGAAGTGATGAGAATGTACGAAAAATGACTTCTTAAAGAGGGCAGTATATTTACAATTGCATAATGTGACTATAGAGTGAAATGGGTATCCAAAAAAGCAAACTAAAAAGCCTACAGTATGGTCGCACAAATAAAAAATTAGCTAAAGAAAAAATTTTACTACTAGCAAATGATTTATAGATTGATAAATTCACTTGAATTAATAAGAAAATGAAGCAGCATTAGTATAGGTGCTGGAATTCTGCTTATGTCACACATGAGACTCGACTGTCAAATGTATTTAAACATTTTCTTTACAACTTAATGCATATATAAAAAGTCTGAGTAATACTTTTTCATGTTCTGAGTATAGAATATTCTGAGTATTCTTTACATCATGTTTAACCATTAACTACTATTATTATCTATTACTTATATATGTTTTAGTTTACTAACAATAAAAAAATGTTAATATGAAAATGATAACCTAAAACCAAAAGTGACAACTTAATAATGAAAAAATCTGTAATGTGCTTGTTCAGTTTCATTTAATCTATAATAAGATAGCTTGCAATGATGAAACGATGGTCAGATGGTTGTTGGCGAAATGAGATGTTTCAGCTTCTGTTTATGCTATGCTGTTTCAGCTATAATTTGTAACTAAAACTACTCTCTTTCCTCTTGTTGCTTGAGGGCAGAGTATCTTCCTGTAGAAAAGAAAATGAAAACATAAAACAAAAATAATACTGAAACATGAGTCATATCTTATGTGACTTAATATCATTCAACTGGAAAAATTATCTTCTCATATGAATCTCTTGTGATTGAGAATTTCTTCACGTTGAACCACAATGGTAAGTACAAAGAGTGTAAGTCGAGTCCAGAGTTGTGTCCTGAAATAGTTTCCTTTTGCTTTCAATGAGTTTTCTGCTTCCTTTTATAATGGTTTCTCTTATTCAACTCTCATTATTTTCTGACCTATTTTCAATTTATTAAATTTTTATTTTTAAATTGGGTACTTCCATTTCCTTCATATGAATACCAAGCCTAAAGAAATTTATATTACAACCTTAAAAATATTGTGTGTGCAGTAGTCACACTTTTGTGACTACAAGCTGACAACCAAGATTGTAGGTTTATGGCAAGTTCTAAAAAGAGTCAATTATTTAAAAAAGAACAATATAATATTTATGCACACAAGAAAACACATTCATATGAACCTAACTTAAGACTGTTCATCAGATTGGTGATTGTTATTTTTTTCTTACAGAGTATTAAAAAAACTGCTAGGTCTTTGACTAGAGATAATTTTCTCTTTGAAAATGACAATTTTTCACAATAAATGAAGCTTTCTGAAATCTAATAGCTCCATCAAGGGTGCAAGAGTTCTGAACTTAATGAAACGAGAAATTATAACTTTTACTATGTGAATACACTACATTTTGATACTTGGAACATTCAAAGCCTATTATATGAAATATTGGGTTTTATTTCAAATTAAGAAAAATGAATCATTTGCAAATGAAAAGCAAACACCATATTCAGATGTTTTAAATGAAAAATGTAATGTTCTGAATGTTAATGTTAATTCAGTATGTTAATATTACACAAAATTTATAGTTTACTATACTAAATTATATGTTAAGAATGTATAAACTATGGGAACACTATTAAACATTCTAACAAAGTATACTTGGAAGCCCATGTATATATATACATGCTCATACAGATTTGCATATACAAACTTACCATATTTTTATAGTATAATATTTTGGAGAGATCTTGTGGTTTTCGGAACATATTATGGATATGTTCCAGTGAATAGAGACACGTTCGAGCATGGGCATCTGCTATAGTCTTGCTTAACAATTCAGATATTTGTGCCGGATCTGAAACATTTTGAGGCCTTATTAAAAACACCAATTAAAAAGTACTTTTGGTATTACATATATTTTCATATTGCATATTTCATAATCCAGCTGTGTGTGAATGGTGCTTACTTATCACATTATAGCATACTACTTGCAACTTACCTGTATCTGAAGCATACAAACTCTGAGAAATAAATTTAAGGTTGTATACTAGTTTAAATATGATTGGTAAAATCTGAACAGAACTCATAACTTATTTTGTTGAGTTCAGTAGAAAATGAGAATTTCTCTACTAACTGAACTATCCAGTATGAACAAACAAACTCTCAGTTACCTGAGGGCAGATTAACTGATTTACAATTTTTTTGTAACAGTAGAATGTTTTTTTTTACTATAAAACCTACAATTGAACTACACAACAGATCTATAGTGATTTATATAAGGCAAAAATAACAATGAATGGTCTAATTAACCAATAATCATACCCTTTCGCAAATAAAATATATTAACAATTGCAAGTCTGCAAATATTTGGGGAACTGTACAGTTCTGCTACTATCCATTATGTTTACTGCTAAAGGTTTGGGTACGATGAAATACACTGCTGACATTTTCCACTTAATTATCACCCTTTATCCTTGCCATTAGAGAATATTAATATAACTATAAGTGTCATTTTTCATAAATGACAGAGAAATTGAAATATGAACTGTCCATAGAACTTTATTTTGGAATTTTTGAAGAACTTACACTATTTGTTGTTCCCTACAAATTTAAACCATACGTTCCAATGGATTTACGGCTTATTTTATAGATTAGTAGCTTGAAGCCAACTGACAAGTTTATACCTAACACTTAATACAGTTATACAAATTACAATGTATTTCTTTTAATTTGAATACAAGTTATCCACACTAACCCCTATTATAATCAAGATTGAAGGCATCAGCCAATCCACTTCACTACGTTTTTTTTGACAGTGATTACATTATATGGTGATACTGATGGGTAGTTCCTTTGTCTTATTGAAAAAATATATGAATACATGATTTAGACTCATATACTACGATTTTATACTTCAGTCTACCCTACATTTTTTTTTTTAAGATTATGTTGTAATGCTTTGGAAATGACTTGAGGCAGTGTATGTGTAGTCAGTGCTTCTCTATGGACAACAAATATTGGGGACTCTTGTTCTTCTACTTTGTGATAAACCTTTCAAAAGTAATAAATTCATGAACGGACCTAAAATGTTCTCCTGTAACATCATCATATTATATTATAAATATTGCAGAATTCACTCTTACACGTATTCTAGTGGATTCCGTTTTCTAGATACTATTTTAGTAATAAATAATAGTGCAGAGTGAAATAACACTGAAACCTCTTCAATTTCTAGATTTCCATATTTGGTTCACATATCGTTTTTCCTAAATCAGAACTTTTCACATTGTAAGATTGTTCTGATATATGATGGTTCTATTCTCTTTAATAGAAAATTTCAAACCGCTTGTTTAACAGAAGGAGTCAATACGATCTGATTTCAATAGGCTTGTTATGTTTGAGAATTATTATTATCTGTGCCACTTTCATCATAAAAACATAGTACGCAGTTTACAAAATACTATTTAAAAAGTTTGAGTACATTTAAAGATCATGAACACAATGGCTTACGACAATACAATAGTTATTTTTCCAACCACTTTCTAAGTAATCAAATTGTATGTGGAAGTTTTCTGAGGCTTAACATTCTTGTCCACTGTTGTATTCTAACTGGTAATATGATAGGTGGCTTTCCAAAGGTCATTGAAAACTGACATTTCTGAAGCCCTAATGAGTCTTATTTTACGATAAATGGAATGCTGTGTTAACCCCAGAGCCTTCACAGCATTGTATCTGCCCTAACAGTTTCCTTCAGATCTTGTGGATTAATAATGTTTACCCTCTGGAGTGTGAGCGACGATGCTTCTTGAACTGTTAATGTCGCCAATAGCCTCATGCCAGAGTCTGTACGTACACAAACTTTCATGTTAGTTTAAATGATACATATTTTATTTTATTTCTACTACTTCTTGGCACAGATGGCAACCGTTATGAGATGCTGAATAACTTTATACAGCATATGATGGGAGATGTAATTCTATGCAAAATTACACTAGACTGAACAATCTACAGAAAGTGGAACCCTCAATCACCATGAATAATTGGAAGAATTTACTTTATATGCAAAACAAAGCACCCTATGTTCTGTTTACATGACAACAGTATGGTTTAAAAATAATAATAACATTTTTTATTGAATATTACAAGATTAATATTCAATAATAATAATAATGATTAGTATGATGATAATAATACTCATTAACTTAATCAGCACACTCTGTTATTATAATTAACTGCATACACAAAATTCATTTCCTATTTACAAAATAAAATCACATATAACAAGGCCACTAATTTCAGGTAATCAATCAGAGTTGTGTGTGTGTGTGTGTGTGTATGTGTGCGCGCGCACGCAAATAATAGGCTATATATCCTACAAAGACAGCATGCTGTTTTACAGGGGAATTACATACATATAAGTGATATTGATCAATCATGCAAAAAGGAATGTTTGCTATTAACTAAACGTTAGTCATTTTTAATGTGAAGCTAGAAACTTTTAAAGCATTTCAAGGAAACAATCAGAAATATAGAAATACATATTCAACAGTATAGTTAGTCTTGGGATTTAAGAATTTCTGTAATGAAAAAGGTTGTACCTTTACAGTACACTTAAAAGTGTTACAACGTACTACTCTGTTATTTTATGGTGGCCAGCAAGCTTGGTGGAACTAACATGTGCAGAGCCCTGTTTTTGTACGTGTAATGGAACATTCACCGAGCGTGTAAGTGTTGATGTGTTTTCAAAAACATTTACCGTGAAACATATAGACCTGTATGTCATTTAATTGCTTAGTCTGTATCGTTATTAGTGTTTAGTTTGGGATTGTGTTGTGTGCTAAATAATCTAATTACATTTTAAATTCCATTTAATACTGTCTATGGTTGTGTTTTCAGATATCATGTCCCTTTAAACTAGTATTTTACTTTGCTTAAAATATTGTTACTTTTACAGTATATTTTATTGAATTACATAATCAGGAAAAGTTACCCCCATTAAATGAAAGTTAGGTAAAAAGATTGTGAATTGCCAGGCTCGGGAAGTCATTTTTAATGTGTGTAAATTTATGGAATGTGAAAAAAATGGAAATTAGTATTCCACTAAAAAAAAGTTCAAAAACTAATAACATCAGCAACAGGAGTTTCTGAAACAATGAACTGCTGTATTAAAAGTAATGGGGAAACAATGAGTCACCACATTTTACAACAGCATGTAAAGAAAGGAAGAGGAGGTCAAGAAAATGTAATATTGATGATTTTGATAAATGTGTAATAAGAAGACCAATTTATAATTTTATGACAACATGAAAAACATACCCTATAGTACGAAAACTTCATAAAATTCTTAGGTCTAGTGAAATTTTTAAGGTGGCTTATCATGTTCAAGAAAAGTTATTATAAACTAAGAGTTTAAACAGAAGAAGATTATAAATAATAGAAGTGTGTTAAATTCATTAATTCAGGAAAATAAAACAAATCAGAACAGAAAAGCGGCCAATCGTTTACACAGATGAGACATACATACACACACATCTCATATAGTAAAAAAGTTGTAGAACAATGAAAGTGATGAAGGAACAAATGTACTGTTAAATACAGGAGACAGATTTATAATAGTTCACATGGGTACAGATCAAAGGCTCACTGATGGTGGCTTATTTGTTTTTAAATTGGGAATGAAAACGGGTGATTTTCATGGGAATATAAATAGTAACAATTTTTCAGAAATGGGTAGTTGAAAAGCTAATTCCAGGATTACTAAATAAACTCAATGTTAGGTTACCAAAATTACCAATCTGAAAAATGTCCCACATCAAATTCTTCAAAAATGCAGTACTTATCACATAACAAAATTCTTTTTACACCTAATATGTTTAAACTAGAGCTATACAACTTAGTAAAAATGAATAAACCTTTAGAAAACCCCTAAAAAATACATAGTATTTTACAAATTCACAGCCACCCTGTTATTTATCTACCTCCATATCACCCTGACCTAAACCCCATAGCACTTATTTGGGCTCACTTGAACACTCTGTTGCAAAAAAACAACACCACTTTTGATAACAGAAACATAATAAATTTAACTAAACAAGGATTCTAATCAATAAGAAAACAACAGCGGACAGCTGTGTGTGAACATGTAATTAATAATGAATATAGGTATTTGCACAGAGAAGGCTTAATAGACGAAATGCATGATAGGACTAACTTAGGTGAAGATGGTGATGACAACGATGACAATGATGATGACCTATCAAGTGCTGAAGCAATTTTGGACAGAAAAACACTGCTAGACCTGGAGAATGATACTGAATTCCCAGTTCTTTCTGATTTTGTATATACTTCTATGTAAGTCAGTAAGTTATAACGCATACATTACATATTAATTTTAAAATTTGTTATAATATTCTTATTCAATGCAAAAATAATTAATGGGCTCAGATTTATATTTTATGTAAAGTCATAATTTTTATGCATAGTTACGTTTATTTTATCCATTGTTTACGCTTAGATCATATTTTAGCAGAACCTGCATAAAGCATATTTCTGGTCATTTTTGATTGTGTTTCTTATGTTTCACTATTTATTTTGTTAGTATTCATCCGTTGCTTGTTTTATAGTATTGATTATATATTATTTACATTATATAACAAATAACATTGTTTTGGTATTAAAAATAAACATTTGGTACGATTTTGAGTTTACCGAGTAAAATTACAAAGAGCAGTTAGTTGAATGAAATACAGAAATATCAACAATATGTAAAACCTGAGTTGTAATAATTAAATAATAACTCCCTCACTTTCTGCACAACTATGAAGCGGCCACCATAAAGTAATAAATTGTGTATTTATAATACTCAAAGTAAACTTTTGTCCTACTTTACAACACAAATTTTATATATATTGTTAAATTTATTATTAGTGGATTGCAAGTTCTTATCTGTGGAAGTGGTTTTCAATCCAAAAAGTAAACTACTCAAAAATGCTTATCAGAAATCACTTGACTAGTGGATAGCAACATTTTGAGTTCTACAGGAAATTTGTTTAACTCTGTTTACAGCCTATTCCATATTAATATAATTTAAATAACATTCATATGGGTTTTTGCATTTCATACTGAACATATACTCAGAAAGTGTAATTGAACAACACGACTTTTAAAAACACAAATACATATTCAAATCTACAACACAAAATACTAACTAAATTATTTTGAATATAATACTTTGAAATACAATTAATTTTACATATTTTACAATACTCGTATAGAATAACTGAAACAGTAGATTTATGTTAAATAAAAAAGAGAATCACTATACTGTAGTAATCGTTTGACATGTCTGTTCAACAAAATTACTGAAATTATGTTCTATAAAAATGTGTTTAGTTGTTTAATTATTCTTTCTAAATTTCTGCATTTGTTTCACTTTTAATGCCATTTAGAATACATCCGCTTAACATATTAGTGAATTATACAAGAAATTAGGATTGGATTAACATGCTATTGTAGATTTTTAGAATATGGTAAAGGAAAACTGAACAATTTGTTAAACTTGTTAGATGATAGATGATTAATAACAAAATATATAGCTATTTAATAGTATAACAGAAAATTATTTGTACGTCTTACTAGGCAAAGAAGTATCTTCCATCTGTCTCGGAGTGGTGCTATCTACATAAGCTGTGACCAGTGGCGATGCAGGCTCACCTCCTCCATTTTCTGCTTCCAGTTTGACCACACCCACTCTCTGGGGTGGAGGAGCAGGAGGGGCATGATGCGAGGGAGAAACACATTTACCACCACCTTGAGTTGTAAAGTGCACCCACAAATTAGTAAAGCACACCACCAAAATATTAAGGATTACCATATATTCACCACATACAATGCAAGCTGAACCATACACAGAATCGGATAAGCTTCAATACTTGAACTGTTCATTTAAGTTTTGGGAAAAGCATCCTCACGTTAAAATACCATGAGATTATATAGTTATACACACTTTGAATTAAATTATAATTCTGATGATTTATCATAATTATATCATGAGAATTGTTAGCTGTATATTAATACGTTACTTTTCCATTTGTACATAAAGTTAAAACAAAAATGTACCAAAGACTCATTTTGTGATATCTATAATGTCAATAAATTTCATCATAAAATTAAATTATTAACGAATTGTTTCAGATTCTGTCAACTTATAAAACACAATTATTACAAAATATTAAATAAGTATTAAAAACAATATGGCGCTTCCCAGAAAAAGTACTGTTTATGGAATTCACACTTCAAATAAATCCCTTAAAAAAACAATACACACAGGTAAAAGCTATATCTATGTTATACTAGATTTTAACTTTTATTTATGGTCATGATTGTCCAACACTATTAATTATTAATACTGTTAAATATTTGGTATGCTTACATATTTTATACGATTTTTATTCAACCACTGTTTCTATCCAAATGCTCCTAACATATGTTTGTATGTTAATCCAGTTTTTCTAATGGTTTGTACAGTAACAGACTTCTATATACATATCATTTAAAACATCTGTGTGGAGGGTGACCTGAGAAATCTTTTTCTAGGTGCACCAGGAAGGAGTGCTGATTTCCAATATGTAGATACTGATTCCACAGAATCATACTTTGTCAAGATAACAACCTAATTAACCTTGCTGTTAATTTCCCAGGTATTAACAAACATGCTATGTTTCCTCTTTAAAAGTACTAAACATATACTTGTGTTTGTAACTGTTCAATTCAGATACTGAATGCACATTGACCAATTAAATTTTGTTGAGTGCAATTTCTCATTTTACAAAGGTCTAACAAGAAACTAGTCACATAAAACACAGTATGTGTAGTTGTGATGAATAAATCCTACCAATTGCGACTTTAAAACATCTGAGACATTACACATTAATCTGACTTCTGTTTAATCTCAATTCAAAAAATTATTTTTTTAGTAGTTTGTAGATAAGTAACACATATCACAGGCATAGTTGACAAATGGTTTCCTGGAACTATTCCATCATACTTTTGGCTTATGTTGTAGGGGGGAAAGAGGACGATGGCTCAGAATAAGGCTCACATTTTAATCTTCGTTAAGTAAAACTTCCTCTTCTTATTGTTCTATTTAGTTGGCACATAAATAACCATCACACTACTAAAAACTACCTAACAGGACTGAAAAAATTCATACCACATATGTACCTCACAGGTATTCCTTACACATTCTGATACGATAATCTACAGAAAAAATGTTAAGAGTTGGCAAATATTTACATAGTATATTTAGATAGAGAGTATGTTTAATCTGCACTTTGGAGAATCAAAGCAATCCATATTATAGGGCTGAATGTTTTGTTTATACATTTTGCTGTTAGAAATGTTATACTGTAAACCATGCTTGAGGCTGCAATTATAGCAAAATTGAAAGTTAAGGGCATGGAAATGCGCGAAACGCTTATGGTCAGAGCGGAAAGGCGATGTGGAGGGAGTCTCTGTGAGATGTGAGAAGAGAATTGTTATCAGCGACGGTGCAGCCAACCTATGAATATCGTTTCTAATAGTAACAAAAACTCGCAGCTGTTAAGGTTTGTTTGTAAATGTGTCATCACGAATCTCTATCTGTGTGTGTGTGTGTGTGTGTGTGTGTGTGTGTGTGTGTGTGTATACCTACAGTCACACAGCTGGCTTAAAAAAAGAATTATACGTTTATTGTTTCTGACGTAAATTAAATAATAATAATAATAATAATATTCTAATTGTATTACTATACAAATCAAGCAAATGATATGTACTGTTCACACGTATCGGAATTTGTTGCTGTTATATATCAAGATGTTTTATAAACATATCTGAGTAGTATTGTTTGGTTCTGTCATTGTGTACTGCTGAGACATAAAAAACTAGTCTTTCTGACTGTTCTTATCGCAATGGAATTTGCAAAGTGTACACTTCCACTCCTTAATTACACTCGACAATCTCTACAGTTCATCATTACATAAAGGAATGCATTCTTCGAATTAATTTAATTGCAAGAATCTTTTTAATCCTGGCAACAAAAAACTGTTTATTATTACTTCCCGTGCTTGACTATGAATAAGTTTCCTGGCTTTGCTAGTTGAAGGAGAAGTATCCATTTTAACAATCTCAATACTGGATGATAACACAAATAATTACAATAATACATAATTACAGAATAAAAACAACCAATACAAATTAACTAAAAAATTAAATAACTAATACAAATGAGTGACTGTAAAACAATGATACAATTAATAATAAATTGAAATAATAATAACAAATGGAAGACTGAGATAGTACATCGCACAGTAACTAACAATGTACGGGTAACTAAAACATCACACGCAAGTTGGTAACACCTTCACTTGCTTACCAGCTGATGCTTGGTTATCCTCCCATCATTCACAATTTCAAAGTGGACTCGTCCATCCATAAATTGGTTTCTGCGCATATGCCCTTAACTTTCAATTTTACTGTACTGTTCCATCCAGACATATTAAATTCAATGTATACGAAAAATTGTGGTGTTTTTTTACTCTTTCTCTGTCAGCAGTATTTGTACAAGTATATGTCAATATAACATGCCCTGAAGTCGATAAACCAAATACTGTTGGTGACTATTGAAAAATTATTATTTCATATGAAAAATCACTGTGTATAATTGTATATTGTTATTTCTATTAAAACAGTTTCATAATTACAGTATATAATTTGCCTCTTTTCATCACATGTACATACTTCCCCTTGCACACATAAACATGTATATACTCCAGAAGATGTAATATCTCCAAATAATTACAACTGCAAGTAGGTTTATTTACACCTGATGCATGTTTCATAGAAATTATTCTGTATCTTCAGAGGTTTTTTGAATAATTGTAATTGAATGTTTTGCTTACAATATAGTTAATGGATAATCAAGTTTACTTCGATTTTATTTTCAATTGTTGTAATGTTTACATAGTCAGCTATTTATTATATATTTAATGTTTTATTTATATTATCCAATGAATGTATGATTTTAAATAAATTGTCTTGTTTTGTTTTTATTTGAATAAGTTCTTTAATCAGTAGATTATTATTACTGTGTTTGTAAATATTAAGATTTTCTCAGATATTCATTTTGTTACCTTTTTGTACGGTGTTAATTAAATTTACATTTTGAATGTCTGGAAATTTATGTTTATTATTTAAACAGTGTGTCGCTAAATTAGATTTGTAAATATTAGGTTTTAAAAATGCATTGCGATGTTGAGTGAATCTCTTGGACAGTTTTTTCTTAGTCTGGCCTACATAAAATTTATTGCAGTCTGGACATTCGATTTGGTGAACCCCATTTTTATCGTTAATGACGAATTTAGTTTTAGGTTTTTTTTATTGACAACAATATTATCTGCGTTATAAGACATTTTTAATTTTGTATCTTCAAATAGTTTGCTTAGTTTACTAGTTATGTTTCCGTAATAAGTAAAGTTGATATATTTTATATTATCATTAGTAGATGGATTTTTACATGAAGGTTTGTATAATGTTTGTTTAGTGAGTTTACATTTTATTTTCTAATTTATTGATAGTTTTTATTTTGTATCCATTGTCTATTGCTATTTGTTTGATAATATTTCTTTTTTTGTTTCCTTCTTGTTCATTTAATGGGATTCTATACATACGGTATATTCATAATTGAATGCTGCCATTTTATGTTGGGGAGGATGATTAGACTTATTTGGAAGTATTAAATTAGTTTGAAATGGTTTTCTGTATATTGAGTACTCAAAATTATTTTAATTTCTATTTATGGTTAGGTCTAAGTAACACAGTTTATTATTCGATTCTTCTTCTGTTGTGAATCTTATTTTGTTATGTAAATTGTTAATTGAATTTAATATATTAGAAATGTTAATGCGCTTATTTTGGGATATATATTAAGTGTCAACAATATATCTAAAGTAGCATCCTAATGGGTTGTTCAATTTTAATATATGTATTATTTCTTCAACAAGTTTTTCTAAAAAGATTTTGTAGATGACAGCGGAGGTTGGGGCTCCCATAGCAAGTCCATCTTTTTGGTGGTATAGTTTGTTATTATATTGAAAATAATTTTGTTTTAATATAATTTTCAAACTGTTAGTTAGTTGTATAATGTATGCGCCATTTACATTATTTTTTTTTCATTACATCATACTCCAGAAGATGTATAATATTTTAGAGACATACATAAAATTATCGTAATACTTAAGTCAGTATTCAAATAGTTAAATGTTCAATACACACACCTTAACAGTTTTATTTTAGCAAACGTAATTTCTTAAACAATACGTTATTTCCTGCTTTACAGTATATGTAGGCACATTAAATATCCTGAGATTTCTATGTTTATTTTGAAGTGTTAGTGAATGACTGAATTAAAGAGAAGTATTATAAAACTGAAATAAACTGTTTACAGTGTACACATTAAAACCCGCAGTTGGTTACCTACATTAAGAAATAGACATGCATATGCATCCACAGTTAATTATAGTTCTATAACAACACTTCAAACACACAAAGAGGAAAGTGTCTTCATGCCACAAAAACAATATACAGTTATGTAGAAATCAACAGAAGACAGCGACAGATCTATCAGGTGTGCTAAAAGGAACTAAGGAACAAACAACAGTCTCCTTTAAGAAAAATAAGCCCTTGCAGAATGGAAGGTAATAATTTCAAAAACACAAGCACTTACTGAAAATTCAAAAATACTCCATCATAAGTAAAAGAGTCACTGAAAACACAAAAATGTGGACCTAACTCAAAAATATTATTCATGTGAATAGTCACATCATGAAGGTACAGATGCAGAAAAAATAATTAAAAAATCACTTACACTGATAAAGTATTATTAAGAATTTAAAAAACGTGTTAGCTATTTCCTTTACAACAATATTACATATTTTTAGTTTTGTAATTTTTAAATACTTAACATCTGTTAATATTGTATTTAATTGTATAGTGGATAAATACCACATCTCTGTATCAAAAATAGATTTAATAACTGTTAAATCCTCCATTCCAGATTTTTGAAACACCATTACAGGTAACAGGTATTAAAAGCCATTGGTTACCTTAACGAAAGAGTTTTGGGCCATTAGGTAACTAATGGCCATTAGAACACTAATAGTTTCATTAAATTTTGTTCAGCATCACTGTCATGAATGTATTTTAAATTCAAAGTGCAGGAAAAATTTGTCCAGTTCCTGTGTTCAGAAAATCTAGTTTGATTTCATATTCAGTATTATGTTAATTGTTTGTGAAAAGCTTGTTTTAAATATTTTTCAAAAAACTAATCAGAATAAACAGAAGCTACAGAAAGGGAATTGAAAATAAAATTACAAAACAGATGAAAGTCACTGATGTTGGTCTTCAAGTGTAACGATACAAAATTAAGTAAACAAATACTATAACCGATGAAAGTTTTGGTCAGTTAAGTGAACAAAAGTTTAAAATATTAAAATATTTGTGTTGATGTTTATTGTCATCTTTAGGACAATTGTAGATAAGTTGTTATGACACCCAAAACCCAAAGTTATACTCTATGCGCTAAAAATGTGTTACACCTCAATACCAGCATCAATTTGTGTAGTTGAAATGTATTTCAATCGTAAACGGACAGTTTACACATATCAAATATGTACTAATACTGCTAGTCAACCTGTGATTTGGAAACAAATATTGTGATCCTTAATTTTCCTACAAATATTAACACTGTGATAACCTGTAAACAATTACATTAATAACAGGCATTCATGTTAATGTTTAATTAAAGGATCTACATAGACCCTTCAGTGTTAGAGAAAATGTTTCAAAAACAATTCACAAACACTTTATTCAATTAAAACAGTCAATACCAAAAACGACTTTTCATTTGGATTTTAGTCTGCACACTTAACTTTTTTATTCCTTCTCTTGGCTAAGGACTGATTGATGAATAGACCAGCATAACCATATGACCTTGTTTGAACTACAGCAATCAGTAAGACTTTTATGGCTTCAAGTTTCAAAATACAATTTTCACACAACCTGAAGTTACAGTACTGGTATAAAACATATGTCATTTTGTCAGTGCCTCAGCTGTACTTCTGATAGGTTACTTTATGACTAGCACAGTCATTTATCTAAAAGTTGTTATAAGCATACACAACTGTGCACTGAAAGTGATTATCAAATTATGTTTCATTTCAGTAGTAACATAAGCTTAAATGGAATTGACACTGTAGATAGCCTTAAATGCACAGTAGATTGTGCCATCAGAATTGAGGATTGGGGATCAGTCCTTGATGATTTGATTTTTTTCAAATTTCTAATATCTTTTTGGACCCTGAGGTCTTAAAATTTTGAAATATCCAAAACTTAATACTCCATTCAGATGTTAATTAAAAATTAATTTGATACCCCACACGAATTTTTGCGATTGTAACAAAAGTTTTGCCTACTTTTTGGGCCCTGACTTATAAAAAATGTTTAATTTTCAAAAATAAACATTCCATTCAGATTTCCTTTAATTTGATACCCCACATGGGCTTTTGTGATATTTTTCACAATTTTGCCTCCCACCCCCTATTTTCAGGGGGATCAACCTAAAACAAAAATAAGTTCTGTAGAGTAGAAGTAAGGACACACATGCCAAATTGTATTGATCGGTTGATGGGTTCAAAAGTTATCATGAGAAATACCCCAACAGACAGACAAATTCCAAAAGGTCAAGTTAAAACTGAGAGCTCACTTCACCTGTTAAATTATTATACTGGATATGACATCTGGAATTGTATTTTCATATCTACAATGGAGAAATGCCTCAATATTTGTGACGTACGATACAGAATTTGTGCCCTGTTTGGGTAACTGTTTAGTTCTCTAACCCAAAACAGCTTATTGTAGTAAACTGGATGATATAGTGTAGAACACTGATTGCCAAATTTAGTATACTGAAGGCCTAACAGTTAGTAAAGTGTCAAACAAACAGAAATTATTCTTTCGAATCTGACTGAATTTATACATTAACAGGTATGTTTTCCTTTGTACACTCAAATCAAAGCAATTAAAACTGTAAAATTAAATTTAAAAGTAAACTGGATAATAGATGAACTCGCAACCTAGACAAAGGAACAAGAATGAAGTGAACAAAGTACGTACACAATTGGAAACTCAGCATGTCAATCATATCATACTTATGGAACCATATCAATGAAGCCATTGTCAATCAAATTAGTCAGCATAACAATTAAATCACTTTACCAGATAATAATAAAATATTGTAACTGATACATCTACAAAATACTTTTCCAATTGTGGCAAATTTTTCATATACACTTTCTGACTGAATTCCTATTACAATTTACGGGCCGTTTATAAATAAACATTTCTATTTTTATGTGTTATATAGTTTTTTATTCAACATAAGCTAAAAATAACACATAATTCTTACAATAAATTGTTTTGCTACATAAGTTTTTATATCTTGGCAGGTTTCCATTTAGCTCAAGTTCTATTTTAGATAAATTTTATTATTTAAAATGCGAAACAATACTACAAAATCTGGACGTTATGTAACACAAAACAAAAGGTATATTACATGTATAGCAAGTGGGTGGTAGTTTGTTTAAGTTATAAGTTTGTTACCTAAACAGAAGCTATATGTATACTTATGATACTATATATTATAAAAAGAAGCATAATATGTTCACAGTATTCCTGATTTGGCAGCATAGTTTGGATTCATCAGTACAAAATTTTAAAATGTTATGGTTTAATGAGCACAACTGAGGGATCTGAGAAAGATTATTGAAAACTGTGTACCATAATTGACAAATGATGCAAGATAATCCTCGCTCATTTTCTTTCTTTAGGCCTGAATACAATTAATTTAATATTAAATATAACTGATAAAGAAATTACCTGTGGGAAAATAAAAACTTCAAGGAATATATTATATATAATAGTGACAGTATTTTAAAAATAACATTTTGTATTTGCTTTACTTATGTTTTTCTCCTACTGACTTGATACATTTCCATTAATCTTCAAGTTTGAAATGGCTCAGTTAAAATCCGTAGTGATGCTTTCTTTTGAATAGTCTCTGTTCCGTTTCCAGGAGTGGACTGTATCTATGAGACAGTTAATTATATAGAGACCAATTCTACAAAATAACACATGTGCAAGCGCATGCATGCATATGAGTATGTGTAGTTATTATCATCTTGTTTGTACTGCATGTCTCCCCAGTCGTTCTTCCCTCAGCAATTCTTGTTCAGTTTACTGTAACACAAGCACTTCACAAAATCACACCTCTACTTTGTTATGGGTTGTCATCATGATTTCTTTATGCTTGGTCTCCACACTAGCAACCTTGGTATCAACATTTTATTTTCTTATATTTTAAGTCATACCATCTGCTACAGTTTTGTTACTTCTACCTTTTAACGCTTCTCTGTGGATTCTGTTTTGCATCACTCTTGCGTTCAGCATCCATGTTTCTGATCCACAAATTTTGTTTTTAAATGCAAAGGCAGTTGGCTATATTTCATAATATTGCTCACATGTTCAGTCAGTCCAACCTGATCTTATCAAGTGGATAATTTCCATTTATACTGTTATAATGTTTATTACTATTACAGTGAAACTTTGATATAACGCTCTCCTGAGGACCAGCCAAAAAGCACTTTATATTGAGAGTCGCTTTATATAAAGGTCCAAAGTTTAACTGTTTAATTTACTGGAACCATGAAAAATGAGCGTTACATCAAGGATCGCATTTTATCACAGGGGCGTTATATTGAGGTTCCAGTGTATTTAATTTTATTCATGTCTGTGAAATGAGGGAATGATGATTTCTATTCTCGGATTATTAAAGGGTGTATCTGTCTTCTTCGTATTTATTGTCACACCAATATACACACTCACTTCATTAATAATCATGTTCTTCATTTTGACTGCATTATAACAAAACATCATTTGTCAATCACAAATTTGAAAAGTACATAATTTCCGTGTTAATTCTTGTTTTCCACATGAATCACCTGAACACGCTACGCTCTCCAACAAGGCTAAAAATAACTTTCATTGTAACAGGCTACCTCCCACACTCATTTTCCTATTGGTATTTTATTTCAATAATGTGTTTTTCTGTTGACTTTAACACAACCGTGTAAACATCCATCTTCTAAAAACTTCACTGTAGATTTTGTGTAGATCGCATATAAAGCTTACTGGCAATTGACACATGATATACAAAGTTGTTTTCCTTGAAGAAATACATTCATTGCAGTATTCTTGAAGTTCACTTATTGGTGTAGTCTACCAGTGTCTTCTTCAGTCCTGTTTGATCAGTTGACAGGTAACTGTTAGGTTTTCTATTAAGCTTGTTAACAAACATTTTTATAGGTACAGTGGGTGACAGTAATGAAATTTGTTGATACGCCAGTTTGCCTATCCTCTTTTTTATATATTTATATACTATGATCAGCCTGATGCATTTATTAAAAAAATCTCTTTTGGCATTTTGTTTTTAACACACACGCGCGCGCGCACGCACACACATAGTGGAACCACCCAAAACAATGCCATACCCCATAAATCCTGTAAACATAAGGGTAAGAAATGGGCTCATAGGACTGTCATACAAAAACATAAATCACCACGACAGTTTCTGCCAAATGATTACACGTTATTTATAAACATGTCTGCAACTGTTCGATGCGTTGGGCAGTTAGTGTGATGCTGAATCTCTGTATGATATGTCAGTTACATGTTGTTAATTTCATCATAATCTGTTCATATTTATAGTTTCATTTACATTTTTTTAGTTTTAAAATATGTTGATTATTAATTTAAAAATAAGAAATTAATAATAGTTATTATTATTTAATTTATTAAATTATGAATACTTTAATCAATAGCCTACTTATTAACATTTTAATTTTTGTACTGAAAATGGAAAGAAAGTGACTCCGTTCTAAATTAAGTCACAGGATGAAGCTGAACAGTCAAGCTTATGAAACGACGAGGCATGTAAATGAATTTATCTATGAGGAATCAATGCAGTTTTAGTGATGTTACCAAAAGAATGAATTCATACAGAGAATATGTAGTAGATGTGGAGTTTCTGTCATCACGGTGCATAATGCCATACCTGTAAGGAAAAAAAGTTGGAATCCATGACAGACGGTGAGCGTTTGCTTTAAACTTCTAAAAAATGTGAGAGACAAAGGCTGGTAATACAATTGGATGACTCTGATAAGTGCATTGTGAATAAAACTATTCATGACTTTTATAAAAATGAAAAATTATTTTTGTAATTTTCATTTTCACAGAAATCTGTGAAAATTTACAAGAAATTACAGACTACACAGGTGCATATACGCATATCGTACACAGAAAATTATTAAAGTCATTAGGATTCACATGGCAAAAAGAATGTAATAAGATTTTATTGAGTGAAGCATAGGATGTAAGAGCATAACGATTGCAATATCTAAGAGCAATTAAATGAAAGAGAAGAGACGGACTGTGTTTTTAGACAAATTGTACAGTTTGTCTCCACACGCATCTAACAAAAGTTTGGTCTGATAATAGTGCAACAACTTTAGAAAGAGCTTATAAAAAAGCAAAAACACTAATATTATTCACATTGCATGTGCATTCTTAATATGGCAGGTAGGGGAAATGTCTAGGGAAATGAAATCATGATGAAATGAATTATAGAAATCCCTGCATTGCAACAAAATTTAGTCAATACCAAATTTACTGCATAATTCCATTGTAGTTTTAGATGTGAGTAGTTGAGTGGACTTCTGCAATATTAAGAAAATATAATTTATTCGCTTACCTGTCGTGAATGAAAATATGCACTGTACCACAATACTGTAGAATGTAGAGACCCCAATTCCAATACTAGAAAGGAAGAAATGACAAATCACGTGAAGGAAAACAGATACTGTTTAACAATAGTGTGCTCATGTCAGAACTGCACCCACTAATAAAAACTGATAATGGTAGAGATAAAAAATTGATACTACATAATGTAATTAAGTCTCTCAGACACATGATTCTTTTTGCTTACCTCTGTACCTTCAATCCTATTTAGTTAATTTTTAAAATAGTGAAAAACTACATCACAAAAAGAAGTGTCCTGAATAAATTATAAAATACTATACGAATAAGAATAATTGTATACGATAAAATAATAAGGACCAAAAAGTTTAGTATCACCAGGAGCATATCGCAGCAATGTCTCTACGAAAAGGTTTATCATAATGAATAACAATTCTTCTACCGAAAATATGACATGGAGGAGAAAACAGTAATAAAGAAAACAAAGAAGTGTTAGAAACTCTACTATAACATATTTCCATTCACAACAGATAAGCAACTAAATTATATATTCTTAATATTACAGAAGTCTACTTGACTACTCACAAAATGGTAAGAAGTATGTCTTTGAACTTTTGTATCACCAGAATCCCTCATAAATCAAAAACCAAAATAAAATCTGCATTATCTTTACATTTAGTTCACCTACATTAATAAGCTATCTTTTACATAACGGAAACTTCCAGAAAACTCAAAAATTTAACTGTTTAATTGTTTAATGTTATACAACAAATTTGACAGTTGATACAAAAAGTAAAAAAATTGTCATTAAGTGAATGAAGAAAGTCTTACCATGAAAAAACACTTATAAAGGTATGTACTTCTAAATGGTGGAGAAATCGCAAGTAAAGTTCACAAAATATTTTTCACAGTAGGTAAATAAAGACATACACTTTCTTATATATATATATATGTTTCCAGACTTACTATTAGTATAATGACTGTTCTGAGTCATTAAAATAATTCATCTATACTTTCTTATTATTTTTGCAGAACAATTTTGGGAACTGAAGTATCTACTTTCTCAATGCTTGACAAACTGTCTGCTCTTCTTGCTTCTCTGATCATACTTGTTTCTGTGTGTGTGTGTGTGTGTGTGTGTGTGTGTGTGTGTGTGCGCGCGCGCGCGCGTGGTGCTGTTAATTACTACCCTATTACTGCATCAAGTATAATGTGTTTGGTGTTTATTTGTTCAGGTTTTTGTCTGGTGTTTTTTAAGTGACTTTTGTGTATATATATATATATATATATAGGTTTCCTCATGTGACTATTTTTTCATCTTTTGCTATTGATTCTATGAGTTTCACTGTCTGTATCTGCAAACAAGTATGTTGTGTCAACAGCATGCGACTGCGACACTAGGTTGCTTATATATTGTCAGCTTGAGAAAAACTTTGTTGTGTTTAAGATATCGATAAATAAATGCAATGAAGTATATGTGGCCCAGACAGGAAAATCAATTGTTATTTACCGACATTCTGAACACAATAAAGTTTTTCACAAGCCAACAACATACAAAATAGCAAACTAGCATAACATGCCACAAAAAAAATAATAAAATAAACCACTTCCAGATACAGACAATGTTAAACTAATTAAAAAAATACCAAAAGGTGAAAAAGTGTACATATTAGAAAACCTATATACACACACACAAAAATCTAGAAACAACACACCAGTATCTGAACAGACACAAATGAACACAAAATACAATATTATATTTGATGCACTAATAGACTAATAATTTAACAATAATAAATTAACACTACTGCGCGCGCGCGCGCGCGCACACACACACACACACACACAATAAAAACAACAAACGTTAACCAGAGTATTAAGAGGAGAGAGTTTACCAAGCACAAAGAAAGGGGTACAGTACTACCAGTCCACAAAAGTGGTCTGGAAAAATAAAAACGTAAGTTCTTCGAGTAAGTTGTTTTCTACTGATATAATAATTTACTTCAAGGAGAATGAAAGAAAGACAATCAAAATTTGTAAAACTATATGTATTTCATTTTAAATAAGTTTTTCTTTACTTCATGATTCTCTTTTCATTGTGAATTACTTAGGTATCAAAACTGTATCAAATTATATATATTATATCTACATTACATTATATAAAAGTGTAACATTACAGTAATGCATGGTTTCTACTTTGTCAGGTTCATTACAGTTTGTTTCAGTCTGAGAAACACTGGAATTGTATTAATGTTACAGGAAGTAATGACTGTTGGTCACAGTATTTTTTAAATTAATGTTTTGGTTGGAGTCTTCTTATCTAAAATCTGGTCACTACAAATCCAGTTCTATTCACTTTATTTTTGTGACTGTGTGTGATCTATCTTAAATAACTAATAAATAATTCCTTTATTTTGTAGATTTCCAAATTGAAATTCATGAATCTGATTTCTTAATTCATTTGATAGAAGTTTATACTTCATTCTGACTAAATATACAAGCGACTTTTTAGATCAGATAAATCAACTTTGTTGAGCATACACACACACTTAAACTATTGTTTGTGAAAAACATCATTTTCATCTTATGCTAAGATGAAACAACACTCAAATAATTTTATAATGTATGAAACTCTGAGCAGAATGTTTCTCAGATTTATATATACACATGCCCTCCCAGTCAACCTTATCTCTGAGGTTTAACATTCATATATATGTAATAGTTTAATATGTTACTACATATCAATTATATAAAGTATACAAACCTGTAGTGACTACACTGGTCATAATGCCACTGTCACTTGTCAGCTGGTCTATGTTTGGCCGTGGATCATATGCTGTTGTGCTGTCCACATAATCCGCACTGATATCCGCATACGGCTGCATTGTTGGTGTTACAGTACTATAGTAAGGTGTCGAACTAAACTGACTAACATCATTTGCATATGTGTACCTGTAAAAAAAAATTACAGAAATGTTTACAAACTGCTGTATCTATGAGATCTGTCCACAAAGTATCCACCCACTTATTATTAAAACATAAATAACATACATAATACAATTTCACTTCAGCTCCCTTCAAAGTAGTCCCCTCTGGACTTCGCACAGTTATCCCAGAGCCTGTTACATTTTTCAAAATAGTCTGTGAAGTCCTCTTTTGGGATTGCCAAAGCATTTTTGCATTTTCTGTAATTTTGTCTATGGCCTGAAAGTTCCTTTCAAAGGTAGTTTTAGCTTTAGGAAAAGCCAAAATTCACAGGCAGCCAATTCTGGGTTGCAGGAGAGGAGAGCTGCAACACCTGTACCGTGCAATGTTTTGCCATAAAACCTTGTACAAGACATGGCTGGTACCATGATGAAGCAGTCAATCACCACCACTCGCCCATAGCTTCGGCATTTTCTTCATACTGTATCTCTCAGCCAGCAAAAAACTGTGATATAGTAATTCTTATTAACTGTCTGGTCTGGAAGAGCAAACTCATGACGGACAACACCTTCATAATAAATAAAACGCTGTTAACACAGACTTCACATTGCTCCAACTTTGCTGTACCTTCTTCAGGCATCTTCTATAGTGGAGACTGGGCATTTTTTTGCTGTAAACCCACAATCTGAGTGCTGTAGAGTAAATCCTGTGCAACTTTACATGACGGAATTCTTTTTGCTCTTGTGACAGCAGCCATTCTTGTGTACGGGATCAAAATTTATGGCTGTTCTGCTTGATCAAAACCATCCAAAATGAGGATCATTTTCAACAGATTCCAGCCCGTTTTTAAAGTGTTTGTGCCACACTTTTATCTGTGTGTATCACTCATTTAGCCCTCTTCAAAAGGCTTCTTAATCATTCTGATAGTTTCTGTAGATAAGTGTTCAAGTTTTACACAAATTTGCTGATCTAGTTGTTTATTAATTATAAATACGATAGACACAGCCAACATGTTTTCACACAACAGCGTCTTATAGCCAAATGAATAATACAATACATAATGATAATGTATATACATGAATATGTCAAACAGTTCCATCTGACTGGCTACCAAGGTACAGTGTAGTTGCCTGTGGGTACCTTCCGTACAGACCTCATATATGTATGAACACAATTTGCATTTAAATTCTTATCTGGTATGCAATGAAACTGATTCCTTGTTCTTGTTTAATTAGAGAGTTTGAGTTGCTACAAAAAATGGAAATGTTCAAAATACCGTACACATTCTGAGCATCAATAAAATTATGAAATTTACAGTTTTTGAAATGTGCCATTAGGAATCACATTAATTCTAAATTTGTATTCTTATCAAATCTTGGAAAAAAGTCTTTCTGAAGACATTTTCAAAAACCTGGTTTTATTACTCCTTCGCACTTTAATTTATGGATGTTGTGCCAAGAATGTCTCAAGTGAAGAATTTCATTTTTTTGAATTAAAGTCAAGAAACCGCTAGTTTACCTTGCAAAGACGACAGTTCAATCATAAAGATATTAGACTAGAGAAATCATGACAGACAACCTTGTAAGAAGTGTATCAGCAAAAAAGATAAAGCTATATCAATAGACTCTGCATTCATTTTCTGGCATGTGCACAATTGTTTTTTAATCCTACAAGTACATACGTTATTTACCAAATGTTGAGTGATATGATTACTAAGAAAATTCTAATTTGTTACTTTATTGTAATTTATTACTCAAATATTTTAATTTATTACTCAAATAGTGTAATTCGTTTTATTTCTAAAATTATTTATAACCCTTATTTAACATGCACAACTGGCACAAAAATAGTTTAATATATTAAGTGAAACAGAAATACAAGTAGAAAATACATTAGGTGATCATGGAATTTTGCTGAAATTTTAAATAGTTCTGGGGGGGATTCATTCCCCTTGACCCCCCCCCTTTGTAGTTACATCAGTGTATATACATGTTATAACTAGTATTTGTAAATTATGAGAAATAATACAGTAATACTCCATAATCCTAAAAACATGTGCATCATGTCTACATAATCTGTACTTAGTGTGGGTGCATGTGCGTGTACGTGTGTGTGCAAATGTCTGAGTTTAAATATATATATTCTACAGCCAAACAAAACAACAAAAATTAGTTTTCTTGGGCAGTTCACACAAACTAACCTGCACCAGTAAAATAATATTTAACTCTTAATATTTTAAAGTAGAAGAATGACTACTTATCGATGAAATATAAATCACTGTAAAATTTTTTAGCATGTGTTAACATTAAAAAATGGCATTTATAGAACCAAATTTCTATAAACAAATAGTGATCAACATTTCTCCTTAAGTATGAGGTAATTGCCTGTTTCAGTTTTATTTTAGTGACATCTTTTTAAAAGTCTTCTTAAAGGCAGGCAATTAGTAAAAAACCAAATATTGTGCAGGTCATGGTGAACCACCCAACATATTTAAATTACCCGCCACTGTTGTAATGTAACTGATCAGAAGACGATGGCATCTGCTGCTGGTCAAACACTGAACTGTCTGGAGTAAATATCTCTGACTGCGCTTTCATCTGTGCTCGATGGTAGCGAACTTCATCCTCTACTTTTTCTCTCTGCTTCTTCGACATTCTCCCAAATTTGACCGCTGAAAAACATGTTTACATAATATTATTTCCATATTACATTTTCTAGCAAAATTTAACATGGTCTTATAGGATTTCCATACGACCAACTTCAACAAGCATGTGGTAATAGTTGAAGTTGATTGTACAGGTTTCAAATACACATGTTTTATAAATAATAAACACTAATTTTACAAAAAAATAGTCATGAAATATTTGCCTGCATAAAGCCAATGGAATCTGTTTGATGCATTACGCAAACTTTTGTAATTAAATTATTTTCTTTAAATTATTTATTTAAAACTTAGCAATTCATCAACATGTATCAAACATGGTAATACAGAATAAATACAACATGGTAACATATTTTAGAACAAATATTTACTATCATTATATTGTCTTCTATAAACTACAGAATCTGTTGCCAATTTTTATCTACAAAATTCTGTTTAATATTTATAATTAAAAAGCAGTAAGCAACACATTTATAAAATGTAAATCATTCTAATGTATACCGTACTATGTGTATATGATGTACAAAGACTGAAGCTATGTACCTGCTGTAATAGTTGTAAAGAGGTTCACATACAAAGACTGTTTATGGAAAACATAAAATTGTACAAATATTTTTTTCAGCCTTGTTTTAAATTCTCTAGCATAGTTTCTGCTTCCTTTTCTGTCACTGATTTAAAACTCAAATTCCTTTGCAGCCATTAAAAAAAAGCATCTTTATTATACTAGCAGTTTTTAAACTGATAATTTTTGTAACTCTGTAGAATGTCAGAGTGGTCAGTATTTCATTTCAACAGCTTGTAATCTGAAGACACCTTTTTTACTAATTCCCAGTGTTTCAGTTCAAATGCTGTTACATTCCCAATGATGGTATTAAGGATCCTTACTTGGTGTATTGAGAGAAATTATTTCTCCAGGATACCCCAATTGCAGATCGAAGATGTGTTACAGCAATTATTTGTACTATCCTACTAGTGACTCTTTAGATTCTACAACTGTCATTTGGTACATTCTTACCAAGACATTTTCTTTGCATTAATATTCTGTGCATCTCAGATCCCGTGTCACTTTTTCTGAAGTCTCTACTGACGTTTCCTGCCAATAAGTGTTCTGTTTTTATCAGATTTACAATTTACTGTTCCATTTTTTCAGCAGTAAAGTAATGGAAATTTTGATTTTTTTAGTCATATATCTATAATTGAACAGTTTTATAGTTAAAAAGGTATTTATTTTTACAGTTACAGTGTTAGTGAGATACAACAAACCTACTATTCCTTTAAGTACTTACCAAGTACATTCCGTGGTGTCTTTTGAAGATGTATAAGTACAATGTAGGTTTCCGTTTTACAATGAATTCTTTATCAATAATTTTCTTCAAGTATAATGTCACCTATGAATGAGAAACCAACACGAAGTCAACTGCACTATCAGCGTCTTCCCATGTCTTTTCTGATACCTTTTCATACAAGCTGCTGGTCGAATTCGTAATGTTGCAACCTTTGTTCTTCGAATATACTTTTCTATCTCCATTTCTTTATAAATATTGGTAATGTAAACTGTTTGTTTTTACTTTTTTAGCTACCGCGTTCTTATTTTTAATTTTAACTTGGGCGTATTTCGGAATGACATTATTAGCCAGACATGGTTCATTGAACCATATTTTACTTAAGACCCTCTTCAATTTGACTTTTAACTTAAGACATTTAAAGTTAAATATCTTCATTAAACTTCTGATAAAACAAATAATTGGATTAGGTTACTTTAGATGACTCGCGTTTATATATTTTGTAGCCTGCCTTCTCAATAAAAATCTACATAACTCTACGTAAAAAGAATGGATAAGCCAAATTCAAATGTGAACAATTCATTACAGCCATCTTTTAAAGAAGATAACTCCTGTTTACACCTAACCTCAACCTGTTCCCATGTATATTTGTATTATTTCTGGCACAGATGCACTTTGCACAATCAAATTACCGCCCGATCAAAGACACTTTTTGTAAATAAAACACTTTCTTTGCTCAAGGAATTTAAAAAATATATAAATATAAAACAAGTAAGAATTACCATGCCCTTGCACTAACAGCTGGCAAAGCAATCAGCTGATACTAGTTTGAAAGAAAGGCAACCTACAAAATCTAAATAACTATTAAAGCCCTAATAAACAAAAATAATGTTTATATTATCTAATACAACATCATAAACGATATGGAGCTAACGAAAACATTTAGGAACTTTGTTACCAGTTAAAATTATATTAGATCAAGTAAATGTCTGCAAAAAAAAAATAATAATTCCGGGTTTACTTTTAATATTAAACAAAATACCGAATCAATAAAAAGCCTGTAAATTATATAGGCCTAGTTTCTTGGTCATAAAATGTTTAATTTATTAAACCTATACGAAATCCGATTGCTTTCATGCCACGTCAACCAATACTTAAAGAATCTTGTTTAGGTATAATTTTCGTAAAATGTCAAGTTAGATAGAGTTTATGTTATGACCAATTCTGCAGGCAGTCCTATGGCATTAATGCCATAAATTGCGGTGTAGACGTAATGCGAATTAGAGAGACACATAAAAGCAGTCTGGACATTACTTTGCTAATGTCCTGTATGGTTTAATAATGTAGGCCATTAGGGTTTCCACGGGCTACTCCAAGGTTTTACCAATCCTTAAAAAAACGGATGGGGAACGCAGATTTTAGAAGCCGTTTACTAGCAGTTGCCCACGGTGAAATATTAGCATTTACCCGTAAGTACTAGAATACTACAGAAAATAAGTTTATTGATCTTTCGCCCCACGTCATTTATTTTAAAAACTTATACGCAGTATTTTGGAAAATCGCTCATCTCTCTTTCCCAGCAGTCTATATACATAAAAATTGTAGCATCTGTCTGTACATTGAAACATATCATTATTTAAGAGAGCATTCTTGGAATTTAAAGAATGTTCCATGGTGTATCCAGCGTACACCACTGGGAAGTGATCTCTTATTGTAGCCTACTCTATATAAGTTTAAATTTATTTTTGCATTTCGATTTTTATTTATTTTTATTTTCTTAATTTTTAAATATCTTTTATATTTTAATAACGTCCAACTACTTTAATAATACTTAATTTGGTCATCATTTCTGCATGATTAACATTTGTTTTAAAATTATTATTTTACTTTAAATATTTTATTAATTTTTAATGTTGTATTTTTATTTGTATTTACTTTTTAGTTTTATGTTTTTAAATGCTCTGTAACTTTTTATTGAAGTCTTTGAACGTAAGCCAGATTCTGGAGACATGTTTTTATATTACCAGTCTCATGAAGAGCTTTCAGGCTTTTGGAGACTTTTGTAAATCTTAATTGTAGTTATTTTTCCCTTTCCAAGTTAAGCTCTGTCTTCTTAATTGAGGGATAAATATTAGGGTGTGATTTGTTTGTCATTTTGTTAAGGTGATGATTTGAAACTATGACTGCATTGTTTGTTCTGTGATAGTTTCCAAGACAATTCTACATATCTTTAGAAATTGTGGAATTACCCATCCACTGCTCAATGAAGTAGTCATAAAACTGACTTAATTTTTTGTGATGTGGAGAGTTCTGTAAAACGTTAAGGCAACTTTCATCGACCTTGTCGAGTGGCAAGTAGGCTAAGACAGAGCATACTGTTATGTAAAGTCCAAATTCAACACCATTCCTATTTCTTGTACTTTTTGCCATATGCATTGATTAAAGTGATAATTACAACCACTTATCTTAATCAGCAGAAACAAAGGCCTCAAAGCTTGAATGTCGGCAACTTCAAATCAACTACAACATTTTAAGGATTTTAGTCCAGCATCTTATCTTTAATCATTTTAAAGAATTTAGGTCTCTTCTTTTCTTTTCTGGTATAAGTGCGTACACCACCAGTATAACGTTTGTTTCTTTAAGCAAACCCCTAAGATTGGCATGCATTGTATATGACCCCCTAATATTACACAAAACTGTACTAAATCTGATATAGCCTTTCGCACTGAAGCTAATTAACTGATCTATGGAAAGTAAGTGGTCAATTTACTGTAAACACTCAGTGAATGGAACAGCACTTTGTCTATCAGAGTAACAATGAACGATGACATCAGAAACTATGGTGGAACAGAGACGTGGCATCCCTTTTACTTATACATCTTACTCTCTGCTCCACAACATTTTTATTTCTGACTTGAGGGCAACTGTTAATACGGGCAAGTGCTAATGTGTGCTTCTACTAATAATTCTTAAGAAGCATGTTTGATGGGTTGGAAAACATCTACGACTACACTCAGTTACAAGTTTTTGCTGTGGTTATTAGAACCATTTTTGCGTTTGAATAAAGTACCTTCAGTTTAAAGCAGAAAATTGGGAAAGATCTTCAGAGTGGCCACACAAGGAAAAGTATTAGAATGTCATTTTGAAAAAGAAAGAAAACCAAATTATGTATTTTTATTTATTTTTCTCATTAATATGCATTATTATTATTATTATTATTTACTTATAACTGTCTTCTATTAATTAAAACATTGTTTCCATTAAAAAAATCAACTACTTTATACTAATTAACAAACACCTATTGTGTGTGTATACTTTTTTATTATTAATACATTTTAAGGGCACTTTATAAACTAAAAATTTTTTGGTGAAGGGTTTGTGAGGATCGGTCAAAAAATATAATACAAATTTTAACTTATTTGTGTTAACGTTTCAACAATGTTTATTGTCATCATCAGGATTTCACCAAAAATTTTAAGGGAGCCTCCTGGTGGTCTAGTGGCTAACGCAGGCGCTTGATGCACTCGTGGTCCCGGGTTCAATTCCCGGCGGAGGCTCCGTACAGCGTGCACTCAGCGTCGTGAGGCCGAACTGAGTAGGCGCTGAGATAACAGTGCCGCCTCCTGGCTGTGAATACCGCAACTAGCGGCTGGTGGCGCGTTGTACTAGCCATGCAACCGTCACATTGCACACAACAGGCGCACGGTAATCCTTGGTCCTTTCAGGGACTGTTGAGCGGAGGTTTGAGTTTTTGACAAATTTAAGGATTTAAACTAAAAAAATTTTGTTTCAAACAAAAGTCATTTAAAAAGCATGATTATTTTTTCAACAATGTGGCAACTTTATTATGAATCAATGTCTTGTTGTTTTACACAGACACTCCTCAAGCCCGGAAATGTCCTAGACTTTTAACTGGAACATACTATGAGTTCATTTTAACAGATGGCAACAGTATTAAAACTTGTTAAGAATACTGAAGGGGTAAATAAAGGGAAATGTTTAAATTGCATGCAACATATATCAGTTTAAGACATGTTCATTAATCTTATGGTTTACCTCTACAAATTCTAAAGTAATTTTTCAGAATTGCAACTTCCTTAAAAGTAGAAAAGTTTCAGTTGACTTTATTAAAAAAAAAAGAACTCTTGTTACCGAGTTTGGTGAGTATGACATAAAGAAAAAACAATAATAAAATTCTCTTGTAAATAAAGTAGATTTAAAGATAGATATATAGTAGAGGTGGTATGAAATATTTCCAAGGATGTAAATTAAGATCAAATTCCAAAGATTTGAATACTTCACTTGCCAAAATGTCTGTTTTGTGTGCTACCATAAAAAACACCAGAATAGTATCAATTTACACAAAAAAGTCAGTTTATATTACAACCACTCCAGCATTTTTTCTCATTGTTTAAGCGCTTGAGATTAGTAAAAAGGGGACCTCTACAAAGACTTGTTTTGCTCACAAGACTGTTATAAAATAACAGAAAAGAATTTTGAAAACAAAATCTTTAACTTGATGTATTGAATAAATTTTCCTTGAACTACCGGTACTGAAAGCTATCCCAAAATCTTTGTTACTTGCAAAATTGTCTACATAATTTTATAATCCAATACACAACATCAAAAATAACATGCTCATTGAATAGAGATGCTGTACATTACGTCATAATATTTATGTATTAGTTTATAAACTTTAAAACTCATCATCTCAGAACGCCATTTTGTCAGTTAGGTGCTTATTGCATGCAACTCCTCAATTGTTTCTGAGATGTGAAAAGGTGGGAAATGAATAGTTATTTATTCTACTGTCATTTGACGATCAAATAAAATCAATATTTATTAGTTTTTGAAATTCCCTTTAGTTTGCTTTGACTGCGATTACTTTTCAATTAATGTTAGTTATGTACCATTTAAAAAATTAATAGAAATTAACAATGTATTCAATTAACATACATGAATACCTTTATGGTGAACTGGCAGCCACGATAAATAAAATATACTGAAAACATCAAACCTGGCCAAACACACACTAACCTACAAAAAGTTAGTATAAGTTAATACAGTAAAGAAAATAGCAGTATAACGAACTGACATTGGTTAAAACACACACACATAAACAGTAGGCCTATTAAATAGCTGAAACAGTATTCAGTAGTCAGCATTAAAAAAAAAGTGATTAAGAAACTCTGCTGATATAACTGGTTCATTAGAAACAGTGACCACCACAAAATCTGGAAATAGGTTTGTTACCAACAAAATCCAAAGGTCTGGAAGGAAACACAACAAAAGTCTACACCACCACCATCAACTTGTGGGCTAAGCAACACAGATGTGGTGCAAAGACCCAACAGAAAATAACCTTTTTAGTTAGTATAAGGTTCTAAGTGCCAAATGTTAACACAGATAACAAGACAAGAGTGAATTTAACATTTATAAATGAAGATGACACACTAATGAGATGGTAGTTAAGTTGGTTAGATTAGATCAAATTGCTCATTAATTACAAGACTTGGATTGGAATTATACAAAGTGATGATTTACCGCTGTACAAAATAATGTGCATAGGTATGAAAGAGTAATATTGGAAGGTGGAAATCATTACAATATTTATTTTACTTGAGGCAGTTCAGAGGATCTCAATCTGAGGCGGGTCACAAGAGATCTGTTGCCTTCCTTTACTTCTTTTGTCTATTAGTCTTCTTCACTCATAAGTCTTAGGATTCATCATATGACCAACGTACTCTTTTTTACAGTCATTATTACCTCCTCTGCTTTAGTGAATGTATTATCTACTTCAGTATCTACTGTATAATATGATCTACGTAGGGTAGATTCAGTGTTGGTTTAAAACACCATCATTCAAACGACTCTAGTTTCTTTTTGTCATTACACATTTTTAATTAACTGTCAAACCCCCTGTCACATAGTTTATTCATAATAGCTGACATGCTAATATTAATATACCAATACTAATAGCTAATATTATCATTATATTAATATACTGATAGCTAATATTTGATTTATATCCTCAAAAATTGCTAAATGTTTTAGTAACAACTTGAAAATTTAAACTTTATTGTTTAACATTATTAATTAATTAAGGTAAATTTATTAATTATTATAATAAAAGTTAAATTGTTTACATTTTAAATCTTAATTATGTTTGATTATATTGATTACTTGTCACTGACTAATTGGTTTTTGTTAAATTATCATTATTTCCATAATTAATAATTTATCAATATTTCACTCGTTATTCATATTGTATGTTTTATAAATAATACTTTTATATTAATATGTGTAAAATTTATTATAAAATTAAAGTGGATTATGTAAAAAACAATATTATAACTATTATTGCAATGTAATATATACTTTACATAATTTTAATAATTCCGTTAGGTTATACAGTACTAATTAATACGAATCATCAATTGTATGTACTACGATTACAGAGGCCTATACAATGAGTTTTATAAAACGTTACTAGATGGTGCTTACGCGGTAAATTACATCAGCTGTGGAGTACACATGACGTCACTCGTGACGTAATGTATCGAGTAACGGAGTGAGAAATCACTGCCTGAGTAACGGAACGTTGTAGCGCTGTCTCTTTCTACGTTCCTCTTGCAACCTATTTAATGGCGTGTTTCTCACTCTGATTCTATCCTTGTCTTCCTTGTCACGCACGTTTTATTAAAGTGTACCAGGCATTGCCCCCATGCCTACGCCCAGTTGCCAAGTAAACCGCGGAAACACAGCACTCTATGTTTGAACAGAAGCCAAATTACTTGGAAATAAAATAACTTTAGAAATTAAGTTTTAAACTGATCGTCTACGTTTTTCTGCTAGTGTCTGCGTAACACACAGACTGCATACGTGGGTGGTCTTTATAAAATTGTTATTCATCGTATCACAAATCGTGGTCATATAAATGGAACGATCTTAACCACAAAAAAAAACTTTCAGATCTAAGGATTTTTTTAATTTGAAGATATTAATATTTGTATGCCGTTGTTACAGCCAAACAATGACGTTCGCGTAAACAGGAAAACTGGATCAGTTAATAGCTGGTTAATTCTCTCAGTCAAGCAAGAAATTACTTGCCAACATTTAGCTACGAGTATCTCAGTACGATGTTTCTATACAGAAATTAACATAAAGGAATGATTAGAATTTACGCAACACGCCGCTACCCGTAAAAGCGTTCATTTATAAGCATTTTCACACACACATTATTTGATCAACATTTCGAAGGGTTCCGTCACGTTTATCTACATAATGGTGTATAGTTAGACGGTAATAAATTAGTAACTAAAGCTCAGGGACTCTCTCTCTCTCTCTCTCTCTCTCTCTCTCTCTCTCTCTCTCTCTCTCTCTCTCTCTCTCTCTCTCTCTCACACACACACACACACACACACGCACAAAACGCGTTACGCGTTTGTATACGTATATGGCGCGCTCATTCCTTTACGCTTCCACGGTGGTTCAGTATTTCTACCAAGTTTTCCAGTAAGTTCTACCAAGTTTTCCCTTTGATGCGTCTGCTGTAATGTCTGTCTGTCTCTGTTTCTCGTCTACGTTTCGGCATCTTTGGTCGTTAAGTGAAGGGAAGGCAAAGTATTTCAATTATTTCTGTAGACAGAGAACAAATAAAGTCCAGTAGAAAACATCGTCAAATAGTGAAGAATGTCAAATCGTCGAGGAGAGATAGAGAGATGAAACGTGGATCATCCGGCAAAACAATTCACAACTATGGATCATTTATATACCGCGGGCGCGCGCGTGTATATATATATATATATATATATATATATATATAACTCTGATTAAAATAAAAAGTTTGGAAGTTGCAGAACGTAAAATTTGTTGCCTACCGATAACTGATATTATAGTAACCACTTTGCATAGGAACTGGGAGAGACTTTCTTTGTCTATTGGGTAACAAATAAACTTCTCCCTACAGTGGAACAGTAAAAGTAACTTCCGGTTAATAATCAGTAGGACGGTAATTTCACTGGTATCTCGTTGATTTGTAGGTGGAAGATATAATCAGGTGGTTTTCAAATTTCAGAGCTTCTTATCACAGTACATAGGCTACTTGACAGGGAATTACGAAATCAAGCAGAAAGAAGAAGGAAACTAAATATTACTTCAGAAGGAAGAATGTTCTGAGGGTAAGAATTAAGTCCACACTAATGTGTAATTGGGGATAACAAGAAAACAGAATGCAGTAATACAACTCCAGTAAACACTCTCTCTCTCTCTCTCTCTCTCTCTCTCTCTCTCTCTCTCTCTCTCTCTCTCTCTCTCTCTCTCTCTCTCTCTCTCTCTCTCTCTCTCGCTCCCCCTCTTATTCTCACCAATCACAACCCAGTGGCTAATCAAGTATTCGTAGGCTATCTGTAGCTCGTCTTCTCTTAAGCCTATACTTCAGTGATTTCGATACCAATTAAATACTGCAATTTTCCAAACCATACGCTGACGCATCGATTTTATGTTCTTTTTAAATATGTCTATATGGTGCGCTCTGGTAGCCATTTGTTGCACGCTTATCTGTTTCCCTTCCCTCAGCTAATTCTCGTTACGTTTTCAAAAGCTAAGGTCTCTCTTCACTTTGTCATCCTATCCCCTGTGGCATTCAGCGACCATTAGTCATTTAGGGATAGATGGATAACTCAACTGCATGCTTACACAGGAAGCTGTAATTTTGTTCTCTATAACGATATCATTATTTTGCTGTGGTGAGAGAAGGTTTTGGTCTAACGACAATTAGCTATACAATTAATGTCTACTCAATACTGTTTCAGCTATTTAATAGGCCTACTGTTTGTGTGTGTGTGTGTTTTAACCAATGTCAGTTCGTTATACTGCTCTTTTCTTTACTGTATTAACTTATACCAACTTTTTGTAGGTTAATGTGTATTCGCCCAGGTTTGATGTTTTCAGTATATTTTGTTTAATATACAAAAGTAGGCTAACGTTTTTTTGGTTGGTAGGTTGAGTCGCTGCGGGGGGGGGGGGTGGAAGGGAATAGGCGCGGGGATCCGAATTATTGTATGTTTTATGTATAATTGTGTCAAAGAGTGCGTGTGATTTAAAGTGTAATTGGTCGTTAAGTATGTTGTTTGGTTGTGTTGTGTAGTGTTTGTATATTTCATATTGTTCTGCTGTGTTAAGTTTCCGACTTTTAGGCAAGTAGTGTAATATCTCAAGATTATTATCTATGTTGGTGTAACTGTGGTTTTTTGTGTGTATGTGTGTGGCAAACGCGGAATGTATGTTGTTGCTGGATAGAGCTTTTAGGTGTTCAGAGTAACGTGAGGAAAAAGATCTTCCCGTCTGGCCTATATAGAAACTATTACAATCACTACAGTTTAATTTGTATACACCCGTTTTGTTGTATTTGTCTATGTCCGTGTTTGTATCATTGATGTGTTTTTTGATGGTATTGTTTGTTCTGTAGGCTATTTTGTACTTGTATTTCCTGAATGTGTTGGCGATTTTGTATGTGCTGGAGTTATGGTATGTGAGTGTGATGTATTTATTTTGTTGTGTGTTGTTGGTATTTATTGTTTTGTTGTTTTTGTTTATGATGTGTCTGTGTAGTTTGTTTATTAAATTAGGGTTGTAACCGTTTTTTAATGCTATATATTTGACTGTGTTGAGTTCTTCGTTATAATCTTGTTTACTTAATGGTATTTTTGTTAGTCTATGGAGCATATGGTTGAATGCCGCATGTTTGTGTTGCGTTGGATGGTGTGATGTGTTGTGTATAACCATGTCAGTTGTGGTTGGTTTTCTGTATATTTTATATGTGTGCGTGTTGTTTGTTTTGTTAATTGTTAGGTTTAGAAAATTTATACTATTGTTTTGTTCTATTTCCAGTGTAAATTTTAGTTTGTGGTGTACTGTGTTTATGTATTTGTGGAAATTTTCGACCTGTCTTGTATTGCCATTAAATAAAAGTAATATATCATCCACGTACCTGTGCCAATAAATGATTTTGTTGTTGTATTTGTTGTTGTTTATTATATGTTTTTGTTCCATGTTGTGTATGAATATTTCAGCTGGTATTCCTGATATGGGGGAGCCCATAGGGAGGCCGTCTGTTTGTGTGTATATCTTGTTGTTGTATGTGAAGTAATTTTGTTCTGTAATTATTTTGATGAGTGTGATGATCTCATGTATGTGTGTTTCGGGCATGTTGTTTCGTCTGAGTAAATGTTCAAGTGTTTGTATGGTGTCTTTGATGGGTACATTGGTGTATAAATTGGTTATGTCTAAAGATGCTAATGTTGAATTGTGTGGAATGTGGATGTGTTCGGTTTTCTTGACCAGTTCTATGTTGTTTTTGACGGAAGTGTTGTTACTGAGATTTATATTTTCCTGATTATTTTGTCTAGGTGTCTTGCGATTTTGTGGGAGGGTGCTTGTGTGTTGTTTATTAAGGGTCTGGTGGGAATATGAGGTTTATGTATTTTCGGTAAAGCATTTAGTTTTGGGGGGTTAGGTTTGATTTGTTTGAGGCATTTGGTGTTTTCTGTTTGGATTATGTGTTTTGCGTTATTTATAAAGTTGTTTATTTGTTTTTGATATTTTACTGTGGGGTCCTTATTTATTTTTGTTATATTGGTTTCGGTGAAGAATTTCTCAACTTTAATGTTTAGTTCTTGTTTATCCATTATGACGTTTATGTTCCCTTTATCAGCTTTTAATATCGTTAGGTTATGTTCAAGTAATTTTTGTTTTACATTATTTAGCATTTTAATTTCGTTGTTGTGTCCCTTTGGTTGTTTTTGTGTGCGTTGTAATTTACGTTTTATGTCATGCCGTATGGAATCTTGGTCGTTAATGTGCGTGTTTTGTACAGCTGTTTCAGTGTCTATGATTAAGTCGCGTATATGTCTATTGTGGTTGTTGTTGTTGGGTGTATTGTTTTTTAAATTATGTTTGAGTCCTTTGTTTAATAAAGTTATTTGTATATTTTGTTTATCTTGCCTACCAGTTCACCATAAAGGTATTCATGTACGTTAATTGAATACATTGTTAATTTCTATTAATTATTTAAACGGTACATAACTAACATAAGTTGAAAAGTAATCGCAGTCAAAGCGAACTAAAGGGAATTTAAAAACTAATAAATATTCGTTTTATTTAATCGTCGAATGACAGTAGAATAAATAACTATTCATTTCCCACTTTTTCACATCTCAGAAACAATTGAGGAGTTGCATGCAATAACCGCCTAACTGACAAAATGGCATTCTGAGATGATGAGTTTTAAAGTTTTTAAACTAATATATAAATATTATGACGTGATCAGCATATAAATTATTTATAATATATAAATATTGGGTTAGATCAAACATGTTTTTTAAACTTTGTAAATACAAATTTAAAAAACAGTTCACAGGCCCTTTTGCCTTCAAAGATATTAAAATATTTGTTACATTTATTTTCTAATTACCTTCATAGCTTCGTAAAACGGAGGTTATATAAACTTAAGAAAAAATAATATTAGAACACAGATATGTTAAAAACAGTTTCAACACAAAGTATGGAAGTGTGCTTGTACTTCCAGTTAACTTTAAACATATTCATTTTCTTTACTGTTTTGACTTGTCTCGTCATCTTCTGTATGAGTATTTTGCAACCGTGGAGCCTTTGTAAAAACATTCTCATACCACCTCTAAGAAGTTTCGTCTAGGAAGTGAAACAAACTTCGAATATATTTTTCTTTTGCTGTTTTAATGGCAACAGTTGGACATGGCGATAATGGTAATATATCAGGAAGGCATTGTTGTTTTGCTTATTGGAAAGGATGATAAGATAAGAATCCTTGAATGTGGTAGGTAAGAAAACTGTTCTGGAAGTTGTGTACATTAACATGGGTATGAAAGTACAGGATTTTGCCTGCCCTAAACTCTGCTGACGGAATATTGACATCAAACTTCGTACGCGTACTAACTAAGGAACGGAGAATCGAATAAACCGTTGAACATAAAAAGGGCCTAAAGTCCCAGAGGTTCTAACTGCATACAAATCTTCAATTTTTAATATTATCAGAGCGAGCTAAAACGATTGGTCACCCCTGTCTATTAATTCTGAAAGTGATTAACATTTAAATGGAGTAACGGACTTCCACAAATGTGACATTAACAAAAATACATCAAAGAGTGTGCAATAAATGGAGTGACGTGAAAGTTAATTTAGCGGTTATACAGTGAAATTGACCACATCGTAATTCCCGTTCGTCGAAGAATTAGGGTAGGCCTACTCTTTACGTTCTGAAAACCCTCAGCCTTGTTCTCTTTGGAAACTAAGCAAAATGCAAATTTCACTTTGTAACTAGAGAAGCTTCTCACAGTTGGTACTGTATTGCTATCCGTTGAACAGTAAATACAATAAAGTGCAGTGTTCACCAATACAACAACAGTCTTTGATGAAGTCTACGAGTTTAGAACAAAACCTTCCGTCGCTTATGGTTTTCACAGAAACAGATAGCAAGGATTGTGTCATTTAACAAAAGCGGTATCCGTTACTGAGACGAATTCCTGACGATCGGTGTTGTAGGCGACCACAAAAAGTCGCCGAAACCGCACACAGAAACAGACACAAACAACGCGTGCACGGGCGCCCAGGCATACAGCAGACACCTTGGTACCTACTTCTTCTTCTTCTTCTTCTTCTTCTTCTTCTTCTTCTTCTTCTTCTTCTTCTTCTGTTGGCGTTACAACGCAGTATGGCTTTTAGCCTCTTCAACGAGTGTTCTCCATTCAGCTCTCTCATTACATTGCCTTCTCCATGTTGGAAGATCGGTCATCACTCAGTATCCCAAAGGAACTGGTAAAACTCGTGCAAGCGACTATGGCCGGTTCCGGAGCGACGATACGAGTCGGCAGTCAGTTCACACCCACAGTTCCCATTACCGCAGGCGTTAGACAAGAAGATGCACTGCCCTCTATACTCTTTGACTTAGTTTTAGAAGCAGTAATCAACAAGATGGAAATTATTGAACATACACATCTTACTTTACTTTTTTATACCCACTCCAAATGGAATAAGGAACGTAAACTGTAAATATTACAACAAAAATATAAATAAAAATAAAGCGTAGTTCTTTTAGCTGCAACTGTGTTGTGTACCACGTGATCCTTCCGCAAATGTCTACCTTATCCTTCAACTACTGCCTACGTTGACCAACAGCCTGATTGTCATAATCTGCACAAATAACAACTTGATTTCTTACTGTCTCAAATGGGACTCGAAGATTTAAAATTCACTTTGTGTTTTTGATTCATGTGCACTACGTATTCAGAGTTGCTGAGTAAACTGACAGGGTACTTGGACATAAATTCTGTCGTTTGCAGTGTTAACAGAGGCGCTTGGAGCGCTGTGAATCAATTACGTACGTACGATCTGAATTACTGGAACGTAATTCGCACGTTACAGTCTGAATTAGAAAATTACCGATTACTGAAGGGAATCTAAATTAAGCACATAACACGCACAGGCACACGAATAGTTCCACGTTTATAGTTCAATTCGACTCACGTTACCCATTCCTCGTAACGTTTCGCTGGCACATCTTTTGGAGTGGACGACCTCGAGAGCTAACAAAGAGGGGTGAAACCACAAAAATATTCTCTTGAATACAAAGCGACAGGTCTATCCAATGCGATCGGGCTACTTCTGCGCCTCGGAACCTAAAACGGAACAACTCACTTGCTCCAGGTCTGAATCCCGGAGAATCTATATTTCAGGAAGTCTGGTAGGAGTGTCGACGAAATGTTGCCCCTAAAACTACCAAATATTACACGGTCAACTCTATTGTACCAGTCACGAGTAATATGTCTAATTTCACTGTTAAACACTTATTAATTATTAATATAGCCAATAATACGTGTTTACTCGTGAAATCTCCAGAGTAAACAACAATAACTCAACTCGTGAAATCTCTGAAGCTTAAGACAAAGCTTCAGACTCGACAGATAAAAACAGCAGAGTTCTCGCTTTGTGTCGTACCATCTTAGCTGACTTATAGTAACTCGGTTCTAAATCCACACATGAAGACCTTCACATCTGAAATTATTAAATCAGCAGAAATAGTTTGAAATTTTCATGGATACGTCTAATTCTCTAAAAGGACAGAGGAACGACAACGCATTAACGCGTGGACTGTACGGTATTTTATTCTAAACGGATCTATATTTCCTGATAATAAAACGAACGAAATTTCAACACGTGAAATTCGATTACGATCAGCCGGGATAACGGGGAACTCGTTGTAAACGCAACAACAAAAATGACACGTTGGTTTCTCGATTTTGTTTACAACTTTAACTATTTTTCTTTTCTTTTTTTTTACAGATTTGTGGACAATAAGTATAACAATTGAGTGGCATTGTGATTATGCCCGGCCTGTGGTATAATGCTTTTTCACGGCTTGATATCTGTCACGCTTGGGGAGACCGACAGTCCTCCAAAACCGATTGAGAATTCGCCAGTCAAGGCCCTGATACAACGACCGGGCATTGTGTTCTTACGGTTACTGAGGGCGCTTACGGTTTGTTGTCGCTTAGTTGACGATGGCAAGCGACTAACTGGAATTAAACTATATGTCGTGTAGTATCCTTGTGAGACAACTCTGTGTCAAGAGTACGACATCACAAGTTATTGATAAGTTGAGCACGAATTACTTGGCAACCAAGAATATTATCAGTTATAAAAAGAGCGAGTACCAGATTTATACCTCATCTGTAGAGAATACATTTCTTCAGATTTTAACTTTACCGGTTCTTTTTGTAGTTCCACTTACATAACTTTTGAAATACTAAAGACATATTCAAAATGCTTATCGTTTCAATATCACCTCTCTCTCTCTCTCCTCTCTCTCTCTCTCTCTCTCTCTCTCTCTCTCTCTCTCTCTCTCTCTCTCTCTCTCTCTCTCTCTCTCTCTCTCTCTCTCTCTCTCTCTCTCTCTCTCTCTCTCTCTCTCCCTCTCTCTCTCTCTCTCTCTCTCCCTCCCCCCTCCCTCTGATTCATTAAACTATGTGGGCGAGGTTTGACGTTCAGTAATGACAATGGGCATTTTCCACAGAATTTCCCGTCGCTATCGTTCGTTATTTAAACAAGAAACAAAGAATTATCGGTTTATTAAGTTCGTAATACGTATCGATTTTTAAAAGATCTTATACAACGTCTCCACACATATGCGAAACACTTTTATCTTCATAAAATAAAAATAATCATAAGAACACTTAATATACGTTATCTGCTTGTCATTGTCATTTTTAAACTGAACTTTTGTAACTGTATTAGTTTTCATGAACTAAACAACAATGATAACCCAGTTTATCTTGTTTACTTCAGGTGTTTGTGACGACAGACGTGAACACTACAAAGTCTACAAGAATCATGTATGCTCATTCAAAAGCAGACGGGGGAAGATTTTTAACGATTCGTCAGAAAATAAATTTGAATCTGATTTGACGTTTCGCAAACGATTCAGTTACTGGAGAAAAGATTTGAGTATTTCAAAACGCACTGTTTGCAAAACGTTCGATTGAATATTTTAACGTTTGTTATAGATAAGCGTCTGGTAACATTAAGCTGGTTCTCACACATTCAGATGGAACGTGTTACTTTCACAAGCGATTGTTTATATTATAAAGTATGATATATAGTAACATCTTATTTCATCGAATTGTGACATCATAACGTCTTGTGGAATTGTGAGTAATGTGTGTTATTTTATCCGCATTATTCTGGGGGACAGAAAACCTCACCCTGATAGATGAACGTAAAAGCAGACTGCAATCAAGTGAAATGAGATTATTGAGGACATCAGCTGGAAAATCTAGGAGAGAACGATTAGGAATATGACCATCAGGAATCTGTTTCAGTAGGAACCAGTTGTTGAAATAGTAGAGAAAAGTTGATAGTAGAGAGATGGTTTAATTACATAATGAGGATGGCTGAAAGGAAGCTGAAACTCATCATGGAAGCGTACCAGACGGAGGTAAAGGAAGCTGAAACTCATCATGGAAGCGTACCAGACGGAGGTAAAGGAAACTGAAGCTCGTAATGGAAGCGTGTGCAGACGGAGGGAAAGTAAGAAGAAACTCATCATGGAAGCCTGCCCAGATGGAGAGAGAGGAAGAGGAAGACCCAGATGGGAGTGGGTCAACTATACTGAGAAGTTGGAAAATAGAATTGACAAATCCCCGTTATAGGTTGACTGAGACCTCGTCCAGCATAGAAGAGACTGAAGAACCCAGATGCTGACTTTTTGACAGACGGAAAAGAAGAAGAAGAAGAAGAAGAAGGAGAAGGAGGAGGAGGAGTAGAAGAAGAAGAAGAAGAAGAAGAATATTGTTTTGAAACTACTTTATTAATTTTAATACGAAGATCTCGCCTGCATACGTATGCGCTATAACTTGTACTGGGCGTAGTGACGAATACACAGCCCATCTGACACTAATGTTTTCCAGTTTATAATAATCATTAACACGGGGTAAAAATCTTACGATATAACAACCTGCGCACTGTTTGATAAATATAAATGCGAGTAAAAGCTAACATTTCTGTCTGTTATGTGATTTCGCTATATATGCGATATACAGTTGCAAGAAAAACTGTTCTGTCTCCATACAGAAATTTACGCTCGATCCAGCGAATTTACGCTCTTCCAGTGAACCCAGCGATCTCTTAACCTTCCATAATCTGAGGGTACCTTCAGAATTACACTGTACACTTACGGAAGTGGTGAGGACTGGTACTGTTCTTTCATTCTCGAACCAACAGATGCGCAGCGGGAATCCTGAACGAACCTTCAGTAATCAGCGTGGTACATGGCCTGCCTCCCGTTCTGTGCCCGGACGTAATCTGACTGCAGTGAGTCACATTAAGTATACTGTTAGTATCTAAAAGAGGTCTGGACTAGCGCAGTAAAGTCGTGTGCGACATTCTGTCATTACCACATCGGTTTTCTGGCCATCCCAATACTTATTGCCCACAGTTTCGACACTTATTAAACGAGATCGACAGAAGTGTGAGGCGGGTGTTTAAACCATTCTGGTACTGTCTGGATAACAGCCTGACGAACGCTATTTGCTTCCAGTACGATCGATAATATGTAGGCCTACACAGAGTAAAGAACTCAGTACGTGTGTCCTCATTGCCTGAAGTGGGGTGCTAATCGAGGAAGCTCGTTCGATATGTTTGTGGTTGCACCGTCTGAGGTGCGATTCCGTGCGTCGCTCAACGGTTCACTCTCAGATTTACGGTTGAACGTGGTCGACAGGTGCAGTCGCCATAGGGCGTCGACTAGGAGCGGTCTGCTACCATGCCGAGGCGAACGGCTTCCGCAAGAAAGCCTGATCCTGGACGACAGTGCAGCTTCTATCCGACGCTAAGGTAGCCGAGTGTAGGATATGCGGCAGATTTGCCACGATACGAATAGACAGACAGACAGAAGTTGCATGGAGGTCTCTCGCCCTGGTTTGTTCGCGTTGTCCGATGAACGCCAGGTTCTAACAGTGCAGCTCGGCGTTAGCTGAGCACAAGAAGTTAGGTTGCGGTCCACGAATACACGATGTACATGTATATCATGGGGGCATCTCTGAGTGAATTGCCTGAGGCTCACCTCCGTGCCCCCCTATACGTGCGGAGGAGCTTAGAGGCGCACTAATGTGGTCGATAGGGTCGATCGCCTGGAGGTGGTCGTCCGTAAGGATGAATGGCTCCCTCAATTAGGCAAGATACGAATCACGACAGAACCATATTAAATGTTACGTTGAGGAAAATGTAGTTTCATTTGTTACCGGAGTTTAAAACATAAATTTACCACTTCTTTGCTCTTACAAAAATTTGAGTGTATTTTGCTTTACCCGCACAGTACTAAGGCTACACCACTTCTAACTTTCCCAGTCCCTACACAAAAGTCCCTAATTTTTCGTCGGTCACTGTCTCCTTGCAAGGCGATAGCAAACCAACGAGCGGTATACATGCCTAGTAACAATTCTGCGAACGTAAACTACAGAGCACCAGTACAAGTCGAGAATTCGTGTATGCATTCGTAAACAGTAAAATGAGAAGAGCAAGAGCCAGTCCCTAGCCTCGCTGAAACTGAGTAGTGACTGAGTAGCGACAATAATTCGTGGCCTCCTTGTTTTCCTTCATACTCGTAGTTTCATTTTCGATTGACCGCGTGACCTTTTTACACATCCCTTTTATTTTAATTACCGTTAGATAAAGACTTATAAGAAAATATAACTACCGTTACAAATTGTGTGGTTCCGGACGTTAGTCGTCGTAGACTATAGATTAAACCACAACGTTTCATCCTCTAACAGAGATCTTTTTCACGTGAAATAATAAATCAATACAACACAATATTAATCAAAGCAAACAAGTAAAGCAAGTAATATCAAAATTTATCAATCTCCTGCTGTTTCATGACGATATATGTTTGTTTAAATTGATATTGTAATAATAATTATATAAAATAATAATAATAATAATAATAATTTTTAAGAGGGGGGAAATGCTTTATGTACCGCAGAGGAAACTGTGTGTCCCCCGGTGTGTGGGACTCTCACCCACTTAAAAACCCACCTCTAATTCAGGCATTCATATCCGTCCTGGAACCACTTAACGTATTACTTCAGGATGGAGCCTATTGCGTCCTTCTAGTTGTCCCTTAACTTTTACTGCCTGTTGGGTGCAAGTTGGGCCTGTCTTTTCTTTTCTAGTAGGACCCATTGAATAAGTGCAGAATGCGGTTCCTTGCCTCGAACCATAAGCTCAACTACGCTCTCGGGTGAGCTCCCCGAGATCCATCTCCAGTGCCATCCTCTCTCTTGTGAATCTACAGCACTTGAAAAAGAAAGGTGTTCCAGGCGTCTTCATGGGGATAGTCACCGTACTGTCATGCTGCCCATTGCACCTTACTCATTCTATAGAGGTAGGCACTAAAATTGCCTACTGTGTCAGATGGTAGTTAACCTCACCGCGTTGGCGGTCAATCCATTCCTTCAAGTTCGATATGAGCCTTGCGGTCCCTCTTCCTCTATCCTCCCTATTCCATCGATCTTGCCACTGCCGGAGAGTGAGTTCCTTGGCTTTGCTGCATCCTTTCCAATTACATCCCTTCTTTCGAAGAAAAATTTTCGCTCTAGAGCCAACAGGTATATGGGAATCACTCCCGCTATCACCAGGACTACTGGCTCTGGCACTGTCTGTAAGAGGATGCTACTCTGAGGGGTCCTCTTCCCTGCACCGATCCCATACGTTTCCTGGCATTAATATTATTAATTATTAATATTATATTAACATTAATAATAATAATAACAATAGGTTACCATCGTTTTTTAGTTTTAAGAACTGTAAAATTATTAGTGTTATCAAAATGGTGTAAATTGGTCTCCTCTTGTTATTACTTACAACTTACTTTTAATTACTGATAGCTTTAAAATTACTCCTCTCGTTTCACTATTTACGAATGCATACTCGGGTGAATACTTGCGTCGAGTGTGTTAAATACGAATGCAGTTTCCAGTGGGCTGTACTATATTGTGTGTACAATGCGCGTTCGCAGGTTCTTACTTTTCTCCTTCTTCAGCACTACAGCCCAACGTGAGCCCTGGCTTCCAACACCGATATTCTCCAAAGTATCCTGTCCATCGCAATCTCAGTGTAACCACTCTTCTGAGATCTTCTAGCTCAACATCCAACCGTGTTATCCTAAGTCGGCCCCTCATTCTGCTTTTATAGACTTGCGTCCTCAGGAATTTCGTTGGCATACGCTGATCATCGATCCGCTCTAGTGACCTAGCCACTGTATTCGCTGAGCCTTTATGAATCTTACAATGTCCTCACGATTCAATAGCTCATCTATCTCCTAGTTATTTCTTATCCTCCATTCGTCATCTTCTTTAACCGGGCCATAACCACATCTATGATCTTTCTTTCCAACCCTCTTAGCGTTTCTTGTTCCTTCTTTATCAGTGTCCATGTATCACCTCCATAAGTAACAACCGGTCTGATAAGTGTCTTATATATTTTTATTTTTGTGTTACGACTAATAAGTTTGCTTTTCAATAGTCTGCTGTTGGTATACGTCCTATTTCCTATTTGTATCCTGTAATGTTACAAAGGTGTCTGAACTTATTAACGGCATCAAATGAATTATCCTCTCTCCATAAGTTGTATAGATTCCTTCTCCTTTCTGATGCAGAAATCAGCATGTATTAGTTTGCTGATACTTACATTGAGCCCCATTCCAACGGATTTTTGATTCAGATCTTTGTATACTTCAACTAGCTGTTGTCTTAATCTGGCAGATTCTTATTCGGTTATATGAAATATTTAGTTTAATGACGACTCTGAACGGCTAAGCAGATGCATGTTACTAAGCATATATACCGCTGCTGGTTTGGTACCGCCTTGCGAGGAGACAGTGACCGATAGAAGCTAGGCTACGGTTCTTTTCGTCCGCGGTGAGCCAAAACACTGTATACTACACCATACGCACGATTCAGATTGTCAGCTCTGTTGTTTTCAACCATCCACAAATAAACCCGAAGTTCTGAGCCGCTATTAAAGAACCTCTGTCACAGTTCAGTGAACCAACCACCATGACAAGACATACTTAATTTATCGGTCAAATTAAATCGGTCAAGAAATCACATATCGGTTTAGAGTTTTAAAGATACTTACTTTATTTATAACGTAACACGTTTGCGGACTCATTTTTAGCGTACAACTCGGTAGCACATCGCGAAGCAGGATATTAAAATTACAGTAGTGGGATGGGATTTAACGTACTCTGATGGAACATAATATTTTTATAATTGCTTGTTTACATTAAAAGTAAAATTAAACATGAACGGATACAGCCATAGAGTAATGAGAGGGGGGAGGAGAAGAGAGCTGGAGCAAATCGTATCAGCTATTCCAGTGTGTACGCGTGTTCTCTGCAGTGTGTACGGGCTGCTTTCCAAAAAAGAACCCTTATGAATGCGCCAATGGAGTCGTTTTTGCTTCTTGTATTATTTCAAAAATACAATAATTTTATAAAGTTTTTGTATTTATATAATTTAAAATAGTATTTGTGTGTGTGTGTGTGTGTGTGTGTGTGTGCGTGTGTGTGTGTGTGTAAATGTATTAATATAGAATACTTTAATATTATATACATTTTAATATAAAAAGATATATAAAAATTATTACGTGGTAGAACTACGTCTTGGATGGCAAAAGATAATGAAGAAATAAATTAAATAAGGAAAAGGATAGGCCTAAAGCATCCGCTTCGTTGACAACTATATTCAAGACTAGGAATATCCGCCATCAGTCCAAGGTCACATTATATAAAGTTATGATTAGACCTGTAATGGTGACTTGGGCTCTGAACAAACAAGCCGCTACCATAGTTAGTACCTTTGAAAGGAGAATTCTGATGAGATTATATGGACCAATCCAAGTCAATGGGATATGGACAGTTCGTCACCATGAAGAACTATACAAGCTATATAAAGACAATGATCTGGCCACCACCATCCGACTGCATAGATTGCAACGGGCAGGAAACATCATTAGGATGGAAGGCAACCGAATACCTAGGAAGGTACTGTTTAGTCAAATCGAAGGTAGAAGGCCTGTCGGAAGACCCAAGCATCGCTGGATTCATGCAGTGGCGAGGGATGTTGATACTTTACCTAAAATAAAACGATGGACATCGATCGCCAAGGTCAGGGAAAAATGGAGGCGGATGATTATGGAGGCTAAGGTTCGACTCCGAATTGTGACGCCATAGAAGAAGAACTACATAAAAATTATTTATTGGCAAAACTACCCAAATCCATTCATGTGAATTAAAGGTTTTAAAGTATAATGGTAAATCATAAAATTGATTTTCAAGGTTCGTTTTTATTATTAATAGAGATTTTTATTGATTACGTAGTTGTTAAAAAAGAAAAAGAAAAGAGAAATGCATAAAAAATGTCGTTTCCGAAACATCTTGAAGCATCTTGGGTAGTTTTACCACTAACCCCTCGATATATTTTTATAATTGTTTCAACGAATATTTACATAATTTTTTATTTTAGAATTTTCTTAATTTGTACTCCGTTAGCTTTTTGTGCACTTGATACTATCATAAAGAATATTTCGTAAGTGTTAGTTTACCTTGTTTATTTAACAGTAAGCCGCTTTGTTTCTTTTTTGACCGTTCTCCATTGAGACTGTAATATCCATCACGTACACTACGGGAAGGATGCTTTTGTGCAAACTTAATAAATACTTATTAAGGGAAGGAGAATTTATTGATAATCTGCAATACGTTCTTTCAAACAGAATAAATTAAACCAAACCGTCTAGAAAATATATTAATACTACGCAAAAAGCTAACACATAAACAATGTGTAGGCCTGTATGAAGTTACGCGAGTGAATGTGTTCTCATGTTATAAATCGATGTTTGAAGATGGAAGTAATATTAATCGGGAATGTACCTTTGTCAAATGTTTCGCATCAGAATTCTGCATTGGGAACAATGCACTTTTTGTTATTTTGTGTGTGTGTGTGTGTGGGCGCTCGCGCTCGCGCGCGCGCGCACACACACACACACTTGTTATCAGTTATTAAATGAAGCAGGCTAGTAGGTGTACCTGATCGTACTCATAATTTACATATTTCGGTTCGTGTTGAGCTCACACAGCTGAAGTTTATCGACTTTGTGACCCAGTGAGCGTAGCGAAGGGGTGGTTGCACCAACTTTCATCCGAGTTTGTACTGCCGGCTGCCGCCAACCCCCGGATGATTTTAATCACTCCCTTCGCCATCACTATAATTATCTTAAATATTATTATTATTATTTTATTTGAATCCAAAACATTGTAATAAACACGTTTTATGTATTACTGTCATTACGCGAGCTGACAGTAGACTTCATAGAGTACAGCAGATTTAACGACGCTGTTTCGTGAACACATAAATCTGCGTCGGACTGAAGACGGAATTGTGATATCTTCGTAAGTATCTAAAACGGTTAATTATAACGGGTAAAAGTATGACCGAATTTACGCCATCGTCAGACGTGCGTCCGTTTAGGAAGACAGATTAGCTAGTTACTGTTAAAGCGTGTGTGCTTTACCATGACCGGATTTTATATTCGAGTTCATACTAATGAAATTATACATCTTGTTATTTGAATTAGCAGTCTCTGTAATTACAACTTTGTCGTGTTTACTTGCTGAACTGCTCTGCTGCCTGTCATGTTCCGGACGAGGCCCTTCAGTGTTTCCACCATTTTCAAGTCTTAAACCACGACCCTTGTTTTAAGCATTCTGTCTGTTACGGTTCCCACCTTTTCCTTGGTCTACTTAAATTTCTTCTTCCTCTGGCTTTGTATTTTCTAGCTTTTACTGGAATCCTGTATTCTTGCATTCTTTCAAAATGTTCTTGCCATTTGTTTTTATTAAATTTTATCTTTTCATTTAAGTTGAATACCTGAAGTTCTTGTCTAATCGTTTAATTTCTTATTGTCTATTCGACTATAGCCCTTAACTCGTCTTTATAATATCCCTTTGTTCATCTTGTTATTTGAATTACCAGTCTCTGTAATTCTAACTTTGTCGTGTTTACTTGCTGAACTGCTACCTGTCATGTTCCGGATGAGGCCTTTCAGTGTTTCCACCATTTTCAAGTCCTAAACTACGACGTAATCATGGTCATGGTCCTAAACCACCATTTTAATGTCGCGGTTTAGGACTTGAAAATGGTGGAAACACTTGTCCGGAACACGACAAGTAGCAGTTCAGCAAGTAAACACGACAAAGTTGAAACTAATGAAATTACTGCGACGGACTCAGGATTCCGTCTGGAAATCTACCCCATACCCCATTAACTATTATTATAGGCTCTGCACCGGCAACGTAATCAGTTTCACGATAAATCTTTCTTACCAAATTCAGCAAATAAGATATTCCTCGTAAACAAAGAAAAATAAAGAACGTGTAGGCTTACAAGCAAAGCGACCGCTCAATTTGTTATGATATAATCAATTACATAAGTCTTATCTAGCAGCTGTACACTTGCTGCTACGACATGACGGTTCTTTCGCAGAAAATCTTACGTCATTCTTTCTCTCCGATTTTTAACAAGTGCTGTATTTTTTTTAACAATTTTTTTAACTCATATGGGAAGAATTCTTCGACTGTAGTACTCTTTGTAAATAAGTTAATACGCCATTGTTTTTACCAAATTCTGTACTTCGTACGAGAAGAACAAGCAGTCGTCGTCTCAGTCATCATCATCACTACCATTGTCGTCGTGTTCGTTAAATACTATAATTGTTAATATGATTGATCTCTTCTGAAAGTGTAATTTAATTAGCACGTATTAAAACGCACTTGAGTGAAGGAATCAATAATTATTTTTAATTAAGAAAGTTGTGTTAGTGGTTATAATCACAAACAGAATTATCACTGTTGCACACCACTGTAGAAAAATTATTCCGATTAGCGCTTTCAATCAAGCTTCACAGCTCATCGTCAGATCGGAAATTTCTTGAAAGCGCTAATCGGAATAATTTGTCTATAGTGGTGTGTAACAGTGATAATTCTGTTTGCAATAATTATTGTAAACTTATAAAACATAGTAATATTAAGAAAAATTGAAATGAAAGGGAGTAGCAGTAAATTATTTAACACTCTCGTAATTACGATAATATATGCGCCAGTCAGTGTTTTAGTCATACATCAATGTAATTGTGTGCCAGCGTTGGGTTTTTGTTTATTATAAGACCAAAAATTATGAATTGTTAAAAACAAAATTCATAAGCACTGTCAGAAGCGACAACAAATCATTGTCACTCGTCGACATATTAAAATATGTGGTTTAATTTGACAAGCAGAAAATATTAATTCTGTATACAGGAACCGGTAACGCGAAGTGGTTCAGAGTTTGGAAATTAAATTTCGTTTCTTTAAAAAAGTGTATTTAAATCGCTCGAGTTAGCTGAATTACGTGCGAGTTAATCGAGTTAATTATGCAACGATTTCGATTGGATATGTGTATAGCGTGTATTCAATATACCGTAGCATATTAATGGTTTAGTTCAAATATCATCTTACATAATAAAATGGCATTTTATCGCTCGGGGGAGAGCAACGACCTCAGGGGGGCGGGAGGGTTCATTCCACCCCGTTAAACGCGTGTTTCTCTTACTTCCTACTTCCGGGCACGCCGCCATATATATAGCCTATATATGTTTGTGTGTGTGTGTGTGTGTGCGCGCGCGCGCGCGTGCATGCGTGTATATAAATTTGTTTACAATACAATTTAGTACACAAAATGTAGTATTCTAATATTCATTTTAAAAACAACAAATTTAAATAGTCTCGAGTATTGATTTCTTGCGGGCTCTAAATTTCCGGGACGTCGGCGTTTAGCTGGACTGTAGGACGTTAAAACTATTTAAAAATTTACATCTGTTTACAGCCGTTGACAATGACATATTTACGTATTTAATGGACACAAATCGATAAAAATTAATTGACAAGCGTTTTAAAAAGACTCATTCCGATATACGTGTTTACTGATGCGTAACATTAATCCAATTAGTATTTTTTCTGCGCCATGAACGACTTTAAGATTTAGGCGAATTCGTCAAAATACCATTTTTAAACGAAGCGCGCGCGTTTACACGCGCGCATGGCCTAACATAACGTTATTTCGCGAGATACTACAGACATTCGTGTCTTGCAGAACAGTTCAAAGAACGTATTTGTTCATTAGATAAAATTACTTCCAAAGTAAACAAACCTGCGACCAAAATGTACTTATACGCTTACAACCTATGAAGTCACAAGCGGTATTTCTTCAACTGAAAACGTTAACTGGAACGCCTCTTTTAACATTAAAAAAAATTCAAATTGTATACATTTTAATTTTAAAGTTTCCATGAAACTAAATTTTAACTGATAACTTCCGTGTGTAAACGTAATCGACATTTCGCATCTTTACCTACAAGGAAGAAATCATAGGAGCAGTTGAGCGATTTCCGTGAAGACGAGAACAACAGTAAAGACAATAAAATCATAAAAAGTAAACTGTAATTAACTGCATCTTAGATAGCAACAAAAGGGAGATTGTGCAAAATGCCGGGAGAGGGAGTGAGGTCTTTGGCCGCTTATCAAAGGACGCCCTTCCGCCTTCTGAGCTGAACTCTTTAATAATTATATAATTTATTGGACGTGTATTTATTTACAGCACATTCATGATGTAATTATAGCATCACTGTGCTAAATTAACGGAGAAATATTGCTATTGAGTTACATAATAACCGTACTTGCATGCGCAGGCGTTTGGTGCGCTGATCAAATAATTAGTAGTTTCGTTATTTTAACGGCCAGCTGGCCAGTTACACGTGCAAGGCTCGTATTAATTACTTCTGTAATTAAAGCGTTTTGCTCACGAGGACTAAGACGGAAACGTGTGATTATATACGATTTTGTAATACGTACGTCTGAACAACGTTCAACAAAAACATAGCCTCTTTGAATAATATCTAGTTTCGAGGATTGAAGTAGCGTCAACGTCCCATACAAACTGGGAGATTGGAAACGTAACCACCAACACTTTTACACGCGTACTCTGTCAGAGGAGGGTGGCCGAACCCTTATTAGCGAATAAAAATGTTGGACAAAATATACTCTTCTTGGACAATTCGTTTACCGAAACCAAAGTTTTATACTGTGACAGGTACAATATATAATTTCAAGTTAGGCAACTGATGAAACCAACTAGAGAGACTGAGTTACCAGTTACAAAAGTAAGGTTAGAAATGGTCTCACATTTATCTATAACACGTGTAAAATTTGTGGAAATTTTTGGCGAGTGGATGCAAGCAAAGACTAACCTAAAGGAAAAGGACAGAGGATGCGAGATGTCCTCATTCAAGGTTATCCTTGAATTTACTATTACACAGGCAGGGGTGTATTTTATCATTTCTCTACGAAGGGCACCCGACACTCGTTCAGAGAGTTGCCATAACCTTCTTGCCACTTACATTTCCGTTTGCGTCTCCGCGCGATTGGGCGTGGATACTCTAATGAAACGCGCGCGCACTTGTGTAGTTCTTTGTAGTTCAGTGTAGATTCTTTTCCTGTATAACTATTTTACGTAACCTATCCAAACAAAATGCGCTTTCCTTTGAACAAACAATATATTTTTTTTTTTGCATTCTGTGTCTCAACAAAGTGATTTTTGATCTTGCTCTGTGTTCACCTACAGCCACACATCATCAGTTAACAATGTAAAACAATGTAATCCGGTGAACATTAATCCTCAGACCGTCTTGTATAAAAAGAGATAAATTAAGTTTTGTACGTCTGTGTATGTGTAGATGGCACCGTCAGAGACTTTCATTTCCTTGTCAGATCAATTGTTCCTCCTTTTCTCCACTGTGCAGAGTAGCATGAGTGACTTTCGGTCACCGCCTCATGAATTGTTTCATTAGTAGTCTACAATTTGGGAGCGTTTATCAGAAGATTGAGCTGTAATATATCCAGTTCATTGATCAGGTGTTTGGTGTCGTTTCTATTTAGTATAAAAGATATAAATTCAATTTACATATTTAGCAGTTTATTAATTTGTTTTTG